>WAAF01013087.1:0-11558 GCA_013400475.1 Tricholaema leucomelas | reverse complement strand
CCCTTCCCTGTCCAGCTCTCTTTTTCCCCCCTTTCTTTTCCATCAAGGTCCTGCACAACACCACCAGGTGAGGACATCTCTGTCAGCAGGTCTGCAGCAGCACAGAGCTGGTTGAAGCTGCCTCTTCCAGCCAGAACGGGGGTTCCCAGAGCAGGGGACACAGAGCTGCTCCTAGTACACAGCCCACTTCACAGTGGTATTTGAAGTGCTCCAAAGGCAGCCTGGAGAGCTAAGTACCTTCTCGTGGTGCTCACGCAGGGCCAGGACCTGCCACCACCCTCCTCTGCTGCTTCTGACGCACACATGAGCAGCTTCCAAATGCCTGTGCTGCTGAGCTGGGGACCAGATGTGTCCCTCCTCCATAGCCCTCCTTCACTGGCTGCATTTTTCCACCCTCCAGCCTCAAAGCACAGTGAAGTGTCACAGGAACAAAGGCCAAATCAAAACAACCACAGCTTCTCATGGTATTATCACTCTTTAGTGCCCTGAAAGCCTTTGTTGGGGTCAAAAACCTCCCCCAGAGTTGGCATCTCTCAACTGGATTCCTCTTCTAGCTGGCAACAAAAGCTTGCAGTGCACAGAGTTGCATCCCAATCTCCTTCTCTGAGGGCCATTCACTGCAGCTACCTGAACACCTCAACTAGCTGAGTCTATTTGGGGTGTTTGAACATCAAACTTGTCCTAGAAGAGGAAACAAAGGAAAAACCAAACCAGTCCTGTTCCTAATATACATAGGCAAGGCAGAGCAGCTCCTCTGCAAACCAGCCTGCTGCATCTGAAGTGCTAACCACTTGAGATAGCACAGGCAAGCCATGGTCCCTGCCCTTTTTATATCTTATTGCCTAGTTCTGGAAACCATCCTGTGAGGAGCCACTTGGGCTTTAATAGGCTGAATCACTGCTGAAGCCATCATGTGCTTATAAATGTTTACATGCAGTGGGTCTGAAACAGAGATACCGTGGGAGGGGGAAGGCAAAAATGAAGGCAGGGATGAAAGGATCATGTCTGGAGGCTTTACAGATCTGCTGCTTCTTGGTTTGGAATTAAATGGTTGTGTCTCCTCCACCTCAGGTATTAAACTACTAAAGCCAGCCCCTGGGAGATGCTCAGAAGTCATTCCCTCTGCTGATGAATGAGAGCAGCCACAGCAGCGCCTGGCGCAGAGGTACCAGCAAGTGCCATTGAAGGCAGTGCTGTCTGCTGGCACTGAGTGGCACAGGGCTTGTTGGGGATGGCTCAATGGAAGGGTCTCAAGCTGCAGTGAGCAGCTCATCTTCATCCAAAAAAAAAAAAGAGAGCAGAGGATCATTGAACAGTTTGGGTTGGAAATGACCTCTGGGATCACTAAGTCCAAAAGCAACCCAAAGCCACCAGGGCCATTAAGCCATGCCCCAAAGGGCCATGGCCAAGCCTCTCCTGAACACCTCCAGGGATGGGGACTCCATCACTTCCCTGGGCAGCCTGTGCCAATCCCTGACCTCTCTTGCAGCAAGAGAAATTTTGGCCTAATATCCAACCTAAACCTCCCCTGGTGTAACTTGAGGCCATTTCATCTCATTTGATCACTTGATACTAGGAAGAGGAGCCCACACTGAGGAGAGACTGAGGGAGTTGGGGCTGTGCAGGCTGGAGAGGAGAAGGCTTTGAGGCAACCTTATTGTGACCTTTCAGTATCTGAAGGGAGCTATAAGAAAGCTGGGGAGGGACTTTTTAGGCTGTCAGGGAGTGACAGGACTGGGAGGAATGGAACAAAGCTGGAAATGGGGAGAGTCAGACTGGATGTTAGGAAAAAGTTCTTCAGCATGAGGGTGGTGAGAGACTGGAAGGGGTTGCCCAGGGAGGTGGTGGAAGCCTCATGCCTGGGGGTGTTTAAGGCCAGGCTGGATGAGGCTCTGGGCAGCCTGCTCTAGGGTAGGGTGTCCCTGCCTATGGCAGGGGGGTTGGAACTGACTGATCCTTGTGGTCCCTTCCAACCCTGACTGATTCTATGGTGTGATTCTAACCCCCACCTCACTTCAGCCTCCTTTCAGGGAGCTGTAGAGAGCAATGAGGTCTCTCAGCCTCCTCTTCTCCAGCACACACAACCTCAGTTCCCTCAGCTGCTCTTCCCCAACCTTTCACCATCTTCATTGCCCTTCTCTGAACATGCTCCAGCACCTCAATGTCTTTAAGTGAGGGGCCCAAAACTGAACCCAGTATTCAAGGTGTGGCCTCATCAGTGCCAAGTACAGAGAGATGATGACTGAGAGGCAGCAAAAAGCAGCAGAGCAAGGGTAGCCTGACAGTGCCTTTCCCCTGAAGGGCATCCAAAGCACACACAGAGCCACATATTTCACTCCAGTGAATGATGTTGCCTTCTGCCATCCAGCTTCAGAAGAGATTCCCATCATCTCTGGGTCATTAATCATAGAATCAAGCAGGTTGGAAGAGAGCTCCAAGCTCATCCAGCCCAACCTAGCACCCAGCCCTGCCCAACCAACCAGACCATGGCACTAAGTGCCCCAGCCAGGCTTGGCTTGAATCTGCTACATCTTTCTGAGATTTAGCCTTGACTGAAGGGCTCTCTTTGTGGATGTGAGATCAGTAACAGCCTCAGCTGAAAGCTTAGGACACTTTGGGGACTGCTCCTTGCTGCCACACCTGTTATTTTTAACTGCCATGCACCCTGCCAGCCAGGCAGGGAACGTTTAAGGGCACTGTGACTGCTGCTCAGGGTTAGTGGGAAGACTCCCACCAACTTCAGCAGCTTTCAGCTGAAGCCTCCTATGAGATAAACCTCAAGCCCCTACCAGACTTCTCTGGCATGAGATCTGGGAAGTTTACCCCTGGCTTTGAGACTTTGACTCCAGGCCAAATGATTGCAGCTCCTGGTTTAGGGGAAAAGGAAAACAGAAAGGAACTAAGAGCTTAAAGGATTAGAAGGAAGAGCTAAAAATAAAACCCCAGCAATGCCAGACCCTAAACTTTTACTGCTTTCCTTGCAAAGAGGATGACTTTTCCTGGTGCTTTACTGAGGGCAATCAGCCTCCTGCAGGAGTTGGAGGAGAGGACATTGATGGAAAGCTTAGTGGTAATGTCCTTCAAGAGCAGAGGTGCTCCTGTTGTTCTTCCTGGGACTCATCCTCTGGCTAAACAAGGAGAAGAGCAAATGATTCAGCCTCTGCCTAATGAGCTCTGCTCAGCCACTGCAGCTGATTGTAGTGAAGACTTCCAGCCCATCAGTGTCAAAAGAGAACACAATTCAAAGCCCCCAACACAAGAAGGATGTGAAACTTTTAGAGCCAGTCCAGAGGAGGCCATGGAGATGCTCAAAGGGCTGTAGCAGCTTTGATATGAGTAAAGGTTACAAGAGTTGGGACTCTGCAGCCTGGAGAAGAGAAGGCTTGGAGGAAGCCTTGGAGTGGCCTTCCAATAGTTGAAGGGGACCTACAGGAGGGCTGGGGAGGGACTATTGACAAGGTCTTGGAATGATAGGAGGAGGAGGAATGGGTTTGAAGTGGCAGAGGGGAGATTGAAACTGGATGTTAGGAAAGGGCTCTCTGCAGTGAGGGTGGTGAGACACTGGCACAGGTTGAGGGTGGTGAGACACTGGCACAGGTTTCCCAGGGAGGTTGTGGAGCACAGAATCACCCAATGTGATCAAAGATCACATTGGGTGATTCTGTGCTCCACAACCTCCCTGGAGATGTTCAGGACCAGGTTCAATGAGGCCTTAAGCAACCTGTTCTAGTGGGAAGTGTCCCTGCCTATGTCAGGGGGTTGGAGCTGGCTGAGCTTTGAGGTCCCTTCCAACCTAAACCATTCTATGATTCAAAAATATTGGAGGTCCAGAGGAGGCCACAAACACAATCCAAGGGCTACAACCCTTCTGCAGTGAGGACAGGCTGGGACAGTTGGGATTATTCAGCCTGGAGAAGAAAAGGCTCAAGGGAGACTTTATGGCAGCCTTCCAGCACCTGAAGGTGCTAAGAAGAATCACAGAATTAACCAGGTTGAAAGAGACCTCTAAGAGCATCAAGTCAAATCCTTCACCTTCTAATTAACTAACCCCTGGCACTAAGTGCCTTATGCAGCTTCCTTTTAAACACCTCCAGGGATGGGGACTCCACCACCTCCCTGGGCAGCCCATTCCAATGCCAATCACTCACTCTGCCAACAACTTCCTCCTCACATCCAGCCCAGACCTGCCCTGGCACAGCTTGAGGCTGTGTCCTCTTGTTCTGTCCCTGGGTATCTGGCAGCAGAGCCCAACCCCACCTGGCTACAGCCTCCTTTCAGGTAGTTGTAGACAGCAATGAGCTCTGCCCTGAGCCTCCTCTTGTTCTGTCCCTGGGTGCCTGGCAGCAGAGCCCAACCCCACCTGGCTACAGCCTCCCTTCAGGGAGCTGCAGACAGCAATGAGCTCTGCCCTGAGCCTCCTCTTCTGCAGGCTAAAGATGGGGGCAGACTTCTGAGCAGGACCTGTGGTGCCTGGACCAGGAGTGATGATTTAAACTAAGAGGAGGGAGACTTTGACTAGAGAGAAAGGAGAAATGTTCTACACAGAGGGTGGTGAGACCTGTGAAGAACAGGTTGATCCTGCAGGTTGATCCAAAGGAAACCCAAAAGGGCATTCAGGCCCCAAGGCAGGATCACATTCCCCCCACCAGATCATTCCAGCTCAGATGAATGCAAACAGCAGCAGGTGCCACCAAGACAACCTTCAGTGAGGGATTTTTGGGGAGGGGAGGGAAGGAATGGAGAGCAGAGAACCACATTCAGGCTCTTTCTGAGGGGATAGCTCACTCTTGAGGGGGAAACCAACTCTGGGACCCTCAAAAAGCAAGCCCCAAGCCCTATAGGCACAGAGCTGTGTTACATATTTGTTGGAGGCAGAAATTGGGCAGGAAATGGCAATAAAACACACATTTTGAATGGGGGAAAAAAGGAAAGGAAAGAGATTTATGGCTCTTTTGCAAATCTGAGTCATATCTTTCTGCATCCCCCCCACCACCCCCTCCTCAGGGCAGGGATAACCTAATCACTAACATACCCCAAACATGGATGCACAGTGGGCTGAGAATTGCTTCCTTCTGGCCAGGACTCCAGCTAAAGACGTGATAGGGATTGAGCTACTTTATCTGACAGTTGGCAAATGAATTGCCAATTCATTCTGAGCTCAGAGGGGGGATTTCTCCCCACCCTCCCATCCCTCCTGTTAAGCAAAAAAAAGCTCCTTTTAGATATGTCTTTGATCAGTCAAGGCCTTGACAAATTATTTTCCCCAGGAATTTCTTGAGCCCTAATGCCACAAGGAGGGAAAAGAGAAGGGGGGGGGGGAGAAAAGAGAGAGGGAAGGATTTGCTCTCAAAGAGCAGCTTTCATGTCTCAAATATTACAGCAATGTAAGGGGCTTTCCTCCTTTCCTCCATTCCCCCTCATCTCTTTCTCCTCAAGAAATGGGAGCCTGAAGGATTTTGGGCTTTCCTCCTTTCCCCCTCATCTCTTTCTCCTCAAGAAATGGGAGCCTGAAGGATTTTGGGCTTTCCTCCTTTCCCCCTCATCTCTTTCTCCTCAATAAATAGGGGCAAGGGAGCCTGAAGGATTTTTTCATCCCACCTAAAGCCAGGAGGTGGATGGGGAGGAGGAAGCAGCACTGCCAGGCCTCCCAAGCTGATCTCTCCCTAGCATGGGGGAGCAGAGGCTGAATGGAAAGGTCATGGTCATCAATGACACTAATAAAGAGGCCCTTCAGCAGTAGCAGGAGCAACGGGAGCAGAGGACAGCTCAGGGTTGTGTCACCAAGAAGCTGCTTGCTTGCCAGGAACAGGAGAGCTAAGCACTTTGGAAGGGTTGAGATGCAAGGGAGCATCTTCCTGCTGGCACTGCTGGGGTCACTCCAAAGTGTGAGAATAAAGAAGGGGTTGCTTGTCTCCTGGGAGAGTCTGGGGCAGGGGAAGGGAAAAGATTCCTGCTTTTAACTCTTTTTACCCAATCATTTCTAGGTTGGACTCTATGATCCTGTGAGGGGAGATTGAGAGAGTTGGGGCTGTTCAGTCTGGAGAAGAGAAGGCTCCCAGGTGACCTTCTTGTGGCCTTTCAAGATCTTAAGGGAGCTATAAGAAAGTTGGGGAGGGACTTTTTAGGCTGTCAGGGAGTGACAGGACTGGGGGGAATGGAGCAAAGCTGGAGGTGGGGAGAGTCAAAGTGGACATGAGGAGGAAGTTGTTGAGCATGAGAGTGGTGAGAGGCTGGAATGGGTTGCCCAGGGAGGTGGTGCAAGCCTCATCCCTGGAGGTGTTTAAGGTCAGGCTGGATGAGGCTGTGTGCAGCCTGCTCTGGTGTGAGGTGTCCCTGCCCATGGCAGGGGTGGGTTGGAACTGGCTGCTCCTTGTGGTCCCTTCCAACCCTGACTGATTCTATGATCTCAAAGGTATTTTCCAACCTGGTTAACTCAAACTCTGTGATTTACTCCCTCCTCTCCAGGCAACTCTCTCATCTTTGATGGAATCCCCAAGCAGTGCAGTTGATCAGTTGCACAAGCCAGGCCTGGATGAGGACTGCACCTTCTATTAGCATTGATGTCTAAACTTATTCCCCCCCCCCTCCCAAGTTACCTCATGCATCTGTCCTGCAGGAGCACAGACTCCCAACAGCACAGGATTCAGTTAATGCAGTTCCACTCCACTGAACTTCATCAAGATGGCTGGAACTCAAAACCCAACCCTTGCATCCAGCCTAACACTGCATGGGCAATCTGTGTAACCTGGATATTCCTACTGGAATCCCAAAAGCAACCCCCCCCTGCAGACCAGACTGATGGATTAAGGCAACATTGGAGCCCACATCTAGAATGCTAGCTCAGACCAGACTGATGGACAAAGGCAACATTGGAGGCCACATCTAGAATGCTAGCTCAAATTCTGGGCTCCCCAGTTCAAGAGGCAGAGGGAAGTACTGGAGAGAGTCCAGGGGAGGCTATAAAAGAGGTTGAGGGGCCTGGAGCATCTCTGTGAGGAGGAGAGGCTGAGAGCCTTGGAGCTATTGAGCCTGGAGAAGAGCAGCCTGAGAGAGGATCTTCCCAATGCTGATCAAGATCTGAAGGGTATGACCATGGCTGTGTGGTGCTGCCTCCTTCCCTCGCTACACAAGCTCAGTTCAGGGCACTTGGCAGTGACCCAAAACAGAACTATTTGCTCCCCACCTAGGCAAATGCTGCTGCAGCCACTGCTAAGCTGGGTTGGTCATCACCACCTTGACTGGCACCAACCCAATAGCAACATTGGTGCCTGTCACTAAGGTGTCTGCATACAGACACAGGCTCTCCTAACTCACTGACCAGCTCCAGACTGCTTACAGCATCATGAACCATCCATGGGTCCATTGACCCTCTTGCCTTCAATTTAAAAGCTCCCCAAGTTTGGAATTGCTTCCCCTTCCCTGCACACTAAAGCCCAGGCTGAGGAAGGGGCAGCCAACACAACTTGAGCAGCAGCAAATCCATCACAGCTAACATCATCTTTCCCCAGGTGTGTGCCCCACAAAACCCAGCCTGTGCTTCAGTGGGCCCCAATGTTCCCAATTAAAAGCTCTGATGAAGAAGGTGCATGCAGACAGCTTCAGGGTTACAGCAGTGTGGAGATGGAAAAGGTTGGGAAGGATCCTCCAGCCTAAGTTTCTGATGAGCATCGAGTCCTGCAGCTGCCTTTGAGTCTCCATTAACATACTCCAAGCTCAAATTGATGAGGTATGGACTGGAGAAGCAGACAACAGGGTGGGTAAAAATATTGGCTGGACCTATAGGTGCAAAAGCTGAGCAGCAGAATGTCCAAGTGGTGGTTGGCTGTCAGCAGCATCCCTCAGGAGTCAGTACTGGCACCAATGCTTTTGAAGATCTTAATCCATTGATTAAGCTGATGTGGAGACAGCAGAGCCTCACCAAGCTCACAGATGATACCAAACCAAGGCAGCAGCCCCACTGGAAGGCAGAGCTGCTGCTCAGAGGGATCTCAAGAAGCTGGAGCAGTGGGGTGGCAGGAACCTCATGAAGCTCAGAGGTTCTAGGGCAAAGCCCACCTGAGCCAAGAGAGCAGACTGAGGTTAGAAAGCAGCTTTGTGGAGAAGGACCTGGGGGTCCTGGTGAACAAGTTGAAGGGGAGGCAGCTTGCAGCCAAAAGCATAGAATCAGTCAGGGTTGGAAGGGACCACAAGGATCAGCCAGTTCCAACCCCCCTGCCATGCCCAGGGACACCCTACCCTAGAGCAGGCTGCCCACAGCCTCAGCCAGCCTGGCCTGAAACACCTCCAGGGATGAGGCTTCCACCACCTCCCTGGGCAACCCATTCCAGCCTCTCACCACTCTCATGCTCAACAACTTCCTCCTCATGTCCACTTTGACTCTCCCCACCTCCAGCTTTGCCTCATTCCCCCCAGTCCTGTCACTCCCTGACAGCCTAAAAAGTCCCTCCCCAGCTTTTTTGTGGCTTCCTTCAGATCCTGGAAGGCCACAAGAAGGTCACCTGGGAGCCTCCTCTTCTTCAGCCTGCACAGCCCTAACTCTTTCAGTCTGTGCTCACAGCAGAGCTGCTGCAGCCCTCTGAGCATCCTCCTGGCCCTGCTCTGGACACACTCCAGCATCTCCACAGCCCTCCTGTCCCAGGGGCTCCAGAACTGGATGCAGTACTCCAGGTGGGGTCTCAGCAGAGCACAGCAGAGGGGCAGAATCACCTCCCTGGCCCTGCTGGCCACACTTCTCCTGCTGCACCTCAGGCTCTGCTTGGCTTTCTGGGCTGCAGGTGCACACTGCTGGCTCCTGCTGAGCTTCTCCTCCACCAGCACCCCCAAGTCCCTCTCCTCAGGGCTGCTCTCCAGCCACTCACTGCCCAGCCTGGATTTGTGCTTGGCATTGCCCCGACCCAGCTACAGGACCTTGCCCTTGGTCTTGTTGAACCTCCTGAGGCTGTCTTGTGCCCACCTCTGCAGCCTGTCCAGGTCCCTCTGGATGGATCCCTGCCCTGCAGCCTGGCTGCTGCAGCACACAGCTTGGAGTCATCAGCAAAGTTGCTGGGAGTGCAAAATCAGCTGCACCCTAAGCTGTGTGAGCAGAAACAGAACCAGCAGGTCCAGGGAACTGATCCTAAATGCACAGACACCAAGAGCAGGAGGAGAGGAAGTACTACTGCATTGTGACCACCTCATTACCTTCAGATGAGAACATCCTCCTGAGAACCCCAGGGACAACAAATTGAGTTCTTATTCATCACAGCCCAGGCCTAAACTCAAAACTAAAGTGAAATATTGATGACTTGGGGATCCCTGGAGCTAGCAACGAGGATATCACAACAGCACAAAGCAGCTCAGTGGCACAGACTTGTGTCACTGCTGACATTCTCCACATGCCAGGTCACACCACAAGGAGGAAGAGAAGCAGCTTATCCTTGCCATCACAGTGGTAAAAACATCACCCACATCCTTGTTTGGCTTCATGCAACAAAAACATTCCCCACACCAGCACTTCTGGATGTAAGCACTGCCAGAGCCCTCAGGCCCTTGCTGTTCAAGGGCTCACCAGGCACTGCAGGAGGCTTCTGCCCCTTCTCCCTTCCAATTTAGGTTCCAATTTAGGGGCTGTGCTTTCTGTTCAGAATTCAAGCAACAGTTTGCTTGCCTTGAGGCAAGTTGCAAATCGTTTGTTAGGTCTTTAGCAGAGGCTAAATGCTCCCATCTCAGAGTCACAGCATCATTTCAGTTGGAAGAGATCTGTAAGATCGTTGAGTCCAAGTATTAAGCCAGCACTGCCAGGTCACCACCAAACTCTGTCACTCAGTGCCACATCTCCACAGCATTTCCAATCTCTCCAGGGATGTGGGCTCCACCACTGCCCTGAGCAGCCTGTTCCAGGGCTTAACAACCCTTCTGGAGAAGAAATCATTTCTTATATCCACTTTAAGCTTCCCCTGGGGCAGCCTGAGGTTGATGATTCTTCTCCTACACCTTGTTACATAGGAGAAGGGATCATAAAATCAGCCAGGTTGGAAGAGACCCCCAAGCTCATCCAGCCCAACCTAGCACCCAGCCCTGGCCAATCGACCAGACCATGGCACTAAGTGCCCCAGCCAGGTCTTCTGACTCATGAAGTCAGAAAGCCACATGACTTGCAGGGCACTTGGCAACACATGCCAGGTAACAGATTGAACCCCATCTGGCCCCAGCCTCTTTTGAGGGGGGTGTAGAGAGCAAGGAGATCTCCCCTCAGCCCCCTCTCTGCACACTAAACACCCTCAGCTGCTCCTCACCAGCCCTGTTCTCCAGCCCCTCACCAGCTTTGACACCCTTCTCCGGACCCACCCTAACATCAAAACATCCTCCTTGAAGTGAGGGGCCCAAAACTGAACCCAGTGGTCCAGGTACAGCCTCACCAGCACCCAGTCCAAGAGGATAATGCCTGCCCTGGCCACACTATTCAGGGTGCTGGAGGCTTTCTTGACCACCTGGGTTCATTGCTGGATCATTTCAGCCAACTGTTGAGCAGCAGCCCCTCACAAGAGCCACACATTACACACCCCAGGAGAGAATGGACACCCATTCACAGAGAGCACTCCCAACACCTTCACCACAGCCCCACTTCTGACTTACCCAGTGCTGCTGAGCTGGCACCATCCCCAGGAACCACCAACACACAACCTCCACGGCAGAGCCCAGCCTTGACCTTGTCTCTGCCTTTTAACCCCTGCGGTGGGCAGGCTCACCCAGGTGGAAATGGTCTTGCTGGGAAGCCTTGGGGAGTGTCTCCAGCTGCTTCTGCCTAATTTGGGGCAGCTGCAGACTCCACAGCACTCTTCATTTGCTCATGGGAAGCAATGGTCGTTGCTTGGGGGTTCCCAGGAGAGGACTGATGCTGGCAGCATAGCTGGGCAGAGCGCCCAAACGTGCCACACTGCCCCACCACCAGCTCCTCAGACTGGCAGTAGGAGCCATTGCACCTAAATCCAATCCAATGGTTTGGATTGGAAGGGACCTTAAGGGTCACAAAATCACCTGGTTGGAAAAGAGCTTCAGATCATCAAACACAACCACATCATCTCTCTGCACACAACTGCTAGCCCATGGCCCTTAGCTCCTCATCCAAGCATCCTGTAATCACCTCCAAGGATGGTGACTCCACCACCTCCCTGGGCAGCCTGTTCCAGTGCCTGAAGACCCTTTGGGGGAAGAATTTTTTTTCCTAATATCCAAACTAAACCTCCCCTGGTACAACTTGAGGCTGTTTCTTCTTGTCCTATCTCCTGTTAGCTGAGAGAAGAGGCTGGCTGCCACCTCATCCCAACCTCCTTTCAGGGAGTTGTAGAGAGCAATGAGGTCTCCTCTCAGTCTTCTTTTCTCCAGACTAAACATCCTCAGCTCCCTCAGGTGCTTCTCATAGGTCTTGTGATCAACACTCCCCACCAGCTGTGTTGTCCACAGTTCCAACTGTGTCTGCCATGGGCAGAAAGACATCTTCCACTAGAGCAGGTCACTCAGAGATCCATCCAACCTGGCTTTGAACATCTCACAGAATCACAGAATTGTCAGGCTTGGAA
>WAAF01013078.1:0-62134 GCA_013400475.1 Tricholaema leucomelas | reverse complement strand
CAACTGCTGTTCAAGTTGGACAACAAATCAGTATTAAGGTTTTCATTTCACAGTCTATCCATGAAGATGGATACTTTTCCCTTGAACTTCTACGGTTGCTGAGCTCAGGGAAAACAAAAGTCTGTTTTGTTGTTTACATTTTGTTACATGCTCACTAGAAGTACCAAATGGCACAGCAGAACATGGACCTTAGCTATATCATCTGTACAGATATATGTTATATATCATATCATATATGATATATATCATATCATATAATGAATATACTCATGTGTCACAGAAAAGTGTCTGAGGCACTTAATGAAGTATGGGAAAAGAACATTTAATGAAAGAAAAAGGGCTCTTCAATGAATTAAAAATACAGCCACAGTGCTCTGAGGAAAATAGTGTCATTATAAGCCTTTGTTTCCTACCCCTCGGTTTGGAAAGATGGCAAAAAGAAAGCAGAGGAAGGAAATTAATCTGATGCTTCAAAAATATACGGAACTACATCTATTTTATAAAGCTCTAACACCCTCTTTTTTATTAAAATTGCATTGTAAAGGTGAGATTGTGTGACTCAGTTTTATAGACAAAAAGGAATAGACATGCTTCTTTTTTTTTTTTTTTTGGCTAGGGAACTTAAAATGTTGTTGAAGAAAGAAATCAAGTTTAGCAAAATCCCCCTGGAGCCTTGCCTACAGCACTAGCTCAGTGCTATTTCCCACACATGGCACACTCTACCATTCTACATCACTCCCAACACTAAACGTCCATAATTTAGACAGTCTGCCTTTACCCCATCAAACATTTCTAGGAGCATTCTTGTCAGCACTAGCATCTGTCAACTTCATCTTCATAAATATGACAACCTACACTGGAGATCCTTTCAGCTGATCATCAGCTGCAGGAGACACGGGTGGGAGCAGCTTCACCAATGCAACTCCTTGAGACTCAGAGCATGAAACAATAATGTCTGCAGCAGAGTAAGTTTACCAAAGCCTCAAGCAGAAAGAGCCCAGCTACTGAAAACATCATTTTTACCTGTCCTTAGTCTTTCCAGCTGCTCTGTAAGGTTATAAAGTATGGAAGGTGGGAAAAATCTCCCCTACAACTCCAACTTAAAGCATCCAAATGTTTATTTAAAACCCACTGATAATATTAATGTCATTAACCTCTCCTGAGAAGCCCACAGGCAGCATGTCCAGCAAAGCATACAGATCTACCTACCTTTCTCCTCCATTCCTTTGGTATGCCTGTTGGCAACCTGGCCACTGCTTTGAGTGCATCATGCCACTAGAAGTAAAAGCATCCAAAAGGATACAAAATCCACCATTAGTTTAATGTGACAGTATAGTAACATTTACAACACTGTAGACACGCACACTCATTTCGTTTTACTGTATATCTTAAGCATTTACCTGCTTAATCCACTCACAGAGAAAATACAGATTATTTATTTGATGATATAACAAACTCCCAATATTCTAGGACACATGGATCTATGAGATCAGTAAACACTGAAAGCCTATTGCATTTTCCAAATACTAACGGAACACCTCTTGATGCAACTGTAAATAACATGCTGACATTATGATGACAGATGCATTTTTGAACTAGAGCAAACACCCTGACAAAGAGAACCCTGTCCTTTAGAAACTCCAGAGGAAAAAAAAAATTAACCAAATTACCTGCTGAAAACCATTTTGACCTAAAGATGGTTCAAGAGTGAATTTCAATTTTGTATCAACTCCTAGAAACAAAAAGGAAACAATTAAGAAATATTTTTAAAAGTCATGGTCATTACTTTCATTTATCTCAGAAGGAAAAGAAAACAATCCCACAATTTAAATAAGAACACAAGGTTTCAGCTACCTGTTCCAACAAATATATTTCAACTTGATTCTCTGAATTCTTGTCCTTACTGTGGATTCAAGGAGCATATTAAGAAGTACATAAACAAAATGATTTTAAAGGTGCAGTAATACTCTCTTCAATAATGCAGTTTGGTACAAATCATTTCACTAGAAGTTACGTAGCTCACAACTGTACAAACTATATTTATACACTGCAAGTCATTATATGTATCCATAGGGGAAAAATGTTTTTTTGTATGTACATATATGGAGATAGTCACTTTCCTTCTGTTTCAACTTCTTGACATTAATTGCTCAAATGTAATTTGTAAGTTCGGGGTCCTAAAATTATTTGATTGCTCAGAATATAACACTTTTAATCACTCCTCAGAACATGAAGCACACTTGGCCAGTACTTATTCTCATTTAAGCTTAGACTTTCTTAATGGTTATAAAGCATGCTTGCTAATAGTCTATAAAATACAGTATTACTTCAAATGCTAGGACTTCAGCTCTGGGTCTGCACTGGATCCCAGCTGTAGCACTGGAGCATGCAGATAGAGGAAGAACACATTTTGAAGGCACCACCACTCTTTGGTCCTTCGGATGCTGCTGTCCAGAGCTCAGGTGCTGAACACTCCATCGCCTCCCATCCCCTCCCTCAAATTCTTTGGCATAAAGAATAAAGCTTTTCTTTATTTTTCCTCCACAATTTAGTACGACGGATTACTCCATATTTTAAATGATGTTACATGTAGCATCTTCTCTTTCTAGAATTTTAAGACAAACATTTTTAATAGCTGTATATATTTAAAATAGAATAAATTTCATGAGGACAAATCTTATGAGGAGCAACTGAGGGAGCTGGAGGCTGTTTAGTTTGACTAGGAGGAGGCTGATGAGAGACTTCATAACTGTCTACAGTGACCTGAAAGGATCTTGTGGAGAGGTTGGTGCTGTTCTCTTCTCACAGGTAATAGAACAAGAGGGAATGGCCTCAAGCTGCAACTAGGTAGGTTGACTGGACATTAGGAAACATTTTTTTTTTCAGGGAAAGAGTGGTCAGGCATTGGAATAGGCTGCCCGAGGAGGTGGCTGACTCACCAACCCTGGATGTGTGTAAAAGTTGTTCGGATGTGGTGCCTGAAGGTATGGTTTAGGGTGAACCCTGTCAAGTAGGGATATCGGTTGAATTTGGTGATCTTGAGGGTCTTTTCCAACTGGAATGCTTCTGTGATAATACAGATTTTAATCCTGCAAGGTTTTAAGTATATAAACCAGTAATACTCAGTGCTTTGGACAACTAAGCCAGCGCATCTGACCAAAACCCCAACTGTAGTGACACTTGCTAGTTATAGAATGTGAAATGCCTTTCAGCCTTTGCATACTGAAGCACTGATAAGTAATTTAAAAGCCTTACTGCCTGATAAACATTTATTTAAAGAAAAAGCGTTCTCCTTCAAGGCTCCCCCTCTTTTGGTGTGAGGTGAAGGAAGACAAAGAATGGAAATTTCACATAAAATCCCAGTCTTGTTTAGTATTTTAGCACTTTAGAATTGCATCACTGATGCCTGGGGCTTGATGCTTTCCTTTCTCTGCTTCAAACTTAAAAGACATGCTTGCCAGATTTACCAAAAAACTAACTAAATACACCTCATGTAATAGAAATGTCTTGACAAACATTAAAGGATTAACAGTTATTCCTAGAAGTAACTCTTTAGTATTGTTCTCCCACATCACTCTTTGACACTAAGCAGATAAATCTCTTCATAATAATTCAAAACAATACAACAATGCTGCATCTACTAAGATGCAATTGTATCACATTTGCTGTAAATGCAAAAAGTTAAGTTTCATTCCCAAGCAATCTAGTGACAAGTAGTGGAAAACCTTAATATCCATAATACACACAAAAAGATATCTTGACCAAGAACGCCTTTAGTTACGGCAACAGATGTTGACATGTGGTCTAACACTGCCTTGTACCAAAGAAGCAATAACCGTCCAAAATAATAATGTATGCATTTCCAGCTTGGCAGTGCATTATTAATCACCTAATGGCTTTCTAAGATTTAAAGATCCCAATAACAACTTCTCTCTAAGCTTCCTAAGAAAGATGGAAGCATAGACAGACAAGTCTGCAAAAGATCAAGCACACAGGCAACATAACCTCAAAGTAAGGTAATATGTATTCATGATTTGACATGAACATCATGACCAGGGAGCTCACACAGGGGCCCAGATAGCTGTGTTTCTTGAGTAAACAAGACTGAAATGAGATCCTTGAACCTCCGTCTACAAAAGTTTATTATATCTTGGCAGACAAGGCAAGTGTAAAAATTAATAGAAATGGGAATGAATACCACATGGTAACATCAGGCTCTTTAATGCAGCAAGAAACCTCTCAGTGCCATCATGTACTATAATCTCTTGCAGAAGTCATGGGCTCTGTGTCCCCTTACTTGTCCCCAGCTAGAAATATTTTCACAAATCAAATAGTGATGGTTTTGTGATAGGGAGGAAGAAAAGTCAGAGAGAGTGAGCCACAGACCACACATGAATGGTTCCTCATTCCTATCCATCTTAAAGAATCTCCTAAAACAATAAAACTACAACCTTCTTCAGTAAAATACAGTAAGAAAGCAAGTTTAAAGAAAAGCTCTAACACAAACACTACAGAGCAAGCAAGGAAAGGCCATACCCACCCAGGAATTCCCTGGGCACTTGCAGGAAGGCCACTGGCAATCTTGGAGCACAGCATCTCATTGCACATTACTTATTTCTAGCACATAAGCCATTTTGCTACATGCAATTTCTGCACTCCTCACTGAATTCTTGTACTTTAGAGCTTCAAGGAACTAATGCCTACTCCTATTTTAACATCTCTTTTCCCAAACCTTGCTACCTCCATTGTTACTCTTTATCTAAAAATCTCTCAGTGCTGCACCCTTTCCTTCCACCACCACCCCCCTACCCATCCTGTAATTTTTATCCTATTCACATTTGCCTGGGTCATCACCAGCCTTTCCCCAGGGCCTTCTTCCACATACTGTCTTCTCCCCCTTATGCTTGCATCATCTGCTACAGCTTACCAGCAGTTCCCTTCAATTCTGCATTCAATTTCAATTGCCTTTTCCCCACTAACTAACTTAGATTCCCCAGGATTTTCTCCCTCCCTCAGTACCTCACACTCATACACCTCTTTGACAGATCATCAGCACACATTTTCTCCAGATTTTCTTCTTCCCTTAGTCCTCCATCTCTGGGCTACATTCCTCTCTATTATGTAAACACTTGCTATTTGCAGCAAGGACCCTTGGGCTCTTACGGGAACTTTTCCTCCCAGCTTCTCTACGTGAACGGCCTGGCAGAAATGAACTATATACTCCAGGAACTGCAAGTGCTGAGAGTAAAACTCATCCCTTTTTACACCAGGACTGCCAGGATACAGTGTCATGTGACATATGAATCGTCACCTCCTGTTCATACATTTTCAACTGATGCTTCATACATACTCACTTGTGTAAGCAGGAATACATTTGGAACACATATGGATTATTAGTGCCACAAATACAAGCACGCATGTGGCACCAACCACATTTCTGAAGGATGAGAGAATGCCAAAATAAGGCCTGTTCAACGCCCTGGCAGCCAGGTCACCAGAAACCACTACAGAAAAGCTAATTCTAAAAATGAAAGTGAAAAAAACAGAGAAAGATTGAATCCCACAAAACCAAGTCTCATTAGCTTTTCCATGTAAAACACGTGTCTTCTGACAACAAAAGGCTGTTAAGAGGGAAGATCATACTCCTGGATTCATTCACAAACCCCAGCAAGTCTTCTACTCCGTGATCAAAACGTAGGGCAGGACCACAGAAAGAGCCAAAAGAGGGGAGAAGTATGTTGTGGTCAGTCCAATACCTGAGCAAAGGGATCAAATTTCCACTTCTCAGAAACATTAATCAAAAGGATGAGGCAAAGTCTGGGATTTTTTCTCATAAATTTAAGGCCAGGCTGGATGAGGCTCTGGCCAGCCTGATCTAGGGTAGGGTGTCCCTGCCCATGGCAGGGGAGTTGGAACTAGATGATCTTTGTGGTCCCTTCCAACCCTGACTGATTCTATGATTCTATGAAATACTAAGCCAGAAAAAGCACAGGATGACCAGTTCTGATGCACATATGTGAGCTATAAATCCATAGCTTCAAACTTGCAAAACACATCACTGCAGATTCTTGGCTGTACTTAAAAACTGCTGCTGAATCCTCTCCCACAGAAAGCCAGTAAATATTTCACTGAAAACAAATGAGGGAAAAGGCCCAAAGCACCTTTGCTGGCAGCGGGAGTCCCAACTTGGGGGGAAAAGTGGAAACATAAACTTCCACCATATTGATCCTCTGTTTCAGGAAGATTCCTAACCTTGTCTTGTAATTCGTCTCTACATGTAGGCTTTAATCTGCAAAATGATAAATAAGAGTACAAAGTCACTTTTGTCAGGGTTCATTGGGACGTATCAAGGAACACCTAAAATCCACAGTCTGCAGAAACTTCACAATACAGACACTAAGAAAATCTGAAGGGATCAGACACTAAGAAACCCTGAAGGAAACTTCATTCAGATTATTTTTAAGGGCTCATTAGGTGCCCCATCTTGGTCACTGTATGGAAGTGTGCACTCTGAATGATGTCATTGTATTTACTTACATATGAACAGTATGGAAACCTCAACCCAGGGGGACTTCCACCTTTTAGACATGGCATTCATGGTTATGCCTCTGATCACCTCCCCTGGTCTTTGTTGGAGTGTAAGTAAAAGAATGTAGTTATCCAGATTAACACTTTTACCTGAGAAATTAGAAGACTACTGTAGACACAGGGGGCTGGGACAATTAGGAGTCAGGATGTCTCCTCGATAACAGCAATGCTATAAACCCATACCAGAATATATGTGAGACCATACTAAGAACAGAATCCAAAGCTCCTCTCAAAACACAGAAGCAGTCAGCACTGTATGCCTGATGCACACCCAGCTAATACAATGGGAGACTGAATCTCACAAATTGCTATGCATCCCTCAACGTTTGAGTAGACCTCAGGCTTACATGCTTTGTAAGTGCCTAGGATGAGACAAAGGCTCAACATGTTACCCACAAGTAATGGTTCTAACACGGTAAACTGAATCCAAATTTCAAAATCTCCACATTACCCAAATATTTAATGCAGGCAACTAGAATCTAGCATTCCGTAACCATCACCCATCAGTGCTTCTGCCGAGAGTTCATCTCCCTGAAGCAAATGCACATTGTTGGCTCTCCATCTAGTCCCTAAAAGATATTTGTACTGGAGCACGATCCAGAAAAAAACAGCCGCAGATGCGATGCCTTGCCTCGCCTTCCCCTTCGGGATGGCATGGTTGCGAATTTAGACAACACCCTACCGCAGACAAAGGCAGGGCGGGAGGAGTGGTCTCCGGCAAGCCAAGAGTTACCAGGTTCAGTAGGAAAGGTCTGCTAAGACTAAGGAGGGATCGCTGGGGCCCGGCGGCTCTACAATGCGGGTGCGACGGGGTGAGACGGGCAACAACCAGCGGCGCCGGCGCGACGGGAGAGAAGGGCAGCAGGGACTGGGCACAGCCAAACGGCACAAAAGCGCGGAGAGGCGGAGACACTGGGCGGGAAGAGGGGGTCAAGGAAACGGGCGAGCTAAAAAACGGAGTCGAGACCCGCCGGGTGGGGAAACAAGAGGTGCTCCCGGGGAAAGCGTACTGCCTTCCACAGGGCCCGCGTACGCTTTCAGCTTCTCGCCTGGGGCCGGCCTGGCTCCCGCGCTGGTGGCTCTGCCCGTTACCTCATCCCGGGGCCACTCCGCAGGTCCCGTTCCTCCCCGCTGCGCCCGAGGCTGGTTCGACCCGGGCAGGACTCGCATCGCCCCAGCTCCCGAGCTCCGTAGACCCCTCCGCACCTCAGGCCGCGGAGCCTCACGCAGGCCAGGCCCTGTCTAGGCTCTCCGTGCTGCAGCGGCGGCCTCTGAGACTCGGCCATTTGCCTCGGGCCGGTGCTAGCAGCCACCGCCCTGGGGCGCAGCCCACCCTCTGCCCCCGCGCGTACCCGCGGTCCCCATCGCCCTCCGTTCGCGTCTGCCGAGCCGAGCCGCCCCTGCAGGAAAGCGGCATCCCGGATCCCAACCGCTCCCCCCCTTCCCCGTTAAGCCGCTTACAGGATTGCAGCCGCCAAGCGGGAGCGGATTGCAGCCTCCGAGCGGGAGCGAGTTACCTGGCTCCAAGGTGCAGAGAAGGCGCGGCGCCGTCCGGGAGATGCAGCTGCGCTTCTTGAGGACGTTGCTGAGGATGGTGCCCACGCCGCCACCCGAGCTCTGCCGCTTCAGACATCGTCCGCCTCGCCGCAGCGAGCCTGTGAGCCTGTCCTGCCTCATGGCAACCCCTGCCCGCCGCCCCGCAGGGAGCTCGCTGCCAGCCGTACCCGAAAGCTCGCCCTAGGGTGGTGGGACGCGAGACATGGCCGAAATCCCCGGGCGGGCCGAGCGGAACTGCTCTCCTGGCTAGCCGGGAGATCTCTGCAGTGCAGAGACAGCAAAGTCGAAGTGCGGGAGAGAAGAGGGAGGGCAAGGAGACGAGAAAGACACGAGAGGGAAAAAAAAAAACAAAACCGGTAGGGGGGGAAGAAAAGAGGGAGAGGAAAAAAGGAAAAAAAAAAAGAAAAAAGAGTTGCTCCCGCCCACAATAGTAGCATCACTGCCTGAATAAACCAGCAGCCTCTCCTCCTCCAGCACCACCTGGGTTGCACCAGGCAAAGAGGAGCAGCAGCTCCGACCAGAAATAAAGGGAGTCCAGGCGGCAGTGGTTTGGCTCTGCGGTGGCAAAAGGCTCCTGGACACAGGCTGCACACATATCACTCAGCACCTACAATACTGACGCGTCCCACTTGATGCCTGTTAATAGGGGGCAATATTAACGTTTCGGCTGAAAACGAAACGAGCTAAACATCCAAAGAGACTTCTCACGTGGGATTCTGGCCTACAGCTGGACGTGTATTAGATAGTCATGCTGCTCATTTCAAAACGCTGTCCTGGAAAGGAGTGCCACAAGCAGCTAGACCACGGCGCAAGGGAGTGCGATGGATGTCACAACATGTGGATGTCAGGGTGGGACAGGATCATGCCCTGCAGCCAGGGCTGCTCAGAGACAGTCCCAGGAGCAGCAAGAGCAAGCAAGCTGCACCGTTTCAATTTGTGACTCCAGCACAGACTTTGAACATCCTCGACTAAAATTGCAGCCTTCTGTATGAATCCAATTTGCAACTGCACTTCATGAACAGTGCATTTGTTCAAATGTAAGCTGTCCAACAGCATTTTATTAGATGCATTTTCCAGTGCTATTTGACCTAACAGCATCTTAGAAATTCTGTATCAAACCCTTTTAACTCATGGTTTGACTGACAAGAAGCAAAAGTACTTGAAAAAAAAGATTGCTTTTACAATCTAAACCATTCAGTGTTTCTGTGTAAGGAGAGAAGATTTATCCCACCACATTAGTGTTGTGGAGGGCCCATAGGCCCGAAAAATAGGCTCATTCTATGCCTCACTTTGCTTTGCATGCCCAGGCATGTTCCTCCCCAAACCAGGGGTAAACACATTAAAAGGCATAAAAGGTACAAAAGGCCAAGGCGCCATGGTGTCTGCCTGGCCCCGGCCCTGCTAAGGCCTGTGTAGTAAACAGGTTGCATAAGCCCACACTGAGCGTGTGGCCCAGCCTATGCTCTCTCCATTTATGGAGGTGTAAGGCATAGTGAATTCGCCTATTTTGGTGATGTTTGGCTGTCTGCCAAACCGATTGGTCAATAATGGCCAATTGGGCCAATTGATCTCGGCCCACAGTTTATAAATGAGAGCGCACACGTGCTCCAGCGCTTCTACCTACAGTGCTTCTACCTACAGTGCTTCTACCTACAGAGCTTCTATCTACAGAGCTTCTATCCACAGAGCTCGCTTCTATCCAGAGAGAGCGCTTCTAGCTCGCTTCTCTCCAGCTCGCCAGAGCTTGCTTCTCTCCTCTCTCACACTCACGCTGAGGCCCTGTCCTCACGATCGCTTATACTTAGACTTGGGCACAACTATTGTCTGTTACTTTGTGTCACCGGCCTATTTGCTCATGCTGATATGGAGATAGAATCTCCCAGCCAGCCAGCCGAGGTGAACTAATCAGGACATTCGATCCTGCACTGTCTATATATCTGAGGAGCACAGACTCCAGCTAGCCGTGTATGCCCATTGCTTCAGCCTGGTAAGAGCCAAAGCTGCCAAGCCACCAGGAGCAGACCAGAGGCGCGATCGACCTGACAGCCAGGGTGAGAACCGTGCTGCACAGCACCCATTCTCCAGCAACAGAGGTCCTGCCACCGGTCCCGCAGCAGTTCCCGGACCAAGCTTCCAGGAGGAACCAGGAGACAAGGCAGAAGGTATCCTCGCCAGGAGAAGGAGGTAGAGACTGTATTGATTTCCCCCAGATAGCTGGGAAGACTACATCCTTTCCCCCAGAAGCCGGGAGGATCACTAATATCCCCTAGAAACGGGAAGATTCCTATTTCCCCTCACACCGGGAAGATTTCCAGCCTCACAGGTCCACGGGCATAGTTCCCAGAGGTTTGGACCTTAGGTAAATAGGCAGTTGATATAACCCCGGAGGGTGATTGATAATTATTGATAACTAACCAGAATTGTTAGTAAATACTTTGAAGCCTCTGTAATATTTGTAATCTCTTGCCAAAGGGCAGAAGGTGTTTCAGCCCACTCCGTTGGGCAGGTGGTATATTGACCCCAAGCGGAACTGAGCCGCGGGGAAAACTCTCTCTGTTAATAGTCTGTTAATAGTTGAATGCTAGTCATTGTAATATAGTTCTTGGTAAGCCGTTTATTGTGATATTAGCCCATAAGGTCGACCCATAACCGTGAATGAACAATATTTAATACAGTGGTTGGGGGGGTGTTGAGAGTTAAGAATATTGAGTTTAATAAACATATATTTTTATATAATTATCTCGCACCCATTGATTTCTTCCCTCCGCCACAAACGGGCGATAAGGGCAGATTTCCCCTTCCGTCACAATTAGGCAGGCTTAAAGACCAAGCTACCAGAAGCTACCTGGCATCTGTAGCTTTGAAACAACAATTTGCTCCTTTATTAAAAAGATGCTTTTCTCAGACAGATTACTAAGATAGGCGAAAACTGTCAAGAGGATAACCAGAAACCCCAATTATATAAAGATAACATAAGATGAAACAAGCCATTTTTAAAAAAAGATCAGTTTTATCTATCTTTAGAACTTGCTGTTAAGTTTTCAGAGATGCGTGATTTTTGATCATGCCTCTTTAAATATCTGGTTGGGTTTTGGAGAAAAGCCACTACATTTGAGCTGCTAGCTTGCACTCTGAATAGATAATTAAGTCTGTGTGTCAGTGGTTCTTTTTTTAACAAAAGGTGACACTTCCCTGCTGATGTAGATGATGCAAATCACTTTATTTCAGTGCCAGCTGGAGATGATGATTTAGTGGTTAAAGCATCAAATTTGAAATGAATTATTCTCCCTAGGTGTACTGATTGTACCAATGAGACTGTAAGAGAAACATTTAAATAGAGAAATAACCACATAATCTCTTCTTTGGGCACCATACACAAATAGCACCACAGTGTTCTTGAATCATTTCAAGGGCGGCTAACCCAACACCACATGCTGTTGCTCAGAGTCTTGAGAGTCACAGCTGAAGTGTCAGGAACTACTTATTATCCATACAGTAAGAATCAGTCATCCCACTATACTGAACATAATTATACCTTACCTTCAATTAAAAATATATAAATAAATTACGAGTCGTCTCTAAGAGAGACATCAATATTTAACTGATGAAGATAAGCAGCCCTTAGAGTGACAATTCAATATCCTCACTACTGCTATTTCTACTTGTCATCTTGTCACTCTGTACAAAAACTAGAAACAACGCAATCGTGCTGTCCCCTGGGACATAGCTACTCCCAAGGACCAGCACACCATTAAGGAGCTTTCCCTCATGCCAGCCAACTAATGCAACATTTATCTTAAATTAAAAAAAAAGCAAAAATGAACTTCAGGAGAAAAAAAATGAAGCCAAGCCATGCTAATGGGTTTGATGACTCACTGGATCATTAGCACAAATGGATTTTAGAAGCATGGATAAATCTCCTATTGAGCATACCTATACATATCTTAAGGGCAAAAGCCTAACTTCCAGAAAAAGTGGATGGCACTGGATTTTGACTACTGATCAGGACAAGCCTCTAATTTGCCTGTGGCAGAACATACTCTGAACCACTCCCTGGAGCTGCAGACATCTAACCATGACACTGCATGTCAGCAGCTTGTAAAAAAATGCCACATTCACCACTGTTAAGTAGTAAATAGTCTTCAACAATGTGGAATTTTCAGACAAATCATCATAGTTCCAAGTTGATAACAAAACCAAATTTGAACTCCCAACATGTCACATCATGAGTGGTTTGGCCATGTCCACAAATCCACACTTGCAATTACTGCCAAGATAGGCGATATTCAAAAATAATTTGAAAGTTAAAAATAGAAAACCCAAAGCATTTTTGGTAATTCAGATATTTCAGCTCCAGATATTTTGTAATAATCAACCTGAGACTTTGCTCTCACCCCTTGTAGTCCATTTATTTCCTCCCACACAACAGAGTTACTTTCTGGAAAAACCTTACCTCCTCATTTGGCATCTCTTTGCAGTCTTGCCACCACCTGCTAACCATGTAATTTTAAGGGCAGAGTATACTGCATAAGAAATGCTAGTTCACAGCTATAACTTGCTCAATGGTTACCAGCAGCCTTATGGTGATAGTTCCTATGACCATTGCCAGGTTTTGACAGAAAGAAACCAACTCCATGTACCTTAAACCTCTCTGTTTATCAGCTCACTTCTCTTCTGCCTGCATTGAGGCAATGAGGTAAAACAGAGGCAGATGGAATGGGAGAATGAGCATAAGCAGACAGGGCAGTGACAGGAACAGCAGCAGAAATGGGGTCACAGATCAATCTTAAAGAAAAGGACATGTTTGCTTACTTGGAGCTCTAACTGCACAAACCCAGGGCTACCCAGAGTGAATGCAATCAAAAGACTAAAAATGTTAAGACATCTTCAGCTGGGCCGTTATAGCTCACAAGTTCCTCATCTTCCCCTTTATTTCACAGGGAAGTGTACAGACCTCCTGTAATCCTGATTTGCACCACAACAGCCCACTAAAATGGTGAAAGTTTGGTGAGAAAGCTTGTTTGCCATGCTTCTGAACACCTTCATTAGCAAAAACATGTAAGGCAATGCATAGACATGAAAGAATATATTGTATGGGAATACTGTAATATGGTTAATCTCAAAGCACTTTACATTCAGGAAGCATCAGTACACCAGCTACATATCAGAAAGAGATATTTATCAATAGGATGGGGGGGTGGGGAATGTACTGTAACCACAAGGCAAAACCTATTGTATTGATCATATCATAGGGCCATTGTTTGCTAAGCCAAAGAGTTCCATATAGTACTTTTAAGAGTACACAAAGCATAACCAGGAAATGTAACCTCATCACCACTTGGCTTCAAATAGGTCTCTGGAAGTTAGAAAATCATGACGTTTCACATGTACACCAACACGTGCTCTGTTCCAGATCATCACAAGCTGCAAAAGAGAAAATATATACACTACTATTTGAAAGTGAAGAAAGAAAACACAGAGAATGAAATGATGTCCACTTTGGCAGGAAGAAAGGATAAGGCAGTTTCAGATTATCTCAGGGGGCAAAACTATTTAGCCCATTAAGCCATCTTTGTCACTAGAGTACAAAATTCCTGTCCTATCCAGTTCTATATATGTTCTATTATTAAATATTCCCCTCTGCCAAAACCAGTGCCACTTCCTCTTCTGCTTGATCCTAAAATATAAAACTAATCACAATCCACCTGGTGTTCCACATTCTTCCAATCTCTGAGAGCTTGAAAAGAGGCCTCTGGCTTGCTGGGTCTTTGACACTGAAGGAGTACAGGTGCTACATTGCTGCTACAATTTGTGTCCTTGAACATCAAAGCCTGGAAGGTGGCACAGCTCAGCACTCCACCTCAGTCTGCAAGTAAAGCATCACCTCTTGCACTGCCAGTACTGCTCTACAGGCTGTTACTAACTTGCTGCCTCTGCAGGTGAGTAGATGCTCTGATCTACCAGCCAGCTTTAGTGACTATGTGACCACCAAGCGCAGAGCCTGTAGCACTACTTCACACATCCACAGTTTCAATGTACAGGAAATAACAGGTGTGATTTTCAAAAAGAGAGAACCAACATTTAAATTATTATTATTGGAAATCATACAGCAGATCTGAGAGACAAACCCAAACAAGCTCAACTCTAGTCCAGTGCTTCCTCTCCCTTTAGACTTCAGGCACATAGCATTCTCATTTCCCCCTTCAAAAACTGACAACACAGTAAATAATGTTACACAGAGCCTTCTATTGAAGGAAGCCCTATAACATCCCTCTTGTTCTCGGAGGGTTTAAGACAGAGGATCTGGGGAGTTCTCTTACTGAAGAGTGCTTTCTGGCCACAGGATGTTGTTCATAGCTCTCTGAAAAAAATATTTTCTGCACCTTGTTTAGCCATATCTTTTGAAGACTGAGCTAGAGAACTGCTTGGTGTAGTTTATGTCTTTCAATAGGAAATTAATTTACAAGGCTATTACTCCTTGAAGAAGCTCACAAGTTTATATGCACTACATGATCCTTCAGCTTAACACAATTAGGATTCAGCCAAGATAGAACTTCAGACTCAAGATTCTTCATTATAATCTTTAAGTTTTTTTGTTGTGGTTGGTTTTGTTCCCCCCCCCCCCATTTTCCCCCTTCTCTCCCATACATAATACTCACTTCTGCCTTCTGTACTACACATGTGAAAACAGTAGGACAGGACTGATGAGAAAAGAGAAAGTTCCATCAACAGAGCCAGGTCTCCTTGACCCCAGCATCACCTGGCCAAAACCATGTTTCGCAGTTTATCTTTTGGGAGTGACAGTTACAACTAGCAAGTGTATTTATGAGTTGAATAATATTCATTTTCATATTGCTTCTTGATGAGTTTGGCAGATATGATATACCTTGAGAAGTATTCCTAACTTCTCCAGCATCAGTGAAAACACTTGAGACATCATACACCTGTAAGAATATGTCTGTGCACCTGTGAAAGCAGTTGCTAGCAGATTACAGCATGATCAAGTGGAGCTGTGATGACCAGTTTTCCCATCTAGGGAGGCACCACATTCATAGGCAGTGAATCAGTGAAAGTAACACAGACTGCTTTCGGTAGGTTGTTTTCAGAGTGGCACTAGATGCTTCTGCAATCAGATCATGTAGGTGAGAGTGTGAGAATGTGCTCAAAAGCATTATAGGCTGCTAAAACAGAAGTACAGCTGTGCCTTTGGAACTTGCCTATAACCTCTGTCCATTTGTAAATATAGAGCTATTCCCATGAATCAGGGAGATGTTGAACGAAAAGATTAAGGCTGGCAACAGCAGAACTGCACGAACTGTTTCAGGGAAATCACTCAGCAGCAAGCCATGAGATTTTCTTAAACCTCTCTCTTCAACACAATTACACTGAAAGCTGGGAGTATGTTAATATTCAAATGGGTCAAAATAGTTTTGAGGATAGAAGAATTAAATTTGCTGATAACTCAGCAACCCTGAGCACAGAAGTGACAGTGACCAGTGCCAATGGGCTGGGTACAAAGGGTGGCCTATTTCGCTCCCGGCCCATCACTGGGAATTAGCTGTTCTCTGCCCTTTTTTTTTTTTTTTTTTTAAACACCATGCACCAAAGATCAGAGGCACCTCAAATATTTCAGAAGAAAAAGAAAGTCATAAAATCTGCTCTGACATTACTAGATGTGATGTGGAAACCCTTACCCTAACACAGAGTTCAATGATCTGCACTAAAAGGACAACGCAGCAACTTGGAACTATCCATGTGGGAAACAAAAGAGGGCTTACACATAATATTGCTTTATCACAAGAGAGAAGTTAGTTCCCCTTCTTATGCCAGTAATGGAGGACCACAAATTTTAAGAACAGAGTACGCCTGATATTCTGTTAAAACCTTTTGTATTCACTGCACTGCCCATAAATCCTAATTCTGGGCTGCAGCATTGTTGTAGAAGATGCTGCGCAAGCACAGCAAAACCCAAACTGCCTGCTTTAAAAGAAGGAAATAAGAGAAAGAAAACACATTGGCATATGGAGGAGTACCAGGAGACTGTGAAATCATATTGGAAACCATAGTGGACAGTAGTCTTAATGTACAGGCTACTTCTGTTTCTGTGGGCTCCATGGCAAAGATGAGTATCAAGGGACACACATGAAGGCATAAGGTCAATAAGAGGACTGAGGGATTAGGTTTTTCATCGTCAATTCAAGTTCAACACAGCTACACATATTGAACTAAACAACAATGTGGAGGGAAATTGAGAAGGTTTTTGTCTTAATTTAAGTGTGGGATGGAAGTAGGAGGCATAAGCTAACCTTGAATATTAGGTAAGAAATGACATGGATGGGACAACAGAGAAAAGTAGGTTATGAAGAGCTTTGGATATTAAAGCAATGAGAGCAAGACACTGACTAGATCTGCAATGACCATAAGGGAGGCACTCAAGTGAACACCTATGTAAAAACATTAAAATGCAGGTGTGTTCACCACAAGCTGAAGTGCACTACAACATTTAATTCTTTGTGCACGTATCTATTTTGTCTTCCAAAAGCACAAAGGTCTACCCAGCAATTATGTTGTAAAACTGAGAGGGGACGAATTCAGCAATATCATCCAGGCTTTTCTAGTTATTTAATTAAATTGGTTCAACTGTATAAATTAACTTTAAAGTTGTAATTGCCATTTGAGGAGCACAGTGATCTGTGTTGTCCTGATGAAGAAAGTAAAAGAAATCAAGGAGGTCAAGGAGTCAGTTTATTTTACTGATTGCTTGCATGTGCCAAGTATAATGGTAAAGCAGATAGTCACAACTCATGAACAAGGTAAGAATGTGTCATGCAAGGACTGTTAAAGTAACAATGTATTTTAACTGCTGTAATAACCAAGAACATATAGCCTAGAGTTAACAACTAGAATAAAAGCCACATCGATGCTTAAATGCTCAAATAAATATATAGAGAGGACCTTTCAAATGAAATACAAAGGAATGAAATGACATTTCAGAGACCAAATGCCCTTTTTTGGTCACAGAAGTTTACAGCCTATACTGAACCAGAGAATTAAAAATTATATTTTGGCAAGGAACCTGTTAAGAAGAAAAATAATTGAGGAAGCCCTAAAAGATTGCCATAAAGCATGATTATAAAAATGGAGAATTATTTCCTCACTTTGTGAAACAATATAAAACAAATGCATATCTTCAACAGCATTCATACCCCAGAATGCTGCTTAAATGCTACACAGTCTTTAAAAAGAAGTCAGAAAAAAAAAGTCACCAAGTCAGCAGAAAAACTAATGCAATATATGAAAAAAGAAATCTGACAGGTATGATTTGTAGTCATGCTTAAGATAGCATTTGCAGAAGACTGGAAGTCCTAGCAGATTGCAGGCTCCTACCTCTAAAACTGAGCTGCTCTTCCTGTATTAAAATCAGATTATTTTCTTAGCACCTAGCATAGAAACTGAATTTTACAGTGAGGATTGCCAGCTTCATTGGTCTGAACTGCTGTTTCAGAAACAGCATGATTTTAATCCATCCAACATAATTAAAGCAAACAAAAAGCCCACCCTATGTCCTCAAGTCAAGATTTATCCACAGACTTAACACTTATAAAGATCTCAGATTAAAAAGTAACTGCCAAAGTTAGAAAAACAATTTACTACAAAATGCCTTTGCTTTAGGCCAGAAAGCACTATGGAAAAGGAACTATGTTTATACATTATATACAGGTGTATTATATGTTTATATACAGGTCTACAGAGGTTCTTCTCCCCCTCTACTCTGCCCTAGTGAGACCACACCTGCAATACTGTGTCCAGTTTGGAGCTCATCAGTTCAAGAGAGACAGGGATCTGCTGGAAAGAGTCCAGCAGAGAGCCATGAGGATGTTAGGGGACTTGAGAATCTCCCCTATGAAGAGAGACTGAGAGACCTGGGGCTGTTTAGTCTGGAGAAGACAAGACTGAGAAGTGATCTCATCTACATGTACAAACGTGTCTAGAGAAGGGCAGTGAACCTGGTGAGGCACCTGGAACACAAACCCTATGAGGAGAGGCTGAGGGAGCTGGGGGTGTTCAGCCTGGAGAAGAGGAGGCTCAGGGGGGACCTCATTGCTGTCTACAACTACCTGAGGGGAGGTTGTACCCAGGTGGGGGTCGCTCTCTTCTCCTAGGCAACCAGCAACAGAACAAGGGGACACAGTCTCAAGTTGTGCTAGGGGACATATAGGCTGGATGTTAGGATGAAGTTCTTGACAGAGAGAGTGAGTGGCATTGGAATGGGCTGCCCAGGGAAGTGGTGAAGTCGCTGTGTCTGGAGGTGTTCAAGAAAAGACTGGATAGGGCATTTAGTGCCATGGCTTAATTGATTGGATAAGGCTGGGTGCTAGGTTGGACTGGATGATCTTGGAGTTCTCTTCCAACTTGGTTGATTCTATGATTCTATAAAATATCTGAGGGGTGGGTGTCAAGTGGAGGGGGACAAGCTCTTTTCAGTGGTCCGCAGCAGTAAGACAATGGATACACACTGAAACATAGAAGGTTTCACCTCAGCATGAGGAGAAACTTTTTTACAGTGAGGGTGATGGAGCACTGCAACAGGCTGCCCTGGGAAGTTGTGCAGTCTCCTCTGGAGACTTTCAAAACCCTCTTGGATGCATTCCTGTGCAGACTACCCAAGGTGATCCTGCTGTGGCAGGGAGTTGGACTTAATGACCTCTGGAGGTCCCTTCCAACCTCTAGGGTTCTGTGATTCAAGTTTTTATAAGCTGTTTGTCACTTATTTGATGTAATGATAAAGAGACCCACCAAGGCTCAAGCTGTGCAAGGCTTTCATTAGACACATAACACCAAACAGGCTGTTTCTGCACTGCTCAGGATAGAGCCCTGCTCTCAGCACAGATCTTCCCTCTCCCAGCCCACATGGCCTCTGTAGAGTAGACAGAGCTTTGTTACACATGAATGGAAATAAAACCTTTCCTAGTGTTGAGGAAGGGAACGGTGTACACTCCAAGAGAAACCACAAATCTTGATCAGTCAATACAATCACTCATTTCAGAAAGTTTGACAGAGACAAGGGTTTTTTTGCTGATTTGTAAGATGAAGAGGAAAAAACACTTATCAGTCACAGTGTTACTGCTCCAAATTTTTCACTCAACGGTTAATAAAATTTCAATGAATAACCCACTCTTACAGATCAAGGTTATTGAAGTGAATGTGTTTAGGATTAATCACATGTTCATTTAGTACCGAAGGCCTGAACCATTACAATTGATTTTGAACATGTACAACACCAAGCAAGCATGAGTTTTGGCAACAGCAAAGCTCTGATTGTTTACTTACTGCTATGTAGCTTGGGACAACTCAATTCCTGCCTCTGAACTTGTGCTTCTAGCAGACTTCCAGTAATCTTGTCTCATTAAGTTTGTTTTACAAAGAGGCTTATACCATGTGTGTGTCCAGTGATCAGCTCGTTAGGTTTCTGACTTCACTGGGCCCCTCTAGACATTACTATAAATAGTAATATTAAATTCCTCAAATGATCTTAAACAAACAAACAAACAACTTAATTTATGTATATTACCTCCCCTTTATGATTTCCTTTATGCTTCCTTGATAATTATTTTTCCTTCAGGATCTAAGGCCCAATAGTTATTGCTGACAATCAACTACGGGATAAGAAACAAACAGTAATGTATTAAAAAAACCAACCAAACAACTAAACCCCTACATTAAACTGTTAGCCATCAACAATAGCTAAATCCAACCCAAGAACTAAAACCTGATCATGCTCTGTAATTTGATCATATGTACTTTATGGGTGACAGGGGAAATATATTGATTAGCACCAGCTTGCTGCAATTAAGGACATAACTACAATTTATAGGGAACTAAATGTAGCAGTTGCTTTACTGCTGGAAAAACATTGCAAGAGGTTGCCAATTTGTACTAAGAAAAGAGTTACAAATACAGGTTTGTGTGACCTTCTTTTACAAAGTGTTACAGTATGTTGATACAACGTGGAGACAGAGCACAGACTTGACTTCCTTGGCAAATTTCAAGGCTATGTGGGAGTGCTCATTTATTGCTAAGTCGAACTCAGGTTATGAACAGCTTCTCATTTAACTCTTGCTCCAGAGCTGCTCCATCATGGAATTACAAGCAGGACTACTGAGCCAAACAGATTAAGTCCACAGCCCACTTTTCCAGCACCTTGTTTTTAAGTGTCAAGCTTATCTCAAAAAGCTGCAGAAACACAGCTGCTGTCATTGCCTAATGCTCCATAATTCAGTCTATTCCTAGCACTAATTATCCCAAGCAGCTGTATTACCCTGCATTTGATCTTCAGTATCCAGGAAATCTTTTCTTCAAAGCCTAACTGAAGCAAAGAATGCTTAGCATGGGCCAGACTTGGAGATGAAAGTGCATCTGTGTTACTTAGAGGCCACGTACCCTTTTGGGCGTTTTCAGTGAAGTCCCATTAACCCTCCTACAAGCTCACAGCGGTTACAGAAAGCAAAACAAAACAAAACATTTCATTAGGAAAAGAAGAAAAGAAGAGTGCAGTTACTTATATTTACATGTAATTGCCAGAAGAATGCAAGAGGAGGTAGTGCTAAGCTAGGCAAGTGTGAAAGAATATGCATACAATGTAATTGCACAACCTTTTCTCTCAGGCTGTTTCCACATCCAAAAGCTTGTCAGAGAAAGATTAAAGATTGTAATGACATGGTATTATAGTCATGCAGGTAACACAGCTATCCCTGCTGTGAGCTTATACACGCAAATGAACTCTGACATCTCAATCGTCCAACATTTGCCATAGATGCCACGGCTTTCGCTACCTGCAGGAATCAAGCAGGATGCGCCACCATTCAGCAGTGTCTAAAGGATTTGTGAAATGTAAGTACTCTCAGGTGCACTTCTGTTGTAGGTTTAAGACTAATTGTCCTACCAGACGACTAGAAAGTCCCAGGGGGTCAGACAGTCCATCTCAGAGGGAGGATGCAGGATATCATCATTTGTTATTCTATTCCTTTTTCCCATACCCCCCTATGTATGAAGCAGAATGTCCAGTTAGTTCTCTCTTTCCCTATCCTCTCTCCTCTGAGCATGTGGCTGCTGTTATCACTTTGGTGTGGGGGGGATTTAAGGCCTGTCTGGCAAGCTATTTTCTTGCTGTGCAGCTGATGCCTACTAGGCCTACCCTGGAGTTGGGGGATGCAGTGAGGCCTAATCCAGGGCCTGCTGGGCCTCATGTGGTGGTAAGTAGTTTGGTTGATTGAGGCTTACTAGTGTGTGGAAGAGGGAGAGAGAGGCTTGGCTGGATGAAGCCTATCTGGAGAGTCAAGCCAAAGCTAATTTTGACTATATACATGTCCTTTATGCCTTGTAAATAGTATTTCTATTTAACCTCCAATTCTGTGTAAGCATTTTCATTTTACTCCCTTAGGGTACAACACTTTCTGTCCTGGCTCAACACAGGACAACTCATCACACGCTGTTCCTTCAGACGTGGTGTTTGGCAGCCGTGACTGTGCAGCCAGCTCTCTGACCAGTTCCCAGTGAAAGCAACACGCTGCAGGTTACACCCTGATACTGACAATGCCTCGCAACAAAGTGCATGGCAGCTTTTGCACCCAGACCTGCATGCTGAGCCATTTGCTCAGCCAGGCCACGTACCCTTCCTTCCCTGGCCAATACTCACCCTGCTCCTGGCAGACACACGGGGCTGAAGCAGGATGAGCTTCACATTCTTCCCAAACCTATGTGGAAATCAGCACCTCACCACATTTAACCACATTTAACCACAATAACCCCAGGGTGACTAAATAGAAGCCCTGCGAGTCCAGTTTTTCAGGGAGCTATTAGACTAACTACACTTCTGATTGGGTATCCATCTGAATAACTGCAAATGAGCAGAAGGAACAGACCGACAAGGACCATAGACAGAGAACACACTGTTCTAACAGCAGTATCCTTCCTTTGGGTGATTACATGCCCCCTCAGTCTGAGCTGATCAAATCCCACCTTCCAAAGTTACTGCAGTAGTAGAGAAGGCAGATATCACTGTTTTAAGAATGACTTTGCCCAGGCAAATTAGTATGTAAGTACAACACGCATTACTTGATAAGTAACCCACCCCCACCATCCATCACATAAATCCCTATTTCTAATACTCAGGAAGTATTTTATGTAACAAGTACTATCCAACACATCAACTTCTCACGGCACAGCTGTCGTGAAAAGTGTAATTCTGTGCACTCAGAACTCTACATGCATCACAAAACTAATCCTGTGAGGTCAGATACCACTTAGCAGCAGCAACAGGATTACAGTTTCACAGAAGAACAGGGAGAAAAAGCCAAACAGACAGCCTCTGAGTAGTGTGCTGACCAAAACAAAATATAATTTCAGGTGTAGTGCTAATTCAACCACTTCACTGTTGTCACAGCTGCTAGAACACAGCAACAAAGAGTATTTACAACATCCTATATAAAATGTTTCAGGACAAGAATTTGGTACTGATTCTGCAATCTATACATTCCTACCCTGAACAATCTGCATTTTCTCTTGCAAAATGAGCCTGGATTCAGCAGCTGGATTGCTTACAGAAGGATCTACTGGATTTAATTACTTACCATGGATCTGAACAGTAAGTATTTATTCTGCAATATTTTTTTTATATTGTAACCACATTCAGCTGTTACTATCTCATCACATTTATACATTAAAAAATAGTATTGTAGAGCTAGCAGTTTGGGAGGCAGGCAGAGAAAGAAAACTACTTGTAGTTAAGCAGTGGTTGATGCTCTCACCACTTCAATTAACTATTACAGGGCATCCCTTTCACCTTAGCAGCTGAAGCCAACTATAAGAACATGCCTCCAGCACACATTTTAGAAAGGTCCATTTAGGTCCACTTCACCCTCACCCCAGATGTCTGCCACTTCCCAGAACAAGGACTTACAGAAGGGGAGAAGGAAGGATGCAGGGATATGGCTTTAAATATCGCTAAGCCAATATTTTATGCAGAAATGGGACACCAAAAATGGTCGACCAAGGTCTCCAATGTCTTGCTACACTCCTTTGAGGGAAGGTCTGCTGTCTCCCAAATGGTAAGCTGCTGAATTCAGCAGCCACTTGCTTCTGCGTGGGGCACATTTGGAGCCAAGCATGAGGCTTCAGAGGCAAAAGAGAACAGGCACCTCTCAGAGCCAAGTGCCTGAGGTCAGCTGTTCATTTTGCTCAGTCCTGAATCCTTGAATTCTCCCTTTCCTAGGAAAACCCAGATACAGCAACTCATATGGCTGGAAAATAAGCAGCAGACAGCCAGGGGGTAGCACCTTTCTCAAGGAGGTAGCAGTCTCTCAGAGTTGGCAGGTCCCCCAGAAATTTACCTGCAGCAGTGATCCCAATTTTGAATGCAGTCCATTTCCTATTTAAAAGTGGCCGGAGAATGGTAGTGGAAAAAGTATCAGTCAGGTATGTTCTCTTACACCCTGCTGATTGAAACTTGCTTACCTAGGATCCTGAACAGACACTCGGGGTTTGTAACAAAAGCAATCCTACCGCTGGATCCTGTCACTACTTGAAACAGCCACCAGGACATTTAGCTTTGTTAAATCCTGAAGAATTTAGCTGAAAGACCTGTTCTCAAGAACTGCACAAGTTTTAGCCAGTCATGGAATGAATACAAGATGGCATTTGTTCAGAGGGGGCAGGGAGGTATTTTTGATACTGGGCATCCAGGGAGTGAGCAGCAGAGATGGCTGGCTGCATGTTCCCAGGCAGATCTCAGTATAAACAAAAAGTTGTTTGGAATCACTTTAATGGAAAGCTCTGCCATAAAGTAACAGTTCGTGGAGAGCAAAATGCCTCAGAGCTGTGCTTGATAAAAAACATATTTCCAAGTGCAAAATGTGACTCTTTTTAGGAATTTAACATCTTACTTGACAATGGCTTGTTATGTAACATGGAATGAAAAAGGGTGAGGTGTCAGAACCCGAACAAAGCATTTCAGTTCAAAATGTAAGCTTTCAGAATTTTGCTTCACAAGCGATTGACTTTCATGAGTGGGTGTATTATTTCATGCTGGAACAAGATATTTTAGTTGCTGTATTCTTAAAGCAGAGTTTTACTCAAAGTGATGACTCCAGATCCTGTACTGCTCAAAGCACTTGATCTTGCCATGGTTTGAATGGGAAGGTAAGTAATGGCACACACCACAAGAACTTTTCAGTCAAGATACGACCAAATCAGACACCAAATACAGTTTCTATTTTCCTTTCTAGAGATATTATTATTGGTATTATTATTGTTTCCAAAACTCATTTTTACAGCAGAAAAGAAAGAATTTTTACTTCATCTTCAGTCAAGAAACTGAAATTAACTTCAAAATGGCCTCTGAAGGAAACCAAATCTGCACAATCAGAGAAGTTTGTAAGGAAAATGATTGGGTAGATTACCAGTTTGAAAACAAAGCTGTGCTGTAATTCTAGAGTGGAGAATATCAGCAAGAGAAGGCAGCAGTTAGATGAAGTATTTTGATTTAGCCAGCCAAGGGCTTCTGTGGATTCACACATCAGTCAGTTTTCTGAGGCTAGCACAGATCATCCTGAAGAACTATCTGAAGATAGCAGAGTGGACTCTCCCTGTAGGCCTTACCAAACTTACTGCTCATCAAGTGATCAAATATGCCAAAATTCATTACCTAAAACATCCATGTTCTGTGTGCACATCCCATCAGCAGTACAATCAAACTTTAAGTCTGGGAACTTAGTTGGTAGCTCTCTAGAAGAATATCCCACGAAAGGCAGTAGAGCAGCCCAGTGCTGACTTGCTGTTCTATTACATTACATCACAGAACCACCGAATCTTAGGAGCTGGAAGGGACCTCAAAAGATCATCCAGTCCAACTCCCCTGACAGAACCCCCTTTCACACTGCTTCTCCTGGTCTAGTTGAGGATGTCCCTGCAGACTGTGTGTGGGGGTTTGGACTAGATGACCTTTGGAAGTCCCCTCCAGCCCAGCCCATTCTATGATTCTATGATTCTAAATCTAGGCATCCTGGCTGCACTGCTCAAAGAACTGTTCTAAGATCCTACCTTCATCAAAAGAAAGTAACCATGAAATCCAATATCTAAACCCTCTGTCGCGGAGGGGAATTCTGCCACCTACGCCAGTTTGTGGCAAAGGGGAGAAATTAACTGGTGCAAGATAATTATGTATAAAAATATGTATTTATTAAACTCAATATTCTGAACTCTCATCACCCCCAACCACTATATTTAATATTATATAGGATCTTTCACGGTTATGGGCTGACCTTATGGGTATAATACACAATCTAGCTTATTAATAACTATATTACAATAACTAGCATACAACTACTAACAGACTATTAACAGAGAGAGAAGCTTTCCCTGCGGCTCAATGCCGCTTGGGGTCAATATACCATTTGCCCAGCAGGGTGGGCTGAAACTCTGCTCTATGGCAGGAGACTACAAATATTACAGAGGTATTAAAGCTTTTACTCACAATTCTGATTAATCATCAATAATTATTAATTACCCTCTGGGGCTATGTCAACAGCCTATTTATCTAGCGTCCAAACCTCAGGGGAACTTCGCCCGTGGACTTGTGAGGCTGGAAATCTTCCCGACCTGAGGGGAAAGGAATTCTTCCCTACTCTAGGGGAGATGAATAATCCTCCTGGCTTCTGGGGAGAGGATTCAGTCTTCCCAGCTATCTGGGGAAATGAATACAGTCTCTGACCTTGTTCTCCTGGCGAGGATGCTTTGTCTGCCTTGTCTCCTGTTTCCTTCTGGATGCTTTGGTCCGGTGACTGGTCTGGGGACTGCTGGCAGGACCTGTGGTACTGGAGAAGGATGCCATGCAGTCTGAGTACAGTTCTCACGCTGGCTGGCAGGCTGATCTGATTTGTGCAGACAAAAGGGTCTCCTCCTGGTATCTCAGCAGCAATGGCTCTTACCAGGTAATGAAGGCAGCAGGCGTGCAAGGTATGCATGGCTGGCTGGGGAGTCTGAGCTCTTTAGATATACAGGATCGAAGTCTGGATTAGCTCACCACAGCTGGCTGGGAGATTCTGTCTCCACAATAGCAGCATATCAGGTGTGCCTGAGTGTAAGCGATCGTGAGCAGGGGGGCTTGAGCGTGGGGCCTGAGCGTGAGTGTAAGCACACTGGTGAAGCGAGTGCGTGAGTCAGAGCAGAAGAAGCAACGGAGGGAGAGAAGCAATGGAAGCAGCAAGCAGCAATCAATGGAAGCAGCAATCAGGCAAGAAGCAGGCAAGCGAGAGCACATGTGAGCTCCCATTTATGAACTATGGGCTTGAGATCAATGGCCTGATTAGCCACCAGCAACCAATGGGTTTGGCAGTCAGCCAAACAATACCATAATAGGCGAAATCACTTGCCTGGTACCTCCAAATATGGAGAGAGCATAGGCTAGCCCACACGCTGACAGCGTGGGCTTATGCAACCTATTTACAAGCAGCTTATATAACTTGTTTACTACCTGGGCCTGAAGACAGACCAGACTCTATGGCACCTAGGCCTATTGTGCCCTTTTTGTGCTTTTAATGTGTTTACCCCTGTTTCGGGCTTGTTCACCCCTGGTTTGGGGAGGAAAACATGTTTGGGCAGGCAAGGCAAAGTAAGGCATAAAATGAGCCTATTTTCGGGCCTACAGGGCCTCCACAACACCCTCCCCAGGATTGTATTATTATTAGTGATTATTTGTCAGCCTTTAACATGGAGATGGAAGCTCTCACGTTGATAACATCCCAAACTGCATAAAATACTATGATAGTAAACTCCCAATGGCATTTGAAAGCAAAAAGTGTTACCCTTGCAAAGTGACAACATCTTGTTCAATGTTCCTCACTGCTGGTATGATCTTGATAACACTCACTTTTATCTTCTTTCCCCATAGTCACCAATAGATAAGAGCATACCCAAACTAATCTACACTACCAAATCCTAAATGTGACACATGCTGCCTCACTGGAAATGGGCTGGTGCACAGCAATGTATGGTGCTGTTGGCAGGCCTTCTCCTCCAAGTCTGGGGTTAAAAAGGAAACTAATACTTCTCAGTTCAGGCTCCCACTGCAATGGAATAACCTTTCAGATTTCCCATAATCTCAAGTGGCTGAAGCGGAATGAAATACAATCATCAAACAGCATTTAGTTTTATGTTAATCACTGCAGCTGACTCTTTTGAAGGATTCTCCAGTAGTGTATTTAAGTATCACACATTTATTAATAATGCTGGGTAACAATGAAGGAGTTGTTACGTTGTAAAGATCACACTTAACCTACAGTCATTTCCACTTGTGCACAGCCCATATCCAGGGGACTGGAAGCTGAACTTCATCCAGATGAAAAGCACTGCTGCACAGTGTGTCAGTGAGCCTTATGGACCAAGCACACAGATATCATCCCCACTGAGCCAAGCTCCAGCATCCTCTGATGCAGTTATTTCCTTTTTTAACTGTCCTATTAATTCACTCCTTACAAACCACCACAAGACATAGAATGGATTTACAAAATCCTTGCTAACCAATCCTCAGTCCACCTCCACTTCTGGAGTTACAAGTAGCAGAAAAAGCCTTAGCTCTATTAAGTATAACTGTTTGATGAAAATAGTGACTAAAAATAAAAACCAGTATTTATTTACACATGCATTATTACAAGTGACTGTAAAAAAAAAAATCAGCCTGCCTTTGGTAACAGCTTAAATAAATGACTTAAGGTGAATACGATGCTTTCAAGATCATGATTCTGTTTCACCCCATCAATAGGCTTCAAAGATCAGGTAGAAATAAGTTGTGAACAATTCATTAGGAAGAACAGGAAACAGCCACAAGCCACACTCTTAAGCATGGATTTCAAAAAGCTACAGCAGCATTTTTAAAGGATCAAATTCATTAGCACCCACGAAGGGCAGAGACCAGTAATGTAACCAAGCACACATATACCAGGGAGGTAAGAGGAAAGCTACTGAAGCATGCAGCAAATTCAGTCATTTGAGGGTGACTCACATGAAATCAGGCTCCATAAGAAGTAAACCTCCCATTTTTACTGCATCAAATGAGGACTTAACTTCTGATAGATCACTTAAATAGCTACTGCCACATAAACTGCCATCCTGTCAACTAAAATTTGTGAATGTCTGCTTTGGTTTTATAACAAATATTGAGGGGAGGGATGGAGAAAACAGGCAAGTAGATAATTAGCAGCTGCAGGAAAAAGACAAGGAAGAATATACAAAGGAGCCCATGCAACAACGTGAAGAAAACTCATAGATGGGAAGTAGTCTGACTAAGAGCTGGTGGTAGACATTGCAGGGTAGAAAAATGGAACAGGGCTTAGAAGTGCAAGATTTTAGAACCTGGATAAAGTGAGAAAAGCTAAAAGAAAGTTAGAAAGGAGGAGAGGGTAAAAAAAGTAGAAGATGGGACAGAATACACAGAATCACAGAAACACTGAGGTTGGAAAGGACCCTCAGGATCACCCAGTCCAACCAATATCCCTATTCTGCAAGGCTCACCCTAAACCATATACCCAAGTACCACATCCAAATGACTTTTAAACATATCCAGGGTTGGTGGCTCAATCACCAACCTGGACAGCCCTTTCCAATGCCTGACCATTCTTTCTGTGAAAAACTTTTTCATAATATCCAGATGTGCAGGACTGAAACTTAAAGAAAAACTCTGGAGAGAACAAGGAGATAAAACTAGAAATTGAATCTAGATCTGTGAATACTTTTTTTACATATCTAAGCTGCACTTATAAAGAGACACCTAATGATGGGGGTCTTACCCAGAATACTCCTAACCAACTCCTGTAAATACATCAGGCAAGACTCTCGCAGCTTACTCTGAGGCAAGTTCCATACTCTGTGAGAAAAGTTGATGCTATAGAGCTCCTCAGAAGCTGAAAAGACCTAATACCATCTTCTGTTCAGCCCTGGAAATGTACAGGGTACCATTCTGTGCCAAGATGACACCAGTTTCTGCTGGCTTTCTATCTAGCTAACATGCTAGATCACAAGCATTGCCAGTAAGTATAGACATAAACCTCTGAATTTCTATGGCTGGGACTCCAAAACAGCTTCTGAATAACTCTCATAACCATGTGGGATTTAATGATCTCATTTATAATTAAGAAGCTTTTGTCACCATTTTTCAACTACTTCACCTACAGAACACATTACTACTTTTGTGAACAACATTTATTTAACAGTCGGATTTTAAATCTTTTCATTCAATTATTGCCTGACCCAGTACAGGTAAAGCAACTCTTCACGTTGAAGGAAAGGAGAAGAAAGCCATCAGCCTACGGAAACCAGAGCAACATCACCACCTCTGCAAGAAATAAAATATTCTGTCTCCCTCTACTGGCTCTGCTTAAATGAAACCAGGAAAGTAACAACTAGAAAGCTACTGTGTTTATTGTTATCTTAATAGAATCCATGCTGAAATAGCAGAAGAATAATACTTATCTTTAACTGTAGTCTCTAAACAAGGTTTACAACAAAGAGTACTAAGAGTCTTTCTGAACACGGCATGAGACCCATTTAAAGTTATTACAGGTAGATAGTACCATAGCTATAAAGCATCAAATTAATTATTTTTGGTGACATTTTAAAATAAAATTAAAAAATATTTCTCCATTAAAAGGACAAGAGAATATTAATGAATTTTCTGTTTAGATAACCTCATCTTATTTTATATCAAATCAGATTTACATATTTCTGCTTGCCTCCAACCAGACCAAGTTACAATTAAGTTAGATAATAATAACAACAACAATATTAAAAATTTAATACTACTACAAATAATGATAATAATAATGCTGTTTTGGTCACCAGGCCATCACTGTGATTTCTCTCTCTTACAGCTTACATGGGATAACTCATTTAAATTTGGATTAAAATGTGTAACTAAAATTAAACTGATCATTTACATACCTTACACAATTGTCAGGTTTGAAAGGTGTGATGGTTTGGGTGTCCCCCGTCCCCCACACTTTTAGAAATCACCCAGACTAGACTCAGTCGGCTTTGGAAATTTGAATGAAGCTTATATTTACAGCTGGCACAATGTACAAGCAGATAGTTACAGTATATAGTTATAGACTGAAATATACAAGGTAAAAAAAAGTAATACAAACACAATTCTCCTCCCAGAAACCTGAGTCCCCAGGAGGGGCTCTCAACCACCCCCTCACCTTCCCCTACCCCTCTCAACCTTACCCCAGTCCCAAGGAATAATGGAGGTTCGGCCAAAAGGGTTAAAAGCAAGGTGAAGCAGCCAAGCAAAAGGAGGGTGAGGTTAGAAAGCAAGATGGAGTCCAGCCAGCAGCCTCAGCTTCTCCCCAGCAGGCAAAGCTCCCCAGCGAAGAGAAGAAGCAAATGCCGTGATCTTTGTTTTGTCTTTCTTCTTTACACATCCCAGCAAGACTGTGAGGGAAGTAGACCTCACCATTGTTTTCATTTTACAGCCTATCATCTAGTTCTTCTCACCAAAACATCCCAGCTAGGCTCAAACTAGCACAAAAGGGATCCCAAGGACCATACAGCTCCAACCCCACCTGTCATGGGCAGGGACACATCCCAGTAGATCATGCTGGCCAGAGCCTCATCCAGTCTGGCCTTAAAAACATCCAAGGATGAGGCTTCCGCCACCTCCCTGGCCAACCTGTTCCAGTGTCTCACCACCCTAATGGTGAAGAACTTCTTCCAAACATTCACCTTGAATCTACCCTCCTCTAGCTCAGATCCATTCCCCCTAGTCCTATTGCTACCCAACCTCCTAAAAAGTTCCTCATCAGCTTTCTTGTAGGCCCTCTTCAGATACTGGAAGGCTCCTTGGTGCCTTCTCTCCAAACTCAACAACCCCAACTCTCTCAGTCTGTCCTCATAGAAGAGGTGTTCCAGCCCTCCAACCATCCTCATGGCCCTTCTCTGGACACAAACTGGAAGTACATCACAGTGTACTGTTTCTAGTGTGCATCCAGCAGAACAGTTTATCCTCCCTCAGCAGAGCCACAGCCTTCTGACTAAAATGTATTTCAGTCTACCATGAATTTTGCTTTCTGTGATAATATCTATTTGCATACATCACCCACCAGTGATAAGCATCAAGAGGATAATGGGAAACACAGTGAGTTATAAAGTTGTCCCTGGTGACTGTTCCTCCATGGTTGTTGTATCCCCTCAAGAGTCCAAATGCTGCAGGCACTGTGCTGGAAATTGGTGGTCCAGAAGCAAAAGCAAACCAGACCTAAGCTTCCAAAGCTGTCAGAGGGCTGCCCCTCCTCTGTGCATTAAGCAGACAGCAAAAGCCATCGCAGGTCAAAGGCTAATCAACAGACAATCCCCTGCGTGCCCTGCAAGACTTGCAGATGCTGAACTTTTAGATACTGAACATACACACAATCTCAAGAGTGAAGTTTTTTAACTGCACCTGTGTTTTCCTCTGTAGGAACAGACTAAAGTGTGACAGATTTAATCTGAACATAAAACTACCAGCCCTGTAACTTCCTAAAGTTGCCACTAGGGATGAATTTGTCAGGCAGTGATCATAAACAGTCTGACACACTTTAGGATGAAGCATCAGGACAGAATTTCCGTCTTTTTCCTGAAACAGTATTTGTTTGACATTGGTCCATACAGATTGCTTAAAACCAATACTTAAACATCCGAATGTGAACATTGAGTTAGCATAAAACTAGAGTCCTACATCTACAAAGACTGTATGTTGTGGGGGGGAATAAATTCCAGTGTGACAAGGGCATAAACATATCATGAAATTCTATAGAAATCAGTTGAAGAATCACTTATATTTTGAAATGTTAGGTGTAAAGATAACACAACTTCAAGAGATTTTAACTTGCCACTGAAAAGCATACTTCAAAAGGAAAAATATTTTAACAGCTTTAATATTATAGGATATCATAATGTTAACAATGTATAACAAAAGCCTATTACGAAACATGACACAATGTGATATTGCAAGTGCACACTTTTATCAGCAAAACATGGAACAACAAAAATTTCTAATAATTAATGCTTCAAATATTTAAAAATGAGAGCATAGTCTACAGAAAATCTAGTTTCCAACAGCTTTAGTGTGCAGAAAAACTCTCTTCCACTTTGGGGCAGGTGTACATTTTTTAATGTTTCAACACACTAAACTTAAAAAAACCCAAACAGCTAAAGAGGAGAAAATAGATCTTTCCACTGTTAGCATAAAAGTTTTGCTGAGACCTAAGGAATTAACTACATAACAGCTGCACTTTCCAAGCTACTCTAAGCAATCATTTTCTCCTGTGCACCCACTTCTACCACTCTCTACAGAAACTGGAAACTGGGAACTGTTACAGAAAAGAAAACGGAATTCTCTTAGAGACACCTCTCCAATTTGGTTCATTATATCTCTCACAGGGGTCCATACTTCTACATGAGAACTTGCACACAGGCAAGAATAAATGATGGGAGGGAAGAAGACACAATTATCAGAAAATTTGCAATTGTACATCCTACAGCGAAAGGCTACTTCTTCATTCTCTGTGTAGTGCTAGATTTATAGTGAGCAATGATCCAAATCTATTCTGAAACAACTGAATTAACCAGGAGTCACTCGACGAATCTCTGTGGCTTTGGATTAGAAGTAACTAAGCTTTTGGTGCCCTGGAATATGTACATATGGATTTTCAGATATATAATATGAAAAGTAACATTAAATAAATAGATATGCTCTATGAATAATAAAAATATCTCAATTAAAGATATGTAATACATGAACATACAGTCTTCAAAAACTGCATGTGTATAAGGCAATACTTCCAAACTTTGGCTCTTTCAGTCGTTGCTGGCTTATTTTAAACATGTCAACCATAATGGTACCTAAAACTTGGTAATTGTGGAAGAACATTCTCCCTAGGCAGGGCATGAGCTGTAAACATCAGAGCTCATGCTGCGAACTGTCCTTGGGCTGTCTGGGTCCCAGGACAGTAAGCTGTAAACAATGAGCACCCCACGCACACCTGCAGGGGGCTGAGCTTGCCATCCCATGGGGTGGACACCAGGGGATTGACTGACCTATCCATACCTTGTATATAACTCTGAACCAATCTGTACCTTCCACTTGTGTCAACCTCAGCTAGTTGTGCACACCTCTTCTAAAGGGGTACATATAAGCTGTTGCACTTCGGGAATAAAGCTGTACTGTACTGCACTGCACTGAGCATAAGGCTGCTGGCAGCTAATTGAGTGCTTGTCAGTACCCTGATCGATTCTCGGCCTCTCCTGGCAGCCTGCCACCCGCAGGTAATGCATTTGTATTTAGGATGAAATCCCATATCCCTTTCAGACAGTTGCATTTTACCTAACAAATGACATCAGGATGCTCAGCCCTTCGGAATTCATGGTCAAACCCTTCAAATAGTCAACCGCGTGCAAAATTCAAATAAGTCTCATTTAAAAGGAGACTGCAGTACATGCTTAAGTGTTAATGGACTCAGTTATCAAGCTGATAATGAAAAAGAAAAAAAAGAGCAAGTGAGAAAAAGAAATATGCCTACACGGTGCACGACAGCCAAGAACTTCCACTCTAGGTTCAAGTAAAACAAAGGAACACTTATAAATGCTTAAAAAACCAAGTTTTATGGCAATAGAAAACCCCTTAACTAAACTACATCAGCACATGCCACTACAGTAAGATTCTTTTAATACATTTATTTACATGCACTTCAAAGCTCCTACAGGAATTTTTGTGAAAAGACCATGCTTTATTTACTGTACCTGTACATTTCTGTACCTGTCACGCTGCATGTTAATGAAAAAAAAAAAAAAACAACAGGGAACATTAGGTTATTTTCACATGTCCTTTCTATTTATTTCTTAAGTAAGGCATTGCACACGGCTTCACTTTAGCAGAAGGAATAAAAGCACTTTGAGCCTATCTTTAGGTGACAACTTTGCCAAGTCAAATAAAAAAGTTTAATTATGCGGAAAGGCTGAAGAACAACATTTCTCCTCTTTCTCATGCACCCTCTCTGAAACCTCAAAATTACAGGTGCTGATAAAGAGGTTTTAGGGAAGCAGATTTGCACTACTCCTCCTCATCTTGAATCAAATATTTTTGCACCACTAACAACGTTCACAAAGCATATGCTGTCTATAGTTTCCAGTGAGAAGAATTTCCACCTCTAGCATCATCCTTACAAGCATATGAAAGTACACAGGTAAACACAGCATGCACACCCAAATGATTCAGCTTGAGCTTTCTGTGAATTAAAGATGAAAAAGCCTGGCAGGCAACCTACAGTATGAGTGCCACACCAGTACACAGAGCTGGGCTTCAGAAGCCTACATAGCTGAGCTAATTGAAATTTGTCTGCTCTCAACTGCCGCCAACATCCCTGGAAGCCAGCCACATCTAAGGAATAGCACAACCTGGCCCCTTTAAATCAAGTACAGGGACTTAACTGAAACAGTGCCCACATTAATGAAATGCACTACATACACTAGGATACACAGACACAGTAAGTACTTACTTCGTTTCTGGGAAACCGCCTGCAAACAGGCTGTGACAATATCACAGTTCTTCTGGACTTTACGTAGAAGCCTGTCTTTCTGTTTCAGGAGATGAAGCAACTTTGCTGATTGAACAGAAATCCTGTAGTTCAGTTCTCGTTTTATAGTTGTCAATTCATCAACACCTGACAAAAAGCAGAGAAACTAACTTCAGCGCAGCTCGAAACGTTCACCAACAGCCTACTGTAGTTGACATGCAAAGAGACTTCCTCCATGGGCATTTACATATGCAAACAAGTTCTAATGACTGGGATAACTCCCAGTTATAAATATTTAAAGGATCTGAGCCTAATTAATTTCATTTTAAACTGACGTACTTCACCTTATTGCACAATGTATGAAACTTAATAATTACACTGTAATAAATTGGAAAATTAGTGACAGATGTAGCCAGAATATAGCTCTAGCAGTGCAATCATCAGGCCAGCTTGGAGATGCAAGTCTCATACTTTCATAAACACATAGTGTTCCAGTTACTTAGCTTTCATAAGAATTCTTCCATAGCTCCATTTAGATCTTGGGGACTTGACTATCTTATGTATGATATCTTTTTTATTTTTCCTGGAAGACACATTTACCTGCAAACAATTTTTATAATTGTCAGTTCTAGTTTAAGTCCACTAGAACTAAAAAGTCCTGGAAAATCAACTATCCCTTACGACATGCTTTTTGTAGCATCTTCTTCTAGTTTAAGAAAAACTGGGACAAGGAAAAATAAACATTGGTCACTGGTTCATTACTCTGTCAGGGGTCCTCAAACTTTTTAAACAGGGGGCCGGTTCACTGTCCTTCAGACACTGTCGGGGGCCGGACTACAGTTTGGTTCCAGCCCAGTCCCGGCGGGTGCTTGGAGACTGCGGAGGCCGGCGAGTGGATTAAGTGGCAGGAAGTGGCTGCTTGGTTTCCCCACCAACCCCCGGTCGAGGGGGGGGCCGGGGGGGTCTGTAAATACCGGCGGGCCGAATTGAGGACCCTGGGGGGCAGTATCCGGCCCGCGGGCCGTAGTTTGAGGACCCCTGCTCTAAGTGAAGAAAGCACTTCAGTTACAGAAGCAGAAAAGCTTCTCCAATCTGTCACAGAAACTCTAGAAGCAAGTAACCCCCTTTTTACTCCTAAGGCACTCAAGACGAAGGAAGAAGGGAACAGCACACAACATCCGGGTTTGATGGAGGTATCCACTAACTGAACGGGAAGCTTCTGGGAGAGGTCGCCATGCACAAAGGCTGCTACAGCAAACGAAGGAGGTTATACACGTGCATACGCATACGTGCGTGTAGGTGTCCGCAGGCACGGAGGCGGAAGAGAGCGGACTATAACCTTTAAGCAAGATTCCCTTGCAGGCACAGAGGAAGAAAACGACGCGGCAGGGACAGCTCCCGACCCAGGCGGAGCGGTGGCAGCGGGGAGGCGCAGCCACGCCGACTGCTGCTCGAGGCGGCAGGACAGGGCAAGGCAAGGCAAGGCAAAATAAGGCAGGGCAGGGCAGGCTGTACCTTTCAGCCGCAGGTACTTGACCTGGCTCGGCCGCTGCTGCAGCTCCCGAAGGACGCGGGAGCGAGCGCTGCCCGGGGGACCGGCTACTTCAGCAGCGCTGTATAGTTCGGTGAGCAGCCCGCTCACCAGCGACGAGGTGCGGCTGGACCGGCCGCTGGTAGAAGCCTCCTCCTCATCCTCCTCCTCTTCGGGTAGGCTGTCGGCGCTGCTGCCCGCCCTGCCGCCCAGGCTGGGCTCCATTATTTCCATATCCGCGGCCACTCAGCAGCGCTGAGTTCCGGGTTCGGTCCGTTCCACAGCGACACGTAGGGGAGTCGACCAGAGGAAGGGGGAGAGAGAGCCCAGACCGCCGGGACTCTTCCTCAAAGGCCACAGCATGGAGGCCGGCGAGACGCCCTCCCGCGCACTGCGCGGCGTGGTAGAGGCCAGCGGCAGGCGGGGAGGGGGCGTTGCACCTGCTGAGGGGCGGGGAGGGCGGCCTGGGTAACGCACGGGACGCGTAGCGGGCGCAGTACGGCTGCTGTGTAGCGCAGTCCTGTCGCGTCGGGTGGCACTATGGCAGTCCCACGCCTGCTCCCTCACTAGTCCGGGATGCAAAGGCAAGTGGCGGTCTGGTTGTTTTCCTTACAGCAAGACCAATAAAAGTATATAAAGAAACATAGGGCTCAACTTCAGTGACGTACCCGTGAGGCTGTAAGTATGCTGCTGTGTCACCGTAGAACATAAAAAGCAAAGTTGATAGGGTTTATACAGCCGCGAGACCTGGGCGCACTACAGGTAGCTGTGTTGCTGCCCCACGGTTTGATGCCTCGAGCCTGTGTGCTGTGTAACTTCTACCCCCACCTCCTGGAACCTGCCTGCCTGTAGCAGACCAACCCTAAGCACCGACCGGCCGCAGCGGTCGAGCCTGACTTGAGCTGCCATTGAGTCCGACAGGCCATGGCTGCTGAGCCTGACCCACCACGGCCACCAGCAGTTATCGTTGCTCTCTGAAGTGCCCAGAGCAACCCGTGCCCCCGTACTTGTGCTCTTCGTCTGTTCCTGCTTTCTGTTCTTCCTCTGTATTAATAAAATATTTCTCTTCAAGCCGAGAATGAATTATCCAGGACGCATGACGAAGATGGCACTGTGCGTGGGCCAGACACCTGCTGCCGGACGGTCGTGGCCGGATTATCAACCTCTCTTACTAACAATAATTTTGGTCGCAAACCGCATCGTTTTACCACTAACAACATTAACAAAGCGCTGTGTTGTCCGCCCTCCTAGGTGCCCGTGGGAGCAGGTGGCTCTCACAGGCAGCAGCAGGAAGGTGAACAGCGGCAATGGGAGGTGAGACCCCAGACCCAGAGACCACCGCCACAGCACCGCCTTCCCCCACGAGCGAGCAGCGGCCGGGGCAGCTCGGGGGGGCGGGGCCAGGCCGCAGGCAGGAGGGACCAAGGGGGCGGGGCCGCCCCTCACGGCGAGGCCGCCGGGGCCACGTGACGACGCTCCCTCGCCGCGCGGCCGGGTCATATGCCGGGGCGGGGCGGGTCGCTTTGCTGCTCTTCAGGTCTCTTCAGCTCGGCCGTACCTCGCCGCGGAGCCAGCGACAGCGGTTTCCTGCGTCCCTTTGTCCGGCAGTTTGTCCGTCCTCGCCGCTGCGCCATGTCTTCTGCCGCCGCGGTGGTTGGGAGGCTGGCGCTAGCCGCGCTACTGGTACTGAGCCCGACGGGCGCATCCCGACAGACGCGGAGGCCCAACGTGGTGCTCATCCTCACTGATGACCAGGACGTCTGCCTGGGTGGCATGGTAACTCCGCTGTTCTCCCGGCCTTCTCCCGGCCCTCGGCCTCCCACTGCTAGTCTGGCCGGTCTGGGGGGTTCGCGAGGGGCCCGTCTATGAGGGATACGGGAGGCGCGAGGTGTTATGTGGGGCCGGTGAGAGCATTGCGAGAGATCTCGTCCTTGCACGGGGCTGGTTGCTGCTTGCCTGCCGCTGAGGTCATATAGTCCGACTCGTAGCTGGAGAGGTCAGGGGAGAGCACGGTGTGAGAGAAGGGTCGCTCCCAAGCGGCGGCCTGGGCCCGGGTTGACAAATAGTGCAGCGGCGCGCAGGGGTTTCCCTCCGCAGCCTCGGACCGCCTTGGCCCGAAAAGGGACCGTCATGGTGGGCTTGGATAAGCGAAGCTTCTCTAGAAAGCCCTTGAAGCTCGAATGGGTGGAGGCTGGGGCTTCTCCAGCCTCTGCAGCTAGTTCCTGAAAACTCCCCCCATACTTCTGCTCTCGTGGGCTTACTTTCATAACCTCTACGGTCACGCGAGGCCTTAGCGAAAAGGCAGAGTGGCTTGTCTGAAACAGGTCATAGTGGGCCTTCTTTTAGGTAGCCATGCAACTGCTTCTGCTCCCTTACTTTATCTAACAGTCTCACGGTTTTAGCTTATTTTGTTTTGTTATTTTTCTTCCAGACCCCGCTAAAGAAGACTAATGCTCTAATTGCACAGATGGGAATAACCTTCCTAAATGCAGTAAGAGTTTATATTAACTCTTTGAACTTCTGAGGTGCATGCATTTGTGTAGACTGTGTATTAGTCCATCCAAGGTCTCAAAACTGACAATAGTTTGATTAAATCTTTACGTATGTACGTGTGGGTTTTTTAAATTCAATCTCTAACTATTTAAGTCTGAAAATTAATGTAGCAGAAGGTTCAGAATTCGAGGGGGAAAGTTTCACTTCCTGGAAGTACTTATGCTAACTTCCCTTAAACTGTAAAGCAAAATTGAGTAATCTGAGTATTTTTGATACAAACTGAGAAGCATTAAAAGAAACTGCTCAAAGCTTCCAGCTTCATGCATGCTGAAAATCTGTTTCGCTCTTGTGTTCTAAAGTAATCACTAAAATAATGGAGTAAATCAAGTGGCAAATAATATTTCAATGGTTGCTTGCTGCTGTGTAAGAACCACATCTAAACTGGGTGAAGGTTTGAAGGGCATGTGCTGCAGGAACCTGCAACTGATTTCATGTGCAGCTTTTCACTAGTGGAAATACTTGGGATGGAGTTTTGTGTGTCTAGAAAGAAGGCTGCTTTAACATGGATCCACCTATTAACAGATTTTTAATCCACCTATTAACAGATATCTGAGGAAAATTTGGGATACAGTGTCAATTGTGTATCTCTTCATCCTGTCATTCCAGTACGTACCCAGTGCACTCTGCTGTCCCAGTCGAGCCAGCATTTTAACGGGGAAATACCCACATAATCATCATGTTGTCAATAACACTCTGGAAGGGAACTGTAGCAGCAAGTTGTGGCAGAAGATTCAAGAACCATACACCTTCCCAGCACTGCTCAAAGCTATGTGTGGTTATCAAACATTCTTTGCTGGAAAGTATTTGAACGAGGTATTCTGTGCCTTTTTTTTTCCACTGTGGTGCAGTTAATTTGCGTTTATCCACCCTTCTGAAACACTGAGTGATTTATTTAATTACTATTTTTACATTTATAGCTGATGGTGGGTCCCTGAAATGTTGTAAATAGTGTGACTTAGATTAACAGCGCTTTGAGATGTGATAAATCTGTAAAGTTTACATCTATAACTTCATTGCAATCAGGTTCTATAGGTGCCTGAACATTTTCAAAAGTTGGTTGTTTGGGGTTTTTTTGAAAGGCTGATGGACTCCGAAGGCTTTCTTAGTGTGTTTGGATGTGTTAGGATGTGTTAATTTTTGGAGCTACTGATTTTAATGACTAGGGAAAATTAGTAGATAGGCATGTGGTACTGAAGACCACCACCAAGCCAGTGCCAGAACAGGCACTGTTGGAATAACAGTTGAATGTTGGAATAACATGAAAGAAAAAAATCAGTTTGTCTCAATATTCCTGACTGCTATATCCCCTTCAGAGAACAATTCTCTTTTTTAGCAGTTAATATGATGTTTTATATAGTAATTATCCATTGAGGCCCATTCATTGGAAGTACAAATATTGTCAGAGCTCTCAACAGAGAGTACCAAACACTGAATTCTTAAATCATTTTTATGCGTATGTTTCTTTTTCTGTTTTTAACTAAGCTGTGGTTTGTAGTACCTTATGGTAAGCTGTAAAATTGATCACAGAAATCTCTCAGGTCAGCTGTTTCTCTTTTGTGATGGAAATGTTTGGAGCTTGATGAATTTTGGTTTTTAACAGCATTAGTTTCCTTGCATCTCTTGGTGGAAAATATTGTGGTAGAACGAAATAATGAAACGTGAATCTTTGAAGCTGACTGGTCTCTGCTGCGTTTTTGCTGATGTTACTGAGGTGTCTGGGGGATGGAAAACTTAACAGGCTTTGTCTGGGCATCCCTCGACTCAGTGTTATCTCCTGCCTGCAGTTGGGCGAGCTATGTAGATGGGAAAAGGCAGCCCTGAGCATATCTGTTGTGTTGCTCTGAAGCACTCTGTTTTCAGTTTGGCACAGATTCAGCTTTTTGCTGTCTTAAAGGCTAGTTGGTTTAGATTATTTGGCACTGAGGTGGACAAAAGGCTAGCACTGCACAAAATGTATACTCCTCCTTTTGGTGGAGGATGATGGGAAGCTATTGGTCTATGAGAAAACATTTGTAATGTGGACTGCTCTCACAAAGCCTTAGAGTGTCTTGATGCATGATTCCCATTACCTGAAAGGTTCCATAGGTTCTCCGCAATCTTTTCATGTTTTCATGCCCAAAATAGGAGGAATAAAATTTAAATTTTACTGGTGAATGCCAAGCTTTCTGTCACTGCCCTTCCAGTTATTTAACCCTGGTTTGTTTCACAGGCTATACACTTGTTTTTATACCTGTGTATATTTGCTTTTTTTTCCATTCTGGAATTGAATTTAGCTTAATGCAGTTTCTGGCTAGTGTTGAGTAAAGCACATTGAATGTGAAGCACAGTTTCTGGCTTTAGTTCATCATAATTGAAACTTAGTCACAGTATGTTTTTTTTTCAGTATGGAGCAGAAGATGCAGGGGGTGTAGGTCATGTCCCTCCTGGATGGAGTTTTTGGTATGCTTTGGTATGTAACCATTTATATTTTTTTTTTTTTAATACTTGTGTTTTGATTTTGCATTTACAATTTTTTTTTTTAACTTTGGTTATGAAAGAGCAGGCAAAGAGCATCCAACAACTTAGTACAAACTTTCTTCCCTTTTTTGCTCTGTTGTGTATCAGATACTTGGCTTTTACAAAGGCTACTCTTATTGAGGTGCCTGAGAAAAACCCTGACATGTGAAGCCAAAGCAGTGTGAGACAGCACTAAAATAAGTTTTGTTGGTAGAGATCAGTTTTGAGAATTCTTGCAGTGTCCTTATGATAATGTTTAGTGGCAGCACATTTTATTTGCAGCAATCAGTGTAGGTGTTACTTTGTGTAACTAAGCATGTGACTTGTCTTTTTCACAGGAGAAAAATTCAAAGTACTACAACTATACTCTGTCAGTAAATGGCAAAGCACGAAGACATGGTGAGAACTACAGTGTAGATTATCTGACAGATGTACTGGTAAGACATTTTGCAACACCTGTGTAACAAACTACTTATGACCAGTTAATGCCTCTCACTAGGGGCTTGGGAAAGGATGGGGATGCTAATTTGCTAGGCTGTATTAGTTCATAATTCATAAATATGTGACTGTACTCTCATGATGGTGGCAGGGTATTGATCAGCAGAGCAAGATTCTGGCTATGTTTAGAAATGGCAAGTTCATATGGACAAGCTGTGGAGACTGCCCATCTGCTAGCTGGTAGCCTTACTGAGAGTTTAATATTGGCTGCTGTGGTGTGTGAGGAGTGTGATGCCTGTATGTGATGACTTAAATGACTTCATAGTAGAATGCGTTTCGTTACAATACGTGTCTGCAGTAGATTAGCTGGGCCAGGATTTCAGTGGAAGTCAAGCATGTAAAAATAACTTCACACCATGTTTTGTTTGCTGGACATTATGATGTGCTGGTATCTTGTAATCTCTAACTACATCAGACTGCTAACTTGGAAATATGAAAGGCTGATAAATCCTCTGTAGTGTGAGAGGGCAAGGTATGAGCTGTACAAAATGCATAGCTGCCTAGGGAAGTTTTAAGCCTCTTTACCCTCTTAAGGAAAAGAGGAAACGAAGAGTCCAAATACTTAAATGAAAAATGGAAGAATTATTTCGGGTTACTTGAGGTCCTACTTAGCAAGTACTATCAACTGGAAGGGTGGGGATTGTGTTCCCTGCCTGCAAAGTCAGAGTCCTAATTTGACATGCTCTTGCAGTGTATGAGTTGGTAGTGCTGAGTACTCACATGCAGCACTCTGAAAAATTCTCCTCTAAGCAGTCTCTTCATGCAGTTGTTCTGTAGTATTCCGGTCAGACCCTAATGAGTTTCCTTCCAGCACGTTCTTGAATACAGACAGCTGCTTACCAGGAACAGAACTGATGGATGCTTCTTAGGGTACTGAACAGCTGCCTGATTAAATTTAGACTTACGCCATCTAAAGCTAGATTGGAATTGATAAGCCAGAAGTGAGACTATCCTATTACTGGAACTGTACTGGTCTTTTTTTGATCCTTCAGCAGCTCGTAAGCATTTTGGCCAACGGGTCATTGTTGCATAAACCTCTTACCTGTTGATAGAGCAGCCTGTCGTGATTTTCAGTATGTTGCATTCTACCATCTGCCTCTAGTTGCTAAATAGTCATTCAGCATTTCAAAGACAATGTTTGAATTTGATGCACTGGATGGGCAGTGCATGAGAGTAAATTGCTTATGCAGTGTTCCTGTGTTGCTTCATGTGGTGCATAAGCCTTGTCCTGAAAAAGGACATCTGTGCCCTTAAGTCTGGTATGAAGAATCTGGATACTTGGATCTGTCCACTGTAGTTCTGAGATGTTGAAATTTAAGGTCATCACAAAATCTTAAGTTGGCTATCTCTGAGTTAACCTAAAGCATATTGGTTTCTGAACCCAGTTTTCAAACTTAACAGAGTTCCTATCATTCCTTAACTCTGTCATATAACTGAAATCCAGCCCTACTTGCTTGGATCTACAAAATAAGGAAGAGAAGAGAATTCCTAGTGTATTGCCCCTTCTAGAGGTATTGAAAGTGGGGTATACTAGTCAGGAAAGGAAGATGCTGCAAGGTGTGAATAGCAAAGAACTCATCTGTGAGTAATAACTTCTGTAGCTTTAATTTCAAAAGGTGACCAAGGGAAGGGCAAAGGAACTCACAGTCTCTTCAGACTTCCTACTTGGAACTTTATACAGGGTGAAATGAAAATGAAAGCGCAATGTGGTGTGAGTAGAGCTTAACACTGTCCTTGAGTAGAGCTGCTGGCTTCATCAGCAGAAATGTAGCACCTCATCTAAGCTAGGAACTTGCTACAGAATGATCCTACAGGATAAACAGTAGGGATTAGGAACTTATTTCAGAGCTACAGAAGTAGAGTTTGAAAGTCTGAGGACAACTGAAACTCTGAAACTGGGATCTGTCAGGCAGTATGATGTCTTGAGAGCTGCAGACCCTGTTAAAGAAAGCTCCAATTATACATTATGAAAACAAAGTTTAGGTGGATTTTGTTGATACTTTGAATAGGCACAAACTTTCCAGGAGGTTTGCAGATCTGAACAACATAAAGATCTGAAGTAGAAGGGTTTTCAGAGATATGGGACAAATTATTTAACATGGGCATTTGTGATTTCTATTTCTTTATCATGAGCTGCTGTTCTGGATGTTTGTAGATGAGAAAGCAGTAAGCTTCTGAAGCAGTTTAAATGTTCCCAGTACTACTGAGCTCTGAGTTACGAGTATCCAGTTTGATGTTTTCAAATATTTGCTGCTTTTATTTGGAGGTATGACTTTTCTCCAAAACTGTTCACAGGCCAACATGTCATTGGACTTCTTGGAGTACAAATCTAACTTTGAACCTTTCTTTATGATGATCTCAACACCAGCACCGCACTCCCCTTGGACAGCTGCTCCACAGTATACCAACAGCTTTCAGAATGTCAGCGCACCAAGAAACAGCAACTTTAATATTCATGGAAAGGTAAGCCAGCTAGCAGGAGGTCGGCACGGGTTATTCTGCTGGCTTATGGGAGCAGTAGGCTTGCATGTTCAGCTTAAACAGTGAGAAAAGGCTAATTACTGTGACTACTAGTTGTTCAGATTTGTAAATCTTTGAGGACAAGATACGCTTATTGAGGCTTTGAGATATTTGCATAGCAATAGCTAAGAAATGAAGTACTGGCAAAAGTGGCAAGGCAAGACAATGAAGTTATGATTGGTAAATGGAAAAAAGTTAATTTCTTGTCCAATTCCCAGATTGTTCTGAAGCTCTTAAAGTGTTCTTTCATGGCTCAGTATTTTCAGGAGAGCACATAAGTAGTGAATCACAAAGGCTCAGGTGAGGAATGAGCCTTGTCTTCCTATGCACATGTGCTTGGGTGGGTGGTCTGTTACCTCAGCTTGTGACAAGGCTGCCTGTAGGTGACTAGCATATCAGACTAACCAGAGGACCTCATGAAATCATGAACCACAGGGCCCCAGGGTCACTAAGGACTTGGAGAACTTGTCTTTCATTTGCTAAAATAACCTGTAACCAGAAGTGCTGAGCTTGCAGAACTTTTAGAACCTTGCAGGTGTCCTTGTGGCAGGGCAGTACCTTCCACCACCGGTAAACTTGGCGAAATATGGTCTACCTCAAACTAATCCACTGCATTTTACTCTGCCAATAAGTGGAAGTCTCAAACAGTTAATCTGGTGAGAGATTTAACTTTGTTTTGTACTTTTTTATTTAATTAGTTTAAAATAAACCTTGCTGTCTGGTATTCAACTTATTTGCTCCTGAGACTAAATGACAACAATTCCTAAATGCCTGTCTGGAGCCCAGTGATAGATCTTTGAAGGTCACTGTGGCTCATGTATTACAGAGTGTAACTTTCTATCTGAAGGTTGTGGCTTGCAAAACGATCGTGTGCTTATCAGTGTGATATAGAAACACAAATGGAAGGGGAGGAAAGGGCTGCAGGCAGTCACAAATACTTCAGCCCAGCCTGCTAAGTTTTTTGGACTAGGGCATGAGAATCACACTTTCTTTTTCCCTATAAAAGAATCCTTAGCTTGGTCTCCATTACTGTAATAACTGAAGGCTTTTAAAGTAGTGAGGCAGAAATAACTTGACTTGTGAGCTAGCCAAAAAATACAGTGCAAAAGCTCTGCATGTACCTATATAACACAAAGCAAAATTACAGACTTGATGTTTGGCCACTAATATCTGTGTATACAGCAGTTTTACTAGGTTTCATAATAGAAACAGGCAAGCACTGCATTTCTTGCTAGACACAATAGCTGTGATCATTAACAATGTGCATTTCTATAATTGGCAGTTTTGTGATCTTGAAGCCTAACTCTTCTTTGTGCTTCACTGTTTTCTAGGGCAAGCACAATTCCTGCAATAGCAAGAAGTGTGTGTGTGTAGGTTCAGACTCATGTCACTGATGTTGTAATCCTTGCTAGACAGTCTTGCATTGTACAGCCTTGATTCCTAGATGAATGTTGCCTAGCTTCCTGACACGGTTTATGGACAAGGTGTACTCAAAGGAGCCATCTAGGCTAAATCTCTGCGTGAAAAGAGTTGAGCTCTTGTCAGATTCTGGCTAATGATGTGCACTTTACTTTCTGCTTAGGATCCTCAGCTATGAGCTAACAATGTGCTCTTGTGGCCAGGAAGGCCAGTGCCGTTCTGGGGTGTATTAGAAGGGCTGTGGTTAGTAGGCTGAGAGAGGTTCTCCCCTGCTACTCTTCCTTGATGAGGCTGCTCCTGTTCTGGGCACCTCGGTTCAAGAAGGACCTCAGGGAACTGCTTGAAGGAGTCCAGTACAGAGCCACAAAGATGGAGCAGAACATCTTCCCTACAAGGAGAGACTGAGGGAGCTGGGGCTCTGTAGCTTGGAGAGGAGGAGGGTCACTGAGGGGGTGACCTCATCAATGTTTATGAATATGTGCAGGGTGAGTGCCAAGAGGAGGAAGTTAGGCTCTGATCACTGATGCCCAGTGCCAGGACAAGGGGCAGTGGGTGGAAGCTGAGGCATAGGAAGTTCAATGGAAACATGAAGAAAAGTGTTTTCACTGTGAGGGGACAGAACACTGGAACAGGCTGCCCAGGGAGGTTGTGGAGTCTCTCTCTCTGGAAGAGGGTCCCTTCCAACCCCTAACGTTATCTGATTATCGAATGATGATCTGTCTGGTCTCCCAAGCAGGATTATAGGTAGCTTATAAGTGTTCTATTTAATCTGTTCTGAAGAGGGAAGCTGATTAAGATATGTATTGCATGTCTTTCCTGCATGCAGTTTTTCCTGCAAAATGGGAACACAGCTGTGTGCAGATTCTGCTGGCAAGATGTTGTGTCAAGACCTAAAATTTCTTTGTGAAGGGGACATAGGCAGCAGGATTGGTGGAGAGGAACCAAGAAAGGCAGATTTGAGTACTCTGAGTCAGTGTGAGGTTCACTGAAATCTATAAAGGTGCTTAAGTGCAGTGTCAACTTCGTGAAACTTCAGAGAGAGGTAGGAAGAACAAAACAGTCCAGAAAAGAGGAGGATTCTGCTGCACTAGGTAACTTATCCACCTCAGTTACCCAGCATGGTTGTGCCTTATGGAGGCCCTCTTCTAAGCCCACTTCTTCTGAAAGATGGATGGTCCACAGGTGAGAGATGCTGCCAGCTCCTTGGTTTTCTGATGAGCTTCTACTGAGCTGGGGATGGAGTTTGTGATGTCTTTCCTCAGGTCCTCCTCTCTTGACCAACACATGAGTCCTAGATGTTTGGTCTTGGTTGTGCTGTACTTTCTTGGTGAGATACTGTCTCTGCAGGGAATTGTGTTGCAACTACTATAAAAGAGACCCAAATACAACTGAATTAAAATAAACTGGACATGATTTTAAGTCTCCATGCCCAAAGTTTTTCCTTCAGTTGGCAGAAAACAAAGGAACTGAATAATTGCAGTACATCTAAGTCACTTCACTGGGTCCCTAAGGCCTGAGCCCTTTTAGAGTAATTCACTTGTGACAGGAGGGAAATGATATAAGGACATGACAGAGGAGTGACCAACTAAATCCAGTGTTAAGCAGAGAGTGAGTGGGTCTATTCAGAAGTGTAAAGCTGCATTGATGTGACTTTCTTCTTTACTCTGCTCCTCACTAATGCAAACCGTCAGGTTATTCACAACAGACCTTCATGTGTTTGCTCAGCAGCTGACTCAGTTCAGACTAGTACTTCAGCATGTGGATATGAGTATGACTTTTCATGAGAGATCGTCTCTTTTACTCTGGTGGGATGGGTGAGGGGAGAAAGGGAGGGGCTATTTCAGAAAGTTGGGTCTGCAGCTAGAAGAATCAATGACAGATCAGCTAAGGAAGTGTTCATGTACTGAAGTTAAAAAAAATGTCCAAATGAAGTTGTAATGTTCCAGCCTTGAGTTCAGAGGGTACCGAGACACTGTAACAGATCTTTGTCCTCACTTGTCCATGAATTAGGTAGACATAATAATTGCTTTTGGTTCAGGAGTTTCTCCTCATCTCGACCTGTGTTAGGAGTCTCACCAATCTTAGTCCTGAAAAGGCTTCACTTAGACAACCAAGTCTAATCTTGAAATGCTCAGTTATTCGTGTCTGATTGGAGAAAAAAAAAAAGCCTCTTAGGGATCAAAGTCTGATAGCCTGAGACAGATTTCTTCTCTGACTGCTCAGAAAAGATCTGAATCTAATTTCTTTTTGCTAAGAGATGAGCGTAGTGGAACCTAAATTTCTACACAGCCAAAGAGAAAATTGAAGTCACATCAGTCAGATAGCATTGCCTGGCTATTTCACAGGAATCGTGGATGTTTTACATGAAACAATTTATCTTGCAATTGGTCTGAGAAGGTTTTAAAAGCTTCATTTTTTTTTTTTAACTATTCTTTCCTTCAGAACAAGCACTGGTTAATTCGACAAGCAAAGACCCCAATGACTAACTCTTCAATACAATTTCTTGATAATGCTTACAGAAAGCGGTAAGAATTTTTGTTGCTTAAGATTTCTACTCAGCACTTCCTAAAAGAGAAGGTTGGACTTTTTCAAAGGGTGGTTATAATTCTTATGAGGTGGCAAATTACTTAACCTCTGGCATCTGTCTCAGCAGACCTGACTTTGTTAACTTTTTGCGAAGAAACTTGTCATTGACTTTAGAAACACTTTGCTTCCAGATGCTGCTGTCATTTATCATAAGAGTGAGCAGTCATGCCCAGTGTCTCTGCTTTGTTCAGTGCACAACAGACTTTTGTGAGAGATGGCCTTATCTTCTTATTCACTTTAATTTTAGATCTTAAGCAATGCACACCAGATGTGCCTGATTTATCTGCCATCTAATATGATTTATTAACCTTGTCTGTGGTCCTTTTCCATGAGAATACTTGACTGAGACAGGAGGGTGCTTGATTCATTTTATAAAGGGAATGTGGGAAGTAATGTGAAGATGACGAATTTTTAAATAGAGGCTTATTTGTTTGCACTGGATGTATGTTTTCTTTAAAACCTGAGACAGATACTATCTTAAGTGTTAAATTCCACTTTGAGCAGTTATCGGGCATTAGCTTGTCACTTTTGGAGATGGAAAATGAAGTGTTTTTCAGGCTCTTGCTTTATAAAAAATGAAGGTTACATTAAGCCTGGAGACATCAGGATCCAAAAACTGAGTAACCATTTAATTCAGCATAATACTACCCTGTATAAGCTTGTTACTGACTGACCAGAAGCAGTTACTGGTCTCAGTGGTAAACCCCGTGAAAGAGATAAGAATAACTTGTAGCTGTTTTAAAGCTACAAGCTGGGATAATGGACCCTGATATTACATGAGTAGTACAAAATCAGCTGATGCAGTTTCCAAGCAGAAAAGATCTCATATAGACAACTAAATTCATGGCAGTCTTGTATTCTAATACTGTAATCCATGTGTAAAGAACTAGTAGCAAGTGGCTTTGCAGGAGATAACTGATTCTTTGTCACCGTGCTGCATCAAAGTTGTTCTTTGCTGTCTCTGGATAAGAAGTAATCAGCATTTGTCTTAGACACTACAAAATAAAATCAACAAGAACTGAAGACTGTCTGTTTATCTTAAACTGCAGCCTCAAAGTACTGTGTTGTAGTCTGTGAAGGTTGTTTTGAGAATCTGCAAGCACTTAGAGTGCGTACACTACTGACTTGAGGCAGAACACAAGTTACTCTACCTTTTTTTATACTTCAATATGAATTGTTTTGTTTCTGTATAGGTGGCAAACTCTGCTGTCAGTAGATGACCTGATAGAGAAACTAGTGAAGAAACTGGAGCTGAATGGAGAATTAGACAACACATACATCTTCTACACATCAGACAATGGCTTCCACACTGGTAAAGTATTCACTACTGAGCATTTGTAGAAGATCCAGAAATTGCATAACCTTTCACCCATATAACCACTTGAGAAGATGGAAACTGCAGCTGTGGGAAGCTGTAGGGAGGAGAAGACTGAGTTGTAAAACAATCTAGAGTTGCAGTGTAGGGTGTTAGGAGATTTTGTTGTTTGCTTGCAGTTTTCAGTATTAATCTTTACCTCTGTATCCTGGTATATGTAAACTTAGGACGGAAATGAAGAAAGGGTCTCTCTTTCACGGCAGCTCTTCCTGCAGAAGTTAACCAATAAAAATCTGTCCAAGACCTGTATGTACTGTACAACTAAAACTGCAGTAGTATCCAAACTTCAGAATATGCATTTTATCCTTGAGTTACCTGTTCCTATCCTCCCCTTTAGCATAATTCAGGTTAAGAACCAATTTTGACTTCCACAGAAAAAGAGTCTGCTGGAAGTATTATATAACACAGGAGTCTTGAAACAAAAGCCAAGAAGCCATTTAACGTTTTTCCATTTTTCAATTGTCTAGGCCAGTTTTCTTTGCCAATAGACAAACGGCAGCTCTATGAGTTTGATATCAAAGTTCCGTTGCTTGTTCGAGGACCAGGGATAAAACCAAACCAGACAAACAAGGTAAGAAGTGAAATCAGAGTATGCATTTATTTCTAATATTTATTTGCAGTTATCAGCTTTAGGTAGTAATTTATCTTGTTGCATATGTATGTATCAATGGAATTAAATACATGGAGTGGTAGAAGTGCAGAGCTGTCATTCTGAAAAACAGTAAATTTAGGTACTTGCAGGCTACAGAAGTAAATTGTGAAATGCACAGTCCAAAGATCCTGACATTCCTTTTGAATGTTACAAGGTCCATTGCCCTGTGAAGATGAAACTAAGTAGTACTTAGGTGTATCCAAAATTACAGGTAACAATGGGACTTCTGTGTTTTAAGTACATCTGCTAGGCTCTGGTCGCAGAATGTCAGGTCGGAAGGGATGTCAAGGATCGTCTGGTCCAACATTTCTAGGTGATAGTGTTTTTTAAAAGTAGCCCAGCACCCTTTTAAGCTGAATCTTAAAATCAACAATGTAGGGGAATCTACTACTTCTCTTAGGTTATTTCAATGTTTAACTGTTCTCATTGTAAAAATTCTTCTGGATTCCAATGGAGAATCTCCCTAGGAGTAACTTGCATGCACTGCCTCTTGTCTTTTCCTCAAAAAGGGAGTCTTCCTTGTCCCTTTATGTACTGGTATGTGGTAATCAGGTCTCCCCTAAGTCTCCTCAAGGCTGAATAATCCGAGTTCTCTCAGCCTTTTCTGCTGGTCTCCTGAACTAAGTTTTCTTCACCCTGCAGATGCTTGTTGCAAATATTGATTTGGGTCCTACTATTCTGGATATTGCGGGGTATGACCTGAATAAGACCCAGATGGATGGGATGTCACTGTTGCCACTGTTGGTAAGTAGATGGATTGGGATAGTCACTAATAACTCTTGCAGAGGTTGCTATTCAACAGAGTAGTTCCATTTGTAACTGAAATTACCACCTTGATGTCATTTTCACATGGGATGTTCATTGCTTAGTGAAAAAAGATACCTATTTTCTTACTTTGAGGGCTGTATCTTGTTTCCACATTTCATTGTTGTTCCCCTTTTCCTTGGACTTTCCTAGTACAGACTTAGGAAAAAAGCTGACTGTTCTTAAATCTTTGCTGTGCATCAGTTTTCAGTAGAACTAGTTTTCCCCTCAACTCTGTTTAAAAATGCTTGTGGTTTCATGAAGTAAACCTGACCCTTCTAGTAATTGAGCAGAAGTCTATTTAAATAAAGCAGCTTGTAGTTGATCCTTTTAGTTTTAATTAAATTTAGTCTCTAAATTGAAGGCAGCTTACTTGGAAAGGTAGGGGATCAGCCAGATTTAAAACAGTGCTTTGCTTTCAAAACCTTGTATTGAAACCTTAAGCTGTTCTTTAGACAGAAGCAGGTAAAAGGCCTCCACTTCAAACTGATGGAAGCTAAACTGAAACTCACTGTTTTGCTGTATATGCCTCTGATGCCATACATTAACTTTCAGCTTCCCTCTCTCTCTGCATTTTAAAATGCAGCTACAAATAGAGCAGCTTAAAACTTAGTTGCTTTTTAAAGCTGTTTATCTTTTCTTATGCCAGGAGCATCTTTTTCCATCTGTTGCAGTAGTCTGATATAAACCAAAGAGAAACAGCCTTGTTACATGGATCTTGTCTCTAATGTGGTAGCTCCTGACCACGTGGCTTCTATTTGGTATTGCCTCATAAGTCTTTATAAATTGAAGACAGTACTTTAAATCTTCATGAGAAGGTGTAATAATATCTTTGGAGTTGGATCCTTGTCTTCCAGTTGCATGACACTCTAACCTAAGGTTAAATATTAACACAAAATCAAACTAAGGACTACGATTGTGTTGCAAGCAGTGGGCCCCATTAGTGTTACATAAGCAGTTTAGAGAATTCCTTCAGTTTCATAGAGCAGTGGATACTAAATTGTGTTAACCTCTTGTCCTAGAGAGGAGACAAAAATGTGACATGGAGATCAGACTTCTTGGTGGAGTATCAAGGAGAGGGATACAATAGCAGTGATCCTACCTGTCCTGGCCTAGGACCTGGAGTCACAGTAAGCAAGTCAAGATGTGTTAATACTAGAAAATAGCTGCTATATTAAACCTGTTTGCTGTATGGACTAACTTGGTTCTATAAGTAAACTCTTGGTGTCTTGATTAGTGGGAGCTAGCTCTGTAGGTCCTATGAAGCATTTAAGAATTAGAGGGAGACACGTAGCTGTGCAGAGCTGATATGTCCACATCACCATACAGAACATACTTGGTCTCAGTGCTGGAGAAATACACAGGAAGGTGTGGGCTTGGCGAAGTGTGACAATGATGGCATGTTCCTTCCAAACTTCCAATGGCCTCGTGGCACAAGTCTTGCCTGTGACTACTGAGTCACTAGCTACTTTATGAATCAAAGAAAGCTTGCTTGAAGTAAAGCATTCCATTGGTGTCATATTCAGTAGTGTGTGATATTGCTGTCTGTAGTGTATATATGTTAGCTTCCCAGACAAAATGCACTTAATCATAGTGAGTTGAATAAGAATTTTGTCATACTTGGAGGTGAGCTTTAGCTCAAAATCCTCAGTGGACACTTAAGGTTTGTTAGACTAAGATCCTGGTGTTCATCAGCTAACTGCAGTTGACTTGAGCTGGTACAGAATCTAGGGAAAGGGCTGCTAGTTCATCTCTTCTGCTCTTTAAGTGTTTTTACTTGTCATTCCACAGCACTGCTTCCCAGACTGTGTCTGTGAAGATTCCTATAACAACACATATGCTTGCGTAAGGACACTGTCAACTTCCTGGGACCTGCAGTACTGTGAATTTGATGACCGAGAGGTAAGTCTCTGACTAGCAGATGCCAACCATTCGTAAGTGAGTGACTATCTGCACTCTTATCTGCTCTCAAGGTTTCCATAAAGCACTCTGAAAAGCAGGCTATCATTGCCTGCAGCATAAACAGTGAGGTATGTATCTACTGAATGTTTGACTAAAGCTCTGGTGAAATCCTGGGAAGAAAAAAAAAAACAAACTAGGAAGAGTGGGAAGGGAGTAAGGAAGGGATAGTAGCCTACACTGTGATTACTGCCTTCTGGTATCACCCAATAGCTTCATAGGGAACTGTGCTGGGCTTGGGTTCAGTTCTCTGTCCTACTCAAATTCCATGTGGCTGAGTCTTCTGTACAACAGATTTTATTTTTTTTTTCTCTGTACCTCTGCTGTCCTCTTGTTCAGCTGCAACTCTCTTGGGGAACAGCTGGGATCCCAGCCTGGTCAGTTCTCTTGTATTATTCACATGTTTCCTTGGCAAAACAAGTATTTATGTTAGAGCTGTGAGAGATCTCTAACCATATCCTGAGTTGTTTGGGAATAAGGGACTCAATATTTCCCTCTTCAGAAACTGTTCAAAAACTATCTGAATAGTGGAGCACCTGCTTCATGCACAGCACTTGGTGTGTTACAGGGCTGATCTCTACTCATGCCTATTTGCACACAGTTGTTCCAGAGAGCATGCTGGGCTGAGGTAGTGGAGTCACAAGTCTAATAAGCTGCCTTGTCAGCAGTGTGCAGTAAATGCGTGAACAGCAGGTATCCCCACTTAACCATGTCACCACATAAAACATTTTCTGGTAATCTACAGTGAACAACTTAAACCAGGGCAGTAAACAAGATTATTTTTGCAGTAAGATAGCAAGGAAGGCTGTACATGAGACATGTTCATTAGCAGACCCTGCCCTTTGTTTTTCCACTTGTTGAGTTAGTGAAGTGAAATGAGTGGGGCATCTTTCTTTAAGAGTAGGTTCTGAAGTTGATCCAGTAATAACAGTGCATGCTGCTTATTTCCAATAAGAAGGCATTGCTGTGGCATTTTTGGGGCACACAGCTTACCTAGGTCAGCTATATTAAGACTAACAATATTGGGAAGATGCAGCAATATGGATTTTGAAACCTTGCATTGAACCTCATGAGAGCTTATAACCAAAGTCTATCTGGATGTATCTTTAAGCTGGACAGAACCCAGCTAGTTTTAATCAACTTTCTGTAGTCAGCACAGACACAACCTCAGTTGAATTCTCGAGAGATGCTAGACTAGTATTTATGCCACAGATTGTTTAGAAATGTAAAGTACAAACCAAATAAGCCCTAAAATCCTTCAGACAAACCTTGTCAAAGCATGTGTGCACAGAACAGCCTTCTTGTATTAGAATTACAGCATAGTCAGCATAGTTGTGTTCAGTGTGTTTTGTCTGTGCAGGCAAGACATTGGGAGTTTGACAGCTGTGATCAAATCATGTCTTTTGTGACCCATTAATGAAAAGACAGACACCTTAGCACTTGTGGTCTTAGACACACTATGGGTTCCATTTATGTGTGAGAAAACAAACTGCGGTGTAGCAGGTGGGTACTTTAGGTGGGAGCAAAAACTTTCAACAGTAGTGTGCTGTCACCATACTTCAGCTTTAGCTACACACGGTCTTTAAGCACTTGGCCACATGGCTAAATACAGTTCATATGCTGCAGTGTAGGTGACAATAACATTTGAGGCTGTATTCCGCTATGAAGCGTTCATTTGAAATAGTATGATAAAATGTTAACTAGCATTCAGGATTTAATGCAGGGACTTCTTCTACAGGTGTTTGTGGAAGTGTATAACTTGACTGCAGATCCACACCAGATCAATAACATTGCTAAAACAATTGATCAAGAAATTCTAGAAAAGATGAACTACCGATTGATGATGCTGCAGTCGTGTTCAGGAGCAACTTGCCGTACACCAGGTGTCTTTGATCCCGGGTAAACACTGATTCAATCACTGCTATGATAACCTAAAAACAACTATTTTGTTTGTTTGATTAAGCTTTTATAGTGGGCACTTATGATGAAATATAATATTACTGAATATACATACTGTTATTTAATAGACATGCTTTCTTAATGCTTCTGTTTTTTTGAATGTTTAATCTCTTTAAATTTAAATCACCAAATATAACTCAATGGTATTAATACTGCTACTTCCATCTTGTCTGAGCCACTGCCGACTTAGAATGGCTGAAGCTTACAGCTGTGCTGAGTAGTCAGAGGCAAGTGACTTCAGGTTTGCATGTAAACAAGGAAAAGCTCTGCAGATTTCTGTAGATAGACATTTTCCAAGTACTTGCTCTGACTGTTCCTGGAGATGCTGTCAGCAAAGAATGTTTCCTGAGGAACCTAACCTGTATGTGGTAGTCAGCTATTAAAAGTAAATGGCACTTAATACTTCAAAATTCGGTTGGTAATCACTTGGAACTGAAGCCATTTTTTGAACTACTGTTTAAAGTGTCCCTACAGCTGTGCTACAGGCAGCAAAACTTTCTGTTGGAATGCATCTCCTGATGCTAGCTACAACATACCAACAGCATACTGGTATGTATTTATTTCTTTGGAGACTATCAAATCCTTAGTTGCACATCAATGCAATTCATCTGTTGCAACATTTAGTGTTCCTACTGCACACTGGTAAGAAAACAACTGTTCATGTAGCCTTGCACCAGAGCCTTTCTAGAAACAAGCTATTTCTGGAAGTGTGGGTCACTGTGGGCAGGCTGTCATTCATACGGGTTGCCCAGGGAGGTTGTGGATGCTTCCTCCCTGGAGGCGTTTAAAGCCAGGCTGGATGAGGCCTTGAGCAGCCTGCTCTAGTGGGAGGTGTCCCTGCCTATGGCAGGGGGTTGGAGCTGGATGATCCTTGATGTCCCTTCCAACCTAAACCATTCTATGATTCTATACAGACTGTTTCCTTCTCTAGGTACAGGTTTGACCCACGGCTCATGTTCGGCAATCATGGCGTTCGGGCTCGGAGGTTTTCTGCAGAGTCTTTATAAGATGCTTAACAGCCACTTGCAATCGGCTCCCACTGACCAGTTTCTCCAGTGACTGCAGCAGGTCTGTCTCTAATTCTCGTTGATCACAGCTGGAAGACTTTTAATGGGCTATTCAAACTCTGTTTGGAAGGAAACCCTTTGTCTTCAGCTGGTTGCCTTGTGCAATATGTGTATTTTACAGCTGAACTCTAACTCTGAATCATTAGACACAGCTGATCTGTCTTGCTCAGATAGTTGATGATCACCTTTGTCTTTCAAGTACCTTTTCATATCACAGGCACAGAGGTGAACTGTATGATACATAGGTGAGCCTATGTATCTGAAGAGTTTATTTTGTTCTAAAAATCGAGAAATGTATATTGGAGTCAGGTTAGATAGGCAGGTGCTATTGCACAGTAATGCTCACCCATATTCAGTGTCACAGACTTTCTTGAAAGCTATGTTTAATTATAGGCTTCTTGTATCAACCTTAAAGCTGTTAAAGACGATGGCAAATGAGGCCAAAATAGTTAGATATTAATCAAAACTAGGATCTGACTAGCAAGAGGCTTGTGCAGAATTAACATCCATACACTTAAGTGTTCTCCTTGAAAGAGACTAATGAATTTTGTAGGACAGCTTTGATAGCTTTCAAAAAAATATATAATTTCAGCCTCTGAGTCTGTAATGCTGGAATGGGTTACAATGTACAACTAAAAAAAAATCTTAAGGTTTAACATAGGCTTTCTAGTTAGTTAAACAAGAGTGAGGCTAACAAGTACTAAATAAATGTGCCTGTGTTTTGAACTAACTCTTAAGTCTGTTTTAATACCATGAACAGAAGTAATACTATAAATCCACACAAAACAACCCCCAAACAACCAAGGCACCACAGCAGGGTTGATGCATCTCTTAACTCATCAATGTGTTGAATTGTCTAACACCTTAGACAATTGCTGAGATTCTTGAAGGTAAATTATTTTGAAAGCACCTAGCTAAAAATTAATAATTGCTCTCTGTAAGTTAAGCTAAGAGGGATGTTTTAGGCAGTTAAGTGCTTCATAGAGTGTTCTTTTTAGGTTGAAACATAAGTACTCAGAACCTGCAGTAAGTGACCTTCATACCAAAGGGCTGCATGTCAGATGTCTGACTGCAGTATGTTATCACTTGATTCCCCTTTGGAAGGGTGATGTCTTTTCAACCTTCTGATTAAGGCTTATCTGAAATGCAGCCATCATTTGCACCCAAACTTGAGTATCTTTCCAAATCTTGAAAAAACACCCAGATTTGCGTCAGCATGTGACTCCTGTACACATTCACTGCAAAACATCTTCTAGAAATACTGAATTGTGTCTCTCTTGCAAGACAAGTTCACGTTGCTTGTGGGCAAATAGACTGTGTTATCAGGAAAGATAGCTGCTCCCTTGTCAAACTGTGGCACAAGTGCTTAGTTTTCAGTTATTTCATATCTTTTACCCAAATACCATGATTTCAGCTTTTGTCATGCAGCACAGAAGCTTCTGTAGCTTAGAACTGCAAACTTACGTGGTGGTCTACAGGTTAGATTTTTATGAAGGTTTTATCTCAGATATAAGTAATTGTTTCAAATCTCTAGTGACCAAATATTTGGAGAAAATAGTCACTTGAAATGACTTTTTTCTACTGTATCAGTGCAGTTTTTTATATTTAAACTACTTACATGCTTTCAAATACTCAGGACTTCTTTTTCTTCACTGTAGCTTTATCCTGTTTTGTTTCTCAAGCCTTAGTATTGTCCATCAGTATCCTTCAGCCTGTTTTGTCTTCAAAAACAAAACTGAAGTTGTTTTCATGCTGAGCTAAGCCTGAAGTTCATTTATGTAGTGTTTTTGCTTAGATAATTGTAGAGACTTAGACTTGTTCTTTGACACATTTTGCTAAGTGTGGAGGCTAGCATGAAATACATTGGTGCATATTAAACCTTCAACTCTATCAAATGTAGTTCATATGTGGATTTCTACTTCAGTTAAGTTTCAGTGCAAGTAATGAGCATCATGTTGCTTCATAAGAGGGGGGAAAAAAAACCACTTATGGGACAGCTGTCTAACACTCACTTACTTTTAAGTGATCTTAAGCTGTAACAAGGGAATTTTCTTTTGGACTATTTGCTTTTTGCCCAAGTAGACAGAATTGACACAAATTATTCAGTATGTGTAACCAGATGTTTTACTCAAATTAATACTCATGCTGTCTGCATCTGTCTGTAAAGCATTTGGTAACTCAGTGTCTGTCAGAGAACCACACTATACCTGGCACCTGTCATAGGTAGTAAGAGTTGTACTGAGTTGAAATTCTGAATAAAATTAGTCAGTCCAGGGAAATATCTGCTCCAGTCCATTGATTTTTACAGGATTTTGTCACTTGCCTACTGTCTGTGTCCATGAAACAGTCATTTCTGAGTATTTTTTACAGCCTTGAATGAATAGTGTTAATTCTGATCCTTGATGATTACAAAAACACACTATGAAGGAACTTTTTATCCAGATTGAAATCCTAAGTAATTTTAAAACTAAATGGTCTTCCTGGATATTCTGTTTCTTACACTATTTAACCATGGCAGTGTCTGTACTTGGTTACTGAAGGCATTCGTGTTAAATGGAAGAGTCTTACTAGTACAGAGTCAGGTTGAGGTAAAATGTGATTCTTTTATTTTTTTTTTTAATAATTATCAAAAGTAGAGCTGTGAATTTTATCTGGTAAAACAGATACTATACAGGGAGAAATATATTTAATAACTTTTATTACATTATACAAAAAAAAAAATCAGTATCAGCGCTTTAAGTCAGCACAGCTAGTACATGTTTACCCACCACAGGCTCAGTGTATTGGACTGCTTCATTTTGAGGGATAAAGCTGTAACAGGGACACATAAATGCAAACACTCCCCCAAAGCAGGTACAATACTTTTTCAATCAAGTTAAATTTAAGCCCAATTCTGCAAGTTATAATATTTCATCTTAACAGAAATGCTGTCATTGTGATTCAGTTAAAGTGAATTTTATGTTTCTCTCTGTATGTGAGCATACTTTGCTGTAGCATGTTGTGAGCATACTTAACCTTCTGCTGTTTTGAATGTTTGTTTAGAAAGTGCCCTTCCAGAGGACCCTGTTCACTGCTGCACTTTTGGGGAAATAAAAAAATAAATTGCCTATCAAACTTCCTACCTCTCTGTTACTGAATTTGAGTTAAACCATTCTGTAGGGTCAAACTGTGTTGCACTTCTAAATACCAACTTCCTAATTTGTAAACCTGTTCTGTGCTTACTGCCCTGCTACCCAACAGTGACCACTAGTGAACTTTTATGGGTCACAGGGACCCTTATGTCCTGTGTCTAGCAAGACAACATGTGACTACTTTGCACCAGAAACACTGAGGTGAGAGAACAAATGTAAATGCGAACTATACTTGCTCATATTTCCCTGGGAACTGATATTGTTGAATAGATGGAAAACTTTAACAAAAGAGACAACGGAGAAACTGCTGTTAATAATTAACAGTAGCATGTTCAGTCCAGGAGAAAGGGGAAGAGTAATTTCCCTCATAATGTGGGCAACCAGTGAGATCTGTACAGACTGGAGAGCTGGGCACAGAGGAACCGGATAAAGTTCAATAAGGACAAGTGCAGAGTCCTGCATCTGGGGAGGAATAACAAACTCCACCAGTACAGGCTGGGAGGTGATCTGCTGGAAAGCAGCCCTGTGGAGAGGGACCTGAGGCTCCTGGTGGATAACAAGTTAGCCATGGAACAGCAATGTGCCCTCGTGGCCAAGAAGGCCAATGGGATCTTGGGATGTATTAGGAAGAGTGTGTCCAGCAGATCAAGGGAGGTTCTCCTCCCCCTCTCCTCTGCCCTGGTGAGACTTCATCTTGAATACTGTGTTCAGTTTTGGGCTCCCCAGTTTAAGAGAGATAGGGATCTGCTGGAGAGGGTCCAGTGGAGGGCTACAAGGATGATTAGGGGACTGGAGGGCATGGCTGATGAGGAGAGGCTGAGGGACCTGAGGCTGTTCAGTCTGGAGAAGAGAAGACACAGAGGGGATTTGATAAATCTTTATAAGTATCTGAAGGCTGCCAGGAGTTGAAGAGGGACAGGGATCTGCTGGAGAGAGTGGGATTTAATAAATGTTTTATAAACATCTGAGAGCTGGGGGTCAGGAGAGGGGGGACAGGCTCTGCTCCCTGTGATAGGACAAGGAGCAATGGGTGTAAATTGCAGAAAAAGAGGTTCTGCCTCAACACAAGGGGGAACTTCTTTACTGTAAAGGTCACAGAGCACTGGAACAGGCTCCCTGGAGAGGTTGTGGGGTCTCCTTCTCTGGAGACTTTCAAGGCCTGTCTGGATGTGTTCCTCTGTGATCTGTGTCCTGCTCTGCCAGGGGCCTTGGACTCGATCAAACTGGGTCCCTTCCTATCATGCTGAATGGGACCACTGATAGCCCAACTGATGCTACCATCAGGGGCATGGAAGCCTGCCATGGTGTCTCCTTTTGTCATTAATGTCTAAGAACAAGCCATGTTTGTTAAAGATACTGTAGAATAACAAAGGAATTGCCTATTTCAGAAAGAAATAGACAAGGTTAATATTTCACTCAAGGGGAGGGGAAATTCAGGTGCCACTTAACTTTTTGATAATATCACTCCACTGTGCGTAAAACTGTCAGTCCAGTAATTGCTCACTGAGCTTAAAGTATGGTCAGTGCCTTCTTGTTCGAGTAGGTGTGGAAATTTGAACTTGCTCCAACTGCCAAAAGCTGCCTATTTTCTAGAACCAGGAATGAGTGGCTTGATGGAATGTGAATCATCCACTTCACTATTTTTCCTCTTCAAATACTAGTGAAAGGGACCGTGCTCCTAGAAAAAGAAGCATGGCTCATAATAACCAGCTCCACAGCTCCTGTTTGGCAAGAATGACTTTGCACAGTTTGATTCCTATAGCAAAATCATGTATTCTTCACCTGCATTGACAGTGTCCTGGTGCTATAACCAACAGGCTCAGAGCTTGCAACTGTGGACTACATTAATCAATACTGGTATTTCTACTCAGAGTCCATTTGAAGTATTGGAAGGAAAGTGATCTCCTGCATTTCCTAATAAGTAACAAGTTCTTTCATACTTTAGTTATTGGAAAGGTAAATTTAACACTGTAGCATTAAATCTTTTCGGGAATGGATGTGGAACTTAAGCATCCAGAAACGGAGAAGAACTAGGCTAGTGAGCAGTACCTACTTCAGCTCTGTATAGACCTGTATCCTAATCTGATGTTGTCTGGATACCCCAGGTGATCCACAAAACCCTTTTTCCTGCATTAGCTCTGCTTGCCCAAAAGCTGCAAAAAAGGAATTTTGTATGTGAGTTAGTGGCCTCTAAATCATAGAGCAATCTTAACAGCATGGAAAATGCATCATTTTGACCCATCCAAGGTATTTTCCAAAATATGAAGACTCTGTAGTAAGTGCAAAGTAATGAGTAATGATGATTGGCCAAACTACTAATCTTCTACATGGAACACACTCTTACACACCCTTTCTGTAAAAAGAGGTGCTTGATAATGAAAAATAACATTAAATTATACTTCAAAACTTACATCTTGTAGAAAACTTAAACTACTGCCTCCCTGTAAAGGGGAAAATGAGGTGTTACGTGAATCATCCTAATCATGCAGTGACACTAGTCTTCTGAGGTCTGTTGTAACTATAATAATAGGCATCAAGATAATTGTAATTGAGTCTGAGGGAATCAATAAATTGGTATGAAAAACATTTGGCAGTGGGCAGAGCAACTGTTAATTCTAGATAGAGATTAACTAAAACATGTGACTTGCAGTAATTTATTACCAATAGTAACCCTGTTAACACAGCACATCTTCAGCTTACATTTTAGAAAAGGAAAAAACATGCAATATAAACTATTTAGGAGGAAAAAATGTTTAACATTGCATGTAATTCTACATATGCTGGTTTCTGCTACTGATGCCTCCTTGCTCAAGGATGTGATGGTTTGGGTGTTACCTGC
>WAAF01013076.1:77468-87820 GCA_013400475.1 Tricholaema leucomelas | reverse complement strand
GGTGCATTCGATCCCCTCAGCCAGGTCACTGTTGAGGAGATTAAGCAAGACTGGTCCCAAAACCAAGCCCTGAGTTCATGCTGTTCATCTGTTCTTCCTCTAACCCAAATATCACCTCTGTAGGCCTAAGCATCTTTATATGACCAGCTTTGCTGATATTTTCCTGATGGGCAGGGGTGGGGAGGGGGGGTTGTAAGATGAGGAACACATCCTGAATGGCAGTCAAAGGGAGAGATGTTTCCCAGAAAGGGCGTTGAACATGTGCCTGTGAGCACTCATCTTTTCTAAAGTCTAGTGCCAGGAGTCTGCTGCTACCTCACATTCAGGTAATGTATTTGGGGATCACAAAAACCCCACATCTCTGACAGCCCTCAGTGAAAACTATTCCCTCTGATGGTTCTCAGTGGAAAATATTCTCTTAATTTATTTGTTTCTGATCAGGAACTAAGGAAGAATTTTATCTTTCACCTGTGACAGTAAATATCTACTTAACTGATTTTCTCCTTGCACAGTGAAAAATATTCCCTTAATTGATTTGTTCCCCATCAGGAACTAAGGAAGAATTTTATCTATTTCACCTGTGAAAGTAAATACTACTTAACTGACTCTTCTCCTTCCACAGTGAAACATATTCCCTTATAGAATCATAGAATCAACCAGGTTGGAAGAGACCTCCAAGATCATCCAGTCTAACCTTGCACCCAGCCCTGGCCAATCAACTAGACCACAGCATTAAGTGCCTCAGCCAGGCTTTTCCTGAACACCTCCAGGGACTCCACCACCTCCCTGGGCAGCCCATGCCAATGCCAATCACTCTCTCTGGCAACAACTTCCTCCTAACATCCAACCTGAACCTCCCCCACCACAACTTGAGACTGTGTCCCCTGGCTCTCTTGCTGGTTGCCTGGCAGAAGAGACCAACCCCACCTGGCTACAGCCTCCCTTCAGGTAGTTGTAGACAGCAATGAGGTCACCCCTGAGCCTCCTCTTCTCCAAGCTGCATTCCCCCAGCTCCCTCAGCCTCTCCTCACAGGGCTGTGCTCCAGGACCCTCACCAGCTTCATTGCCCTTCTCTGGACACATTCCAGTACCTCAACATCTCTCTTGAATTAAGGAGCCCAGAACTGGACACAGGACTCAAGATGTGGCCTGACCAGTGTTGAGTACAGGGGAAGAATTACAGTAAATATCTACTTAACTGACTTTTCTCCTTGCTCAGTGACTCCTGATGCTGTAAGTCTGTCCTGCTATGCTTTTGGGCATTGGTGAAGTGTGTGTGTGCCTCTCAGCTGTATTCCCACAGTATGTGCTTCATGCTTTCTCTTGTGGTACCCAGTACCAAAGCAGACCCCCACATGGCTAAGCACATTGGAAGGAAATTGCAGCTCGGGACTGCATGCTCCTTTGTAGGATGGACAGAGAGCTTGGTGGCTAAACTCTGGCAAAACTCTATTGGGCAGGTGCAAATGACATTTACTCTGGTTTACTTTGGCAGCTCCCAATCTGGCCAAGCTAGAGCAGGTTTTTGGGATACAACAGAAATCATATCCTCTGCAGTGGATATCTCCCTTTCAAGCCAACTTTCTAGTCTCTGCTTTACAGAAGCTTTAGCTCTCCTTAAAGAAATACACCATGAGTCAATTTTAAACTACACATACATCTGTTTCTTTTTCTCTGGCCTCGATCTGAGAAACTGCTTTTGAGCTGCTTCAGATTAAACTTAACTCCCCCAGTCCAAACCACCAGAGACATTCACCAGAGCAGATCTCAACCTCAAGGGTTACCTTTGGCTAGGCTGTAAGAGACTGGGAACAGATGCTCACAATGCAGTCAGCCTTGTAGAGAGCCTTGTCAACACCTGAGTTTTCTGGTTTCCTACAAATAGCTCTTGCAGAAAGCACAGGAGCTGCAAGCACGCACCTATTGATCTGTACCTGTCTGCAGTGCTCAAGGCCCTGTTTCTGCCATCCCTGTCTTTTCAGTAAACCAGCTACTACTCTGCTCCCTTCTCCTTTCAACCTCTGCATACACCCACCAGTGCATTAATCCCTAGAAATCACCTAATCACCTCTTGTGGTTGTTTGATGGATGAATCCAGCAGAGGCACATCCCACTAATATATCAGTAGTGTGCCATTAAGACACGCTCAAGGTCTGCTTTCAAATGATAGACAAGAGGGCGGCCGTAGAGTGTGAGAGAGATCCCCTGTGAGCAGAGGAGTAGAGAGGAGAGGCCATGTGCTGCTCATGCAAATTTTCTAGATTTGACTAGCCCCCAACATCAGTGCAGAGAAGCAGGTTGCTCCTGGTTGTTGGAATTCAGAAGCAAAGGGACAGAAAGGAGCACTGTTGGCTGGTCCTACAATCCCCACACTATAGAATCACAGAATCAACCAGGTTGGAAGAAACCTCCAAGAGCAGCCAGTCCAAACTAGCACCCAGCCCTGTCCAGTCAACTAGACCATGGCACTAAGTGCCTCAGCCAGGCTTTTCCTGAACACCTCCAGGGACAGCGACTCCACCAGCTCCCTGGGCAGCCCATTCCAATGCCAATCACTCTCTCTGGCAACAGCTTCCTCCTAACATCCAGCCTAGACCTCCCCCAACACAACTTGAGACTGTGTCCCCTTCTTCTGTTGCTGGTTGCCTGGCAGAAGAGACCAACCCCACCTGGCTACAGCCTCCCTTCAGGTAGTTGTAGACAGCAATGAGGTCACCCCTGAGCCTCCTCTTCTCCAGGCTGCACACCCCCAGCTCCCTCAGCCTCTCCTCACAGGGCTGTGTTCCAGGTCTCTCACCAGCTTCCTTGCCCTTCTCTGGACACATACCAGTATCTCAACATCTCTCTTAAATTGAGGAGAATAACTGATGATGGATGGAACTGGATAACTCCTGCCTGAAAGAAGAGTGTACCTGCCTGGCTTCCAGTGGGAGATGCCAGCCGAGGGAGATTTTCATCCATAAGGAAACAGCTCCACCTGTGTGAAATTTCTAGAGCTTACATGAGCATAGCCACTGCTTGTGCTCATTGCTCTCTAAATGTATCTGAGTTTCTGCTGATGTGAACAGGTCAGCTACACTTTGTTCACTCTTACACCTTGTTCACTCTTTGAATCTGTTTCATTTTTTTCTGGCTCACTTATTTTCAGCCTGTGGCATTTGGGTACCCTGGAGTGAGGTGCCCACATGCAAGTCAATAAACTTGATGGATTAGTAGGGGATGATGGACATGTTTGGGGGGGATCTGTTGTGTGCCACTTCTAAAAATGAGGTAGAGCCACTCACACAGCATAGAATGACTGTTTCTGAAGATCTTCAGCAGGATCAGATCTTGTGTTTCGCAAAAGTCTTTTTTTTTCTCCTCCCCATAACTTATTCATAGAATCATAGAATCAGTCAGGGTTGGAAGGGACCACAAGGATCATCTAGTTCCAACCCCCTGCCATGCCCAAGGACACTCTACCCTGGAGCAGGCTGCCCACAGCCTCATCCAGCCTGGCCTTAATCACATTCAGGGATGGGGCCTCAACAACCTCCCTGGGCAACCCATTCCAGGCTCTCACCACTCTCATGCTGAACAACTTCCTCCTCACCTCCACTCTGAATCTCCCCACCTCCATCTTTGCTGCATTCTCCCTAGTCCTGTCACTCCCTGAGAGCCTAAAAAGTCCCTCCCCAGCTTTTTTATAGGCCACTTCAGATACTGGACTTATCTTATTCTATTACTTGGTTGTGTTTCTTCAAGCAGTTCTCACAATGAATATCTCTTTAGCAGTCCTAGACTGATTACTCACATGCTGTCTCTTCCACTCTGGCTGATTCTATGATTCTATGATTCTACGCTACCTGCTCTAAGGGAAAAAAACAACAACAAAAAAAAGCAGAGACTCTCATTTCTTCACTCACCAAAGATTCCCCTGCCTCCTTTTCCATCATTGCAGTTCTAGAAGCTCTTTTCCTCCTTTTTATTTCAGTCCTGGGTGTCCCCTGAGTTCCATGATTGCATTCAAAACAGACACAACGACATTATGAAGCATTAAACTAATGGCATATGAGACCATTTTTCTCCTGTAAACCATTATGACGCCCCTGGAACGGCTGGCAGAGGGCTGAGCCCCAGCGCTGCCATACAGGGCTGCATCCCTCTCTGCCACTCGGTACCCGTTTTGGGATTCAAGGTGCCATCCCTTGTGCTGCTCTCACTGTAACAGTCCCCAAGAAAGCTGTTTGGATTTTCAGATGGGTTGTTTGGCATGACCATAATGACAAATATGCGAATGGAGGGGTTGACTATGAATTGCAAAGTACCCATCAAATCCCCAAGGTGGAGAGGAATATATCTTCCTTCACACCCTTTTGATGTATAGTTAATTACACGAATCTGGAACTGTTACCATGTGCAAACACGGTGAAAATTGACTTTCTAAGCCATCCCTGGCCCCTTTGCATATGTCACTCGCTCTTGCCCAGTGTGCTCTGCTGTGTGCTCTGTCTGCACTCACACAAATATACAATCAGGGCTGGTTTAGACTCTTTTTTAATAACCCAGCATTATAAAATGTTGGAGGGATAGAACGGAATGTAGCATCTTTCAGGCCTCATACAGCTTTTTATATAAAGAAGGAGGAAAAAAAAAACTTATTTTATATTGGTTGTTCTTTCTCTTGCCTGAATAAAAAGCTTTAGCGCAGCTTGAAAGGGTTGCATGTGCTGAAATGTAGCCCAAGGATATGTGTTATTATCCATCCCCTCTTGACCAGCAGGGTCTCGGCTCTCTCTCCCTTTCAGCCTTTTGTTTGAACAGATGGGATTGGGGAACGGAGGGAAAGAAAGGCAGTCTGTTCTCATTAACGCTCCCAGTACACAAACACAAACCTGAGCACAGGGGACCTACAGAACAGGACTGCTTCCACTCCACACACATCCACTGAGACCATATGTACCCACACACAAAGGCAGACAGAAGACCCACATTGAGCCAGATACTAGGCATTTACCAATGATGACTCCTCACCAACTAATTAAAACCATTTCTTCCCCCCCCCCAAAAGCCCTCATAGGTCATTTCCTTCTTATTCAGCTGCACAATTTAAAAAATAACCTTCAACTGAGGCAGTGCTGAGGCTGTTTTAAAAGACATTGTCATCAAATCAGTCTAAAACCTGAGCTGGGAACATTTGTTGTGTCTTGGTCTGACGTGAGCTATGTGAATCTGCCTAACCAGGGCTGAGGTTCATCCAGCCCAAGGGCTGTGGCTGCTTCTTCTGGAAAAGGTCCTCGAAAACACACTGGTGGCCGTGATGGGCTACTTGTCCATTGAGAACCTCTCCTCACAAACTCTGTGGTCAGGGTAGGCTGTAACATTCCAAAGGCTGGACTCAATGATCTGAGAGGTCTTTTTGAACTGAAACAATTCTATGATACTATGATTCCTGTTTCCGTCATGGCTCTTGCATATCATAAAATCAGACAGGTTGGAAGAGACCTCCAAGATCATCCAGGCCAACCTAGCACCCAGCCCTGTCCAATCAACTAGACCATGGCACTAAGTGCCTCAACTAGGCTTTCCCTGATGTGCTAGTTTGAGCCTAGCTGGCATGTTTTGGTGAGAAGAACTAGATGATAGGCTGTAAAATGAAAACAATGGTGAGGTCTACTTCGCTCACAGTCTTGCTGAGATGTATACAAAAGAAGAAAGGCAAAACAAAGATTAGGGCATTTGCTTCTTCTCCTCGCTGGGGAACTTTGCCTGCTGGGGAGCTCGTGGCTGCTGGCTGGACTCCATCTTGCTTTCTAACCTCACCCTCCTTTGCTTGGCTGCTTCACCTTGCTTTTAACCCTTTTGGCCGAACCTCCATTCTTCCTTAGGACTGGGGTAAGGTTGAGAGGGGTAGGGGGAAGGTGAGGGGTGGTTGAGAGCCCCTCCTGGGGACTCAGGTTTCTGGGAGGGGAGTTGTGTTTGTATTACCTTTTTTTACCTTGTATATTTCTGTCTATAACTGTATATACTGTGAATATCTGCTTGTAAATTGTGCCAGCTGTAAATATAAGCTTCATTCAAATTTCCAGAGCCGGCTGAGTCTAGTCTGGGCAATTTCTAAAAGTGTGGGGGGCGGGGGACACCCAAACCATCACACCTGAACACCTCCAGGGATGGTGACTCCACCACCTCCCTGGGCAGCCCATTCCAATGGCAAATCACTCTCTCTGGCAACAACTTCCTCCTAACATCCAGCCTAGATCTCCCCCAGAACTGAGGGCCTGAGGACCATTGGCAGGTTTGGCTGCTCCTGTACCCTCTCCCTGGGTATCAGGTTCACCAGGTTACCTTAGAATGATAGAATCAACCAGGTTGGAAGAGACCTTCAACATCATCCAGGCCAACCTAGCACCCAGCCCTAGCCAATCAACTACACCATGGCACTAAGTGCCTCAGCTAGGATTTTCTTCAACAGCCCCACAGATGGTGACTCCACCACCTCCCTGGGCAGCCCATTCCAATGCCAATCACTCTCTCTGCCAACAACTTCCTCCTAACATCCAGCCTAGACCTTCCCCGGCACAACTTGAGACTGTGTCCCCTTGTTCTGTTGCTGGTTGCCTGGCAGAAGAGACCAACCCCCACCTGTCTACAGCCTCCCTTCAGGTAGTTGTAGACAGCAATGAGGTCAGCCCTGAGCTTCCTCTTCTCCAGGCTAAACACCCCCAGCTCCCTCAGCCTCTCCTCACAGGATTTGTGTTCCAGGCCTCTCACCAGCTTTGTCACTCTTCTCTGGACATGTTCCAGTACCTTCCCCAGTACATCTCCACCCCTTTCTCATTTCACAGAGAGAGATTGGTCTGGTCTGTGATCAATAAAAAAGGGAACCCCTAATATGTGCCAAAGTCTAGGGCTTCAGAGAAACATTATGTCAGCCAGCAATGTTGAATCATAGACTCAGAGAATCAACCAGATTGGAAGAGATGTCCAAGAGCATCCAGTCCAACCTGGCACCCAGTCCTGTCCAATCAACTAGACCATGGCACTGAGTGCCCCATCCAGTCTTTTCTCCTACACCTCCAGCAACGGCAACTCCACCACCTCCCTGGGCAGCCCATTCCAATAGCAAATTTGTCCATATTTGTCCATATTTAGTGATAAAGCTCTTGGAAGTACCATTTAAACAACTATTTGATGCTTGGTAGTGGGGGAAATCTTGCAGAGTTGTTGACCTCAGTGATCTTTTGGGGCAGCAAATGCCTAGACTGACAGCATGTGTGGAAAAATCTCCTTCAGGCAAAGCTTGACTCCTGATTTTGGAGAAAGACAAGCAGCACTAAAACCTGCAGCCTCGTGGCTCACCACTTCGTGGCATCTGAGTGGAGATGAAGATCTGCAGTCTGTGACAAAATCACAATCAGTTGAACTATCTTGGCTTGCAAAGATGGGGAGGTGAGGTGGGTTACTCAACACCTTGCTGCAAAACACACATCCATCACTGGTGTGGGGCACGCACAGATGGCTACCGCGACACGGCTGGCACATGGCAACTCATTAAGCTGCTGTACTGCTGCCACATGCTGGGCTCAGACCATGCTTGGAGCCATGGCAGAGGAGGTCTCTGGCTGAGCACAGTGAGCTTCTCCAGATACAGAACTTATCCTGTTCTCCTTCCCAGGTTGTAAGACTTAACTGCTGTGTGGAAAGAGTTTCTGGGCAACTCATGTCTCACTGATTCCTGTTTCCTTCCCAAATCAGCTCTGGCTCCAATCATGCTTACCTGCCCTCCCCAGCTCTAACTGGGTCAGGTCTGAAGGTCTGGTCTGCATCTGCTTAACAAGGAGCCTCCAGATCAGAAGCATGACAGGCACTCAGCATCTCTGGAACAAGTACTCTGAAAAGAAGTAGAGTTAGGAACCGATTTGCCCAGCAGGTTCATTGGTTAAAGCTCACACCCATTTGATGATATCTCCCCCAGAGCCCTGCTGTACTCTAACAAACACCATATCTTTATCCAGCTGTCATGTAACAAGGAGAGAGAAACTTAAGAGCAGCTCTCCTCCAGCCACAGAAGGCCACTGTGAGCTGGAGATAGGGCAGGCTCTTTCCTCAAGTGTGTAAGGAAACACCGGTGCATTATGCCCATCAGCAGGTAGATCTATATTTCATTACAGCCCCAGGCATTGGACATGTAGTCTCCAGAAAAGAAAGCTGTCATTTTTGTTCTCAAGGTGTTGCAAGTGCAGGGAATGCAGACCAGAAATGAAGTGGCTCTCCCCACAGGGCTGTTTGCAGAAAGATCACAGTGGGGGCCAAGGAGGAGAAGCAGTAGTGCCTCTGCTTGCAAGATCTCATGAGCTCTCTGGGCATGCAGAGGCAAGTTTCCAGAGCTCTACATATCCTTTGAACATCATCACACTGTCATGTGTGTTTCAGGCTATTGCCAGAAGATGAGTGTCTGGCATGGCACCCTCTAATCACTTTTTTCCATACACAGTTGCCCAGTTTCTACAAGTAAGAGCAGTAGGGGCAGAGTCTAAATGCAGCTCCACTGCTACCCAGCCATGGACTGGCACAGAATGAGCTAAATGCTTCCAGGTGGCACTGTGGGTGGCAAGCCTAGGCTGCACTTGAGCAACACCATGAAGTTGCAGGCCTCTGTGCTAGCTCCATAGCAAGCCACCTCAGGCTGGGCTGCTCTTATTAGCCGAAGCACAGCCTGTGTCCTGAAGCAGGACCACTTCAGCATGGTGCAGAGCACAGCTAATTGTGCTAGTTTGAGCCTAGCTGGGATATTCCAGTGAGAGGAATTAGATTACAGGCTGTGAAAAGGAAACAATGGTGATGTCTGCTGCACTCATAGGCTTGCTGAGACGGATAAGAACAAGAACACAAACAACNTCCCTTGGCCAACCCTCCAGACTCACCTTGAACGTAAGGCAAAGTCTGGGGTAAGGTAGAGAGGTGGAAGGAAGATGGAAGGGTGGTTGGGAGCCCCTCCTGGGGACTCTGGTTTCTGAGAGGGGCTCTTGTGTTTCTGGATTACTTTTTAACTTGTCTATTTCTATATATATTGTAAATATCTGCTTGTATATTGTGCTAAGCTGTACATACAAAGCTTCATTCATTCTAATTTCCAGCTCAGCTGAGTCTAGTCTGGGTGATTTTCTTAAGTGTCAGGGGGCAGGTAACACCCAAACCATCACACTAATAAACCTCAATGGGCCTGAATATGCAGAAAGCAGGTGCAGCGTAGTCCCCTTCAGGTCGCTGCCTGTAAAGGCACTGGACTGAGCACAACAAAAGCAGCCAGAACCAGGACACATCGTTTGCTACAAAGACCTTTTTTTGGGATAAATCCCCTTGTATCTTTGTAGCACACTTCCCAGTGCTCCCAAGTCCAGGACCAGAGCTGCAGTGCACTAATACCTACAGTTAGCAACATTCCCGTAAGGTCTGACCACATCTCACAAGCAACAAACATCAGCTTTATTTGTACAGCACTTTAGGCAGGCAAAGGTTAGCAGAAGAGGCCAAACCACCAAACTCCATTTTCAACAGCCTGTAAGAAAAAAACATTGTTATCTCTACGCTGACACTTTACCCATTAGCACATCTGCATTGCACCAGCAAGAGAAAATGGATCCTGCTCTTAAAAACCCAGGGAGAATGGGGTTTATGAGGACTACATGAAGAAACTGGTGTTGTTTAGTAGGCAAAAAAAGAATGCTGAGGGGAGACCTTCTTACTCTCTACAACTACCTGGAAGGAGGCTGCAGTGAGGTAGGGGGTTGGTTTCCTCTCCTTAGTAACAAGTGATAGGATGAGAGGAAGTGCCCTGAAGTTACACCTGGGAGGTTTAGACTGAGTATTACAAGAAATTTCTTCACTGAAACAGACTGCCCAGGGAGGTGGTTGAATCCTTCTCAGTTGTTTAAAAGATGCAGAGATGTGGTGTTGAGGGACATCTTTTTGCACCAGACTTGGTAAAGTTAGTCAACGATCAGCCTCAATCTTGAAGATCTTTTCCAACTGAAATGATTCTATCAGCACAGGCCTCCAAGCTTGTCAAAGAAAACCACCTGAAGTTTGGACCTAGAATCATAGAATCAGTCAGGTTGGAAGAGACCTCCAAGATCATCCAGGCCAACCTAGCACCCAGCCTTGTCCAATCAACTAGGCCATGGCACTAAGTGCCTCAGCCAGGCTTTTCTTGAACACCTCCAGGCACAGCGACTCCACCACCTCCCTGGGCAGCCCATTCCAATGCCAATCACTCTCTCTCTGGCAACAACTTCCTCCTAACATCCAGCCTAGACCTCCCCTGGCACATCTTGAGGCTGTGTCCCCTTCTTCTGTTGCTGCTTGCCTGG
>WAAF01013076.1:50452-77370 GCA_013400475.1 Tricholaema leucomelas | reverse complement strand
CTACTCTCTACCAGTACCCCCAGGTCTCTTTCTGCCTTGCTGCTCTCCAGCCACTCTGTCCCCAGCCTGTAGCACTGCCTGGGGTTGTTGTGGCTGAAGTGGAACCCTGCACTTGACCTTGTTAAATCTCATCCCCACTTGGCAAACATGAGGTGGATCAGCAGCTTTCACTCCTCCCAGCAAGGAAGGACAGTGCTTTCAGGCAGACCATCAGAACCCATTTGCAATGGAAGGAAAATAAACCCAAGTAAACAAACAAAACATGATTTAAAAAGCAACCTACAACAAGAGGGAAAAATAAAACTGTAATATTCAGAAGGGTTAGCTGAGCTCTAGGAGTATGAGGTTCCCTAACTTTCCTCTTTTTGGCTGAGCTAATTCTACAGATTCATCTCTAGTCTTCACCTTGCACCAGAAAAGCAGCCTGCTATTTGAAGTTTCACACCTAACAAAAAGTCGTTGCGAAAAAAAAAACCAGAAAGAAACAAGATTCAGATCAGTGGAAATATTTTTCTTCACCTTAAACAAACAGCTTAAGTGTCAAGCTGCTTGAAAAGGAAATACTGAAATAGAACACTTCAGTCATTTGGATATGTTCCACCTTACACAGAGGAGAAAAGCTCCCAAAGGCAGGATATGTGACATATGATATCACATGCTATAATTCATATTCTTTTTTATTCCTCCTTCTGTGGCCTGCTTATTCATCTCTGCAAGGTTAGGATAAGCCTTATCTCTAGTTTGGGAATCTGGATTCCTTCTGGAGTTACAATTATTTTATCTTTATTGATGATCTGGAGCAGAGGATTGAGTCCAGCATCAGTAAGTTTGCAGATGACACCAAGCTAGGAGCAGCTGTGGAGCTGTTGAGGGGCAGGAGAGCCCTGCAGAGGGACCTTGCCAGGCTGGATGGGTGGGCAGAGGCCAAGGGGATTAGATTGAACAAGNCAGTTCTGAGCTCCTCAATTCAAGAGAGATGTTGAGGTGCTGGAACATGTCCAGAGAAGGGAGACATAGCAGGTGAGAGGCCTGGAACACAGCCCTGTGAGGAAAGGCTGAGGGAGCTGGGGGTGTGCAGCCTGCAGAAGAGGAGGCTCAGGGGTGACCTCATTGCTGTCTACAACTACCTGAAGGGAGGCTGTAGCCACGTGGGGTTGGTCTCTTCTCCCAGGCAACCAGCAAGAGAACAAGGGGACACAGTCTCAAGTTGTGCCAGGGGAGGTCTAGGCTGGATGTTAGGAGGAAGTTATTGCCAGAGAGAGTGATTGGCATTGGAATGGGCTGCCCAGGGAGGAGATGGAGTCACTGTACCTGGAGGTGTTGAAGCAAAGCCTGGCTGAGGCACTTAGTGCCATGGTCTAGTTGACTGGATAGGGCTGGGTGCTAGGTGGGCTGGATCTTGGAGGTCTCTTCCAACCTGGTTTATTCTAAGATTTTGCCCTCTTTGAACCCACCCCTACAGTTCCAGAGGGATGGTGAAAAACTTGGAAGCATCAACTAAGACGGTGAGAAGCACAGAGCACATAACCTCTGAGAATAGGTTATAGGAGCTGGGCTCATACTTCGATGAAGAGAGCCTACTAGGCAGCGTAATAGCAGAGAAGAGAGCTTCAAAGTTGATGGAGCCAAAGTCTCCTAAGTCCTAGTCATCGACAGGCTATGGAGATGAAGGGAGGATGAAGCTCCTCAAAACCAGGCAGAGCCATTCAAGAGCCAGAGCTGCTGCAGGCAGAATGAGACTACCCTCTCTCCTCAGTTTGCCTGGGATCAATAGCCAAAGGTCTCAGTTCAAGTCAAAGGTCAAGTGTTTTCACTGAGCTTCAGAAGTTGTGATAAGTCTGCTGTGCAACAGAGGCTGCTCCAGAAATATCTCAGCTGTGCAGGGATGCTTTTAAATAGGTTCTGGCTCTATCTTTGCATTACTTTTCTCCATCTCCCTGCTTAATTCCTCTCCAAATGAATGTGGGACCACGATGATCCTAATCCATCTACAATGTTTAAACTTGGATCACAGCTAACACAAAGGGGCTGGATACAGCAAGTAAATCACCATATGTTAATTAGCTTTGAACATATGTCCAAAGCCAAAACTTCCCTTCATCTGAATTCTGCAGAAATGTTGAGATGGATGGAGATCTGAATCTTGTGTCTGGCTGATTCAAATGCTCCTAGTGTCAATCTCCTGTTGATGAGGGAGGATGGGCTGGCTGTTGGACTGCAACTGTTAGCTGCTGCCAGTTCCCAGTATTTCAGCTCTGCCTAGCATGCCACTTTATTGTCACTGAAAAGCTGAAGCTGTGATGTTCATCTTGAATGGACCTTCAGCTTTGCTGCTTGAACCAGTTCCTACCTAACGGCTTGCTCTTGTTCGCAGTTACTCAGAAAACCAAGGCACTCAGTATAGCTATGGCACAGGCTGGTGCTTAGGAGCCAAGCTGTGAAAGAAAGAGAAAACAGAGGTGTGTAAGGAGATCCACCTGAAGATGAGCTCCACCTTGGTCCTTGCTCCTGGGCCCAGCTCCATATCACCAGCAGTCACAAGAGCTCTGCTCCCCAGCAGCTGCCTCTGTGTATTTACATTCCAGCCTTGCATATGAATGTAATTTAGTCCTCAGGAAAAACTCAGTCCTTTGGTCTCAGATGGTACGCGGGGAGAACAGTGGAGAGAACAAGCAGCCCATCTTGCAGTCCAACATTAAATAAGAAGGCTGGGCAGCGGCAGTGCTGTCAGGAGGAACCCCTCCTGTGCTGTCTGGACTATCTCCCAGAAGGGACAGCAAGGCCTGTGTAATCAGGCTCAGCTGGTAATCAGGCAGAGTCCAAACTAGCATAAAGACTAAATTATCCCTTAGTCCTTCCAGCTCAGGGGAGAGGATATTGATAGGGGAGGTGAGGACGGCTGCTGGACTGCAGCTGCCAGCAGCAGCCCATGCAGAGGGATAAACATCTTTCCACCTGACCTGCCATTGTCATTCAAATAGCTGTCGCCTGGCATGCAAAGGGCCCCTGCAAATCCCCAGTGCCCTGCTCAGCACCACACCAGCATGGCTGCGGGCACCCTGTGACCCTCGGGGAGACATAATGCCATCTGTGTCACCGAGCTCACTGAGACCTTGCTGAAGGCTCCACCGCCTGCGTGTTCGTTCGTGTAGTTCCCTCTGACTTCTCCTCTCTGTGAAAAAAAGAGAGTGATGCCAGGCTGAGTCAGCACGAAATGTGGGCCCAGCAGACACAACTAAACCTGAGCCCAACTGGCCAAGTAACCTGGTTTCCTTCGGTGCTTGAAGAGTGTGCAATATCTCACCATGGGAAGGGGAAATGCCTGACCTGCTGGATTCAGCCTTGGAAGAAGGGTTTTTACATCAACCCTTTAAATCCCAGTAGATCCATCCCTACCTGCCTTGAAGTTCCACAAACATCTCTCAATCACAGGGTTTCAATCAAATAAAAAACATAGATTTGTGTGTGTTTGGTTGGGAGAGGGCAGCTGCCATTTTTCACACAGAATCACATAATGGGAGGAGTTGAAAGGGACCCCTGGAGATCATCTAGCCCAACCCTGCTGCTGAAGCAACCTGGAGCAGGTGGCACAGGATACATATCCAGGTGGGTTTTAAAATTATCCAGAGAAGGAGACTCCACAACATCTCTGGGCAGTCTGGTCCAGTGCTCTGGCACCCTCAAAATACTTCTTCATTGGAGTGAAACTTTCTGTGTTCTAGTTTGCACCCATTGCTTCTTGTCCTATCACTGGGCACCACTGAAAAGAGCCAGCCCCATTGTGATGCTTTGGATGTTACTCATCCCCCACTCCCCTCTCCCCTTAAGAAAATCACCCAGAATAGACTCAGCTGCTGGAAATTTGAAGAATGAAGCTTTATATTTACATCTTAGCACAATACATGAGCAGATGTTTACAATATATCTACAGCTATAGACAGAAATAGACAAGTTAAAAAGTAATCCAGAAACACAACAGCCCTCCCAGAAACCAGAGTCCCCAGGAGGGGCTCCCAACCACCCTTCCACCTTCTTCCCAGCCCTCTACCTTACCCCAGATTTTGCTTTACATTTAAGGTGAGTTTGGAGGGTCAGCCAAGGGGACTAGGAAGCAGATGGATTAGTCACACAGACAGCAGGTTAGGTCAGAGACANCCTGGCTACAGCCTCCCTTCAGGTAGTTGTAGACAGCAATGAGGTCTGCCCTGAGCCTCCTCTTCTCCAGGCTAGACAACCCCAGCTCCTTCAGCCTCTCCTCTCAGGGCTGTTTTCCAGGCCCCCCTCCAGCTTTGTTGCCCTTCTCTGGACACGTTCCAGCACCTCAACATCTCTCTTGAATTGAAGAGCCCAGAACTGCTGGGCTCTTGAGAACACTCAAGGTGTGGCCTGACCAGTGTTGACTACAGGGGAAGAATAACCTCCTTTGTCCTGCTGGCCACACTGTACCTGATCCAGGCCAGAATGCCACTGGCTCTCTTGGCCACCTGGGCACACTGCTGGCTCATCCTCAGCCTACTATCCACCAGTACCCCCAGGTCCCTTTCCTCCTGGCTGCTCTCCAGCCACTCTGTCCCCAGCCTGTAGCGTTTCTTGGGGTTGTTGTGGCCAAAGTGCAGAACCTTGCACTTGACCTTGTTAAATTTCATCCCAAGTTCATGCAGCCCCAGAGACAGAGAGCAAGTCCCTTAGCTATATGGTCTTCTTATACATCTCAGCAAGCCTATGAGTGCAGTAGACACCACCACTGTTTCCTTTTCATATCCTATAATCTAATTCTTCTCACCAAAACATTCTATCTAGCTTCAAACTAGTATATCCATCCTCTTCACCTCTACCCCTTAGATATTAATAAGCATTGACAAGATCACCTCTCAGTCTTCTCTTTTCCAGGCTAAAAGGCCCCAGGTCTCAGCCTCTCCTCGTGAAAAAAGAGCTCCAGTCCTCTCATCATCTTTGAGACCAAACCCACACCTAGTATTGTGACTTCAAATTGCCATCTGCAACTGCTGGGACCGGGAGAAACCTTAGGCTTTAAAAATGGAAAGCCGAGACCTGAATTTCACACTAGTGGTTACCTCAAAGGCCCTCTGACTCTCAGCTGCTCCTTCTCACACTGCTGACACTATGTTGACTGAGCAAACACTGTTGATTAGGACCACACTGTAGCCCAGACTTCTGAAAACACCTTGGTTAGAACACTACCCAACAAAACAAAGCTCTTGAGCTGGACCTGCTTTCTGATCCAGACTGTGATGCAGCCAATCTAAAGTGTTGCCAGCACAGCTCAAATGACAAGTCAGGAAACTCTGAGTTGGCAAAGCAGGTGAGGAAAAACACCATAGAATGCTTTGGGTTTGAAGAGAACCTTCAATGCCATCTAGTCCAACCCCTCTCGCAGTGAGCAGTGACATCTTTCATTAGATCATGTTGCTCAGTGTCCAACTTGATCTTGAATATTTCCAGGGACGGGAGGTCTACCACCTCTCTCAGCAACAGGTTCCAATGTTTCACAACCATTACTATAAAAAAAAAATTCTTCCTTATATCTAGTTTAAATCTGCCCTCTTTTAATGTAAAACCATTACACTTTGTCTTTTCACACCAGGCCTTGCTAAGAACATTGTCCCCATCTTTTTTGTAGGCTTCCTGTAAATTTTGAAGGGCCACAATAAGGTCTCCTTGGAGCTCTCTCTTCTCCAGGCTGAACATCCCCAACTATTTCAACTTTTCTTCTCAGGAGAGGTGTTCCAGCCCTCTGCACATTTTTGTGGCCTCCTCTGAAACTGATCCAACATGCCCATATCTTTCCATTGCTGAGGGCTCCAGCGCGGGACATGGTACTCTACGTGAGGTCTCACCACAGCAGAAGGGCAATCACCTCCCTTGACCTGAGCAAGGCCTTTGACACTGTCCCACACCACATCCTGGTCTCCAGTCTGGTGAAATACGAGTTTGATGGGTGGACCACGAGATGGATAAAGAACTGGCTTGATGGCTGCACTCACAGAGTGGCTGTCAATGACACCATGACCAAGTAGAGGCCAGTGACAAGTGGAGTCCCTCAGGGAGCAGTCCTGGGACCAGTCTTGTTCAACATCTTTGTGGGTGCCATGGACAGAGGCACTGAGTGCAGCCTCAGCAAGTTTGCTGATTACACCAAGCTCTGTGGTGCAGGAGACAGGCTGGAGGGCAGGGATGGCAACCAGAGGGACCTGGACAGGCTGGAGAGGTGGGCACAAGCCAACCTCATGAGGCTCAACAAGACCAAGTGCAAGGTCCTGCATCTGGGATGAAGCAATCCCAAGCACAAATCCAGGCTGGGCAGAGAGTGGCTGGAGAGCAGCCCTGAGGAGAGGGACTTGGAGGTGCTGCTGGTGGACAAGAAGCTCAACATGAGCCAGCAGTGTGCACTTGCAGCCTGGAGGGCCAAGCAGATGCTGGGCTGCATGAGAAGTGTGGCCAGCAAGTGGAGGGAGGTGAATCTCCCCCTCTACTCCGCTCTGCTGAGACCCCACCTGGAGTACTGCATCCAGTTCTGGAGCCCCTATTGCAAAAGGGATGTGGAGCTGCTGGAGTGTGTGCAGAGAAGGGCCACGAGGATGCTCAGAGGGCTGGAGCAGCTCTGCTATGAGGACAGACAGAGGGAGTTAGGGCTGTTCAGTCCGGAGAAGAAGAGGGTCCCAGGTGATCTTCTCATGGAATTCCAGTATCTGAAGGGGGCCTCCAAAAAAGCTGAGGAGGGACTTTTGAGGATCTTAGGGAGTGAGAGGACTAGGGGGAATGGAGCAAAGCTGCAGGTGGGGAGGTTCAGAGTGGCTGTGAGGAAGAAGTTGTTCAGCATGAGAGTGGTGAGAGCATGGAATAGGTTGCCCAGGGAGGTGTTTGAGGCCCCATGCCTGGAGGTGTTTAAGGCCAGGCTGGATGAGGCTGTATGCAGCCTGCTCTAGGGTAGGGTGCCCCTGGGCATGGCAGGGTGGTTGGAACTAGATGATCCCTGTGGTCCCTTCCAACTCTGTATGATTCTATGATTCTTTGACCTGCTGCCCCCACTGCTGGGTGTATTCTTTGCCTTCTGGGCTGCTCGCACACATTGCCAGCTCATACCCAGCTTTTCACTCAGTGGCACTCTGAAGCTCTTCTTTGTCAGGGCTGCTCTCAATCCCTTCATCTCCCAGCCTGTACTGCTGCTAGGCATTACCCCGACCGAGGTGCACAGCCTTGTACTTGGCCTTGTTCAACCTCATGAAGTTCACACAGGTCTCTTTCTCAAGGCTGCCCAGGTGCCCCTGGATGGATCCCATATCTCGAGCCTGTCAACTGCACCTCTCAGCCTGGTATCCTCTGCAAACATGTCGAAGGCATACTAGATCCTAGTATGTTACTGATGAAGATATTAAACAGCAGTAGTCTCAGAATGGGCCCTTGAGGGACAGCACTTGTCACTGATCTTCACCTGGAGACAGTCCACGCTACACCACCGCTCCTGCCTCTTCCAGGCCCTCGGGAGGGGGCGATTTGATCCAGCGGACAAGGCCGGGCACGGAATGCAGAGGGCTCCCCGCTCCACCGCAAGCCGTTGCCGGCGCAGGGCTGGCGGAGCTGGCAGTAGGCAGCGCCACTCGCGGAGCGGTGGCTCCACCTGGCGGCGTGCGGCGGACTCTGTCAAGGCCCTCGCACTGACGGGAGGAAGAGAGGAGGGAATAGGGATGGAGGCGATTTGTCCAGCCGTGATTTCCTAAACGAACGCATAGTGTCACAGAGCCATAGGATCGTTTCCGTTGGAAAAGACCTTTAAGATTACGGAGACCAACCGTTAATGCAGCACTGCCAGGCCACCACTAAGCCATATTCCTCAGCACCATACCTCTCTGTGTCTTTTAAACACCTCCAGCGATGGAGATGCAACCACCTCCCTGGGGAGCCTGTTCCCGTACTTAACAACCTATTCAGCGAAGGACTTTCTTCTAATTTCCAATCCAAACCTCCCCTGGTGAGGCAATTTCCTCTGTTGTGTCACTTGTTACTAGGCAGAAGAGACCGACCCCCACCTCACTGCAACCAGGGACCTGTAGACAGCAATGGGGTCTCATCTCAGCCTCCTTTTGTCCAGACTAAACGGCTTCAGTTCCCTCAAGCTACTCCTCACCAGATCTGTTCTCCTGACCTTTTAACATCTTTGTCGCCCTTCTCTGGACATTCTCCAGTACCTCAGTATTGTTATTGTAGTGAGGACCCCAAAACTGGACTCAAGGATGGCCTCACCAATGTTGGTTACAGGAATGCAACCGTTTCCTTGGCCCTGCTGGCTACACTTTTCACGATACAGGCCAGGATGCTCTTGACCATTGTGGCCACCTGGGAACATGCTGGCTCATGTTCATCCAGCTATAGAACAACACCCTCAGGTGTTTGTCTGCCGGGCAGCTATCCTGCCACATTCCCCTCCCCCAACCGCATGGGGTTGTTGTGACCTGAATGAAGGATCTGGCACTTGACCTATTTGCATTGCTCTGTGGGTAACAGCTGCCTGCCTTGGTCACAGGCTTACAGGATGTTAGGGGTTGGAAGGGACCCAAGGAGATCATCGAGTCCAACGCCCCTGCCAGAGCAGGACAATGCTATCTAACACAGATCATAGAAGAACACATACAGACAGGCCTTGAAAGTCTCCAGAGAAGGAGACCCCACAACCTCTCTGGGGAGCCTGTGCCAGTGCTCTGTGACCCTTACAGGAAAGAAGTTCCCCCTTGTGTTGAGGCAGAACCTCTTGTCCTGCAACTTAAACCCATTGCTCCTTGCCTTATCCCAGGGAGCAAGTGAGCAGAGCCTGTGCCCACACTTCTGAACAGCCCTCAGACACTTAGAAACATTTATCAAATCCCCTCTCAGTCTTCTCCAGACTAAACAGCCCCAGGTCCCTCAGCCTCTTCTCATAAGCCATGCCCTCCAGTCATCATCCTCATAGCCCTCCGCTGCACCCTCTCCAGCAGATCCCTGTCCCTCTTAAACTGGGGAGCCCAAAACTGAACACAGTATTCAAGATGAGGTCTCAGCAGGGCAGTGTAGAGAGGGAGAAGAATCTCCCTTGGTCTGCAGGACACACTCTTCCTAATACACCCCAATATCCCTTTGGCCTTCTTGGCCACAAGGGCACAGCACTGTGCCATGGTTAACTTGGTGTCTCCATTATCTCAGCTCAGAAATTATTACCTGAAACTGATTAGAAGATGAAGGTCTCAAATATATGAAATAATACCTACAGACTTTGTGAGGAAAGGTGGCCAGAGGTAGAAGTTGGGTTACTGAACTGCATTGCAATCTATAGCCCACTCAGTGTGAATCTAGACAGACATCTCTGTGAATCAAAGGTCTGTCTACATTACCCCATGAAAGGAAATATCGTTGCCTATGTGCATGCTGACCAGAGACATCAGAAATTCTTCACTGTGAATAGTGAGACACTGCAACAGGTTGCCCAGAGAAGCTGTGGATAACCCCTTCCTGGAAGTGTTCAAGGCCAAGTTGGACAGGGCTTTGAGCAACCGGACCTTGTGGAAGAGGACTCTGTTCATGACAGTGTGGTTGAAACTAGATGATCTTTAGGGGGTTCCTTCCAACCCAAACCATTCTATAATTCAATGACTCAGCATCCTCCCAGTGTGTCCCTCATCATTTATTGTAGCAACTGGGTCTTGTGTTTGTACAGCACCTACCAGAGGGGATGTCTCTCAGAGACAGGCTTCTCCATGTTTTCTCATTTAAGGAAGCAGACCCTGCAGGACTTTAGGAACAGGTTAAGAACAGAGAAGTCAAGAACAGCAGGCTGGCAGAGGGGTTGGAACTAGATGATCCTTGTGGTCCCTTTCAACCCTGACTGATTCTATGATTCTGCAGGACAGCCTGGCTCAGAGCTTGTGGTCATCCCACCACCTACTTTGCCTGTGTCAAAAGATATGGAGAGATCCGTTCCTGTCACTTGCAGCAGTAGAAACACCATCATGTAAGTGACACAGAAGGCTATATCCCACCACATAGGAGACTCAAGGGCCCTCAGTACAGTCTGATGATCTGGTTACCCTGTAGTAGCTGCCTTCAGCCTTCTGCCAACTCCAAACTAAAGCAAAGCTACTTTCAAGCTTCAGAGTTTGGGTCCTACTTTAGACTTCTGCAACTGGGCACTGGGTCTACAAGAAAAAATAGCCTTGATGAATTACAAGAACAGCCTCCTAAAGAGACTTCATTAATTAGAATTTGCTGATACGTATGTAGTTGATAGTTTGTTGATGACTGGACATACACTTCCGACCAGACCAGCCTATCCCTTGCAAATCAGTCACTAATAGAAGAGAGAAGAGTCCTGCCCTATTAATTATGTTGTATCATTTAAGAAGCTCTATCTAGTTAAATCTTGAAGGACCTTTAGGAGCTGGGCTCTGGTCCAGGAAAACAGTGACCCACATGCTTAACTTCTATCACAAGGGCAGACCTAATGGGATGCAAAATTAAGCACAGTCCTGAGTCTTTTCTCTGGGTTCAGAGCTATACAGGCTAATGCTTCTGAGAAGGTCAATATCTAGCAGCATATCAGCATCAGTGGGGAGATGGATGGGGTGCTGCTTCCTAATTTTACTTATGCTGATAAATTCCCCATCTGTGTCCAGCAATTTACAGGCAGAAAAATAACCCAACCTACTCTCACTGGGTAGCTATAGATAGCAGCTGGCCAGTGTTTAGCACACTGGAGTTCAGTAAGCAAAGTCTTTCAGGGCCTGGGGCTGTGGGCAGATTTGATTGCTCCTGCACCCTATCCCTAGGTATCAGGCTCATTGGGTTACCTTCAATCATAGAATCAACCAGATTGGAAGAGACCTCCAAGATCATCCAGTCCAACCTTGCACCCAGCCCTGGCCAATCAACTAGACCATGGCACTAAGTGCCTCATCCAGGCATTGCTTCAATACTTCCAGGGATGGTGACTTCCAGGGATGGTGACTCCCACCTCCCTGGGCAGCCCATTCCAATGCCAATCACTCCCTCTGGCAAGAACTTCCTCCTAACATCCAGCCTAGACCTCCCCTGACACAACTTGAGACTGTGTCCCCTTGTTCTGTTGCTGGTTGCCTGGCAGAAGAGACCAACCCCCACCTGGCTACAGCCTCACTTAAGGTAGTTATAGACAGCAATGAGGTCAGCCCTGAGCCTCCTCTTCTCCAGGCTGCACACCCCCATCTCCCTCAGCCTCTCCTCACAGGGCTGTGTTCCAGGCCCCTCACCAGCTTCATTGCCCTTCTCTGGACACATTCCAGTATCTCAACATTTCTCTTGAATTAAGGAGCCCAGAACTGAACACAGCACTCAAGGTGTGACCTGACCAGTGCTGAGTATAGGGGAACAATAACCTCCCTTGTCCTACTGTTCCTGATGCAGGCCAGGGTGCCATTGGCTCTCCTGCCCATCTGGGCACACTGCTGGCTCATGTTCAGCTACTCTCTACCAGCACCCTCAGGCCCCTTTCTGCCTGGCTGCTCTCCAGCCACTCTGTCCCCAGCCTGTAGCGCTGCTTGGGGTTGTTGTGGCCAAAGTGTAGAACCCTGCACTTGGCCTTGTTCAATCTCATCCCATTGGCCTCTGCCCACCCATCCAGCCTGGCAAGGTCCCTCTGCAGGGCTTCATAATACTTTCAGCAACTGCAGAGCTCTGGAGCCTGTTACTCAAGCAGTGGTCTCACTGACCTCTCCAGCAAGGTAAGAGCATCTGAGACACAGGCTAAGGGAGGAAATTTTGGATAAAAATACATTGCAATATATTGCAATTGAAGTATAAAATGAGTGCTTTTGCTGTGTTATCAGAATAGTTCTATCACATTAAAGCGCAGTTGTGAAGTCCTCTATTACATAGTTTGTACTTTCTGCCACTGCAGAGATTTACATGCAGTTTTTAATTAGCACTTCAATTAATGTCGTTGAGGGTCTGCCTCAGACAGTTCATAGGTAGTCTTCACCACTTTGGCACGTGTAGTTATCTGGTTCATGCTGTCAACATAAATGTATATGTCCACAACACCTGGAAGCCAAAAAGGTGTACTTAAGACTTAGATACCTGCAGTCTTCAGCAGATTTGGAAATCACTACACACAGCACTAAATCAGGGCTTCTCCCAGTTGTTTTAGCTGCCTAAACTCTGCTTTGTGGGTCTAATCAGGATAAACAAATCAGAATGAACTGCAAGGGCAAAAATTGAAGTTTCCCATCTTCAGAAGACTAGTCCCCAATATCTAATTGCTGACCTAACCCAGCAAAACCTGCAAATGCAGTAGTGATCCTACACCCGAGCAAAGCCTTTGACACTGTCCTGCACCACATCCTGGTCTCCAAGCTGGTGACACATGGGTTTGATGGGTGGACCACGAGATGGATAAAGAACTGGCTTGATGGCTGCACTCACAGTGTGGCTGTCAATTGCTCCATGGCCAAGTAGAGGCCAGTGACAAGTGAAGTCCCTCAGGGAGCAGTCCTGGGACCAGTCTTGTTTGACATCTTTGTGGGTGCCATGGACAGAGGCACTGAGTGCAGCCTCAGCAAGTTGGCTGACAACACCAAGCTGTGTGGTGCAGCAGACAGGCTGGAAGGAAGGGATCCATCCAGAGGGACCTGGACAGGCTGGAGAGGTGGGCACAAGCCAACCTCATGAGGCTCAACAAGGCCAAGTGCAAGGTCCTGCATCTGGGATGAAGCAATCCCAAGCACAAATCCAGGCTGGGCAGAGAGTGGCTGGAGAGCAGCCCTGAGGAGAGGGACTTGGAGGTGCTGCTGGTGGACAAGAAGCTCAACATGAGCCAGCAGTGTGCACTTGCAGCCTGGAGGGCCAAGCAGAGACTGGGCTGCATCAGGAGAAGTGTGGCCAGCAGGTTGAGGGAGGTGATTCTCCCCCTCTACTGAGCTCAGGTGAGACCTCACCTGGAGTACTACATTCAGTTCTGGAGTGCCCATTCCAAGACGAATGTGGAGCTGCTGGAGTGTGTGCAGAGAAGAGCCACGAGGGTGCTCAGAGGGCTGAAGCAGCTCTGCTATGAGGACAGACAGAGGGAGTTAGGGCTGTTCAGTCCGGAGAAGAAGAGGGTCCCAGGTGATCTTCTCGTGGCCTTCCAGGATNCCTTCCAACCCTGACTGATTCTATGATTCTATATCCAGAAATAACTGCAGCCTGAAATTGGTCTTTAAAAGGACACCATGTTGATAAATCTGCAGGCTCTAACTCAGAGAAAACAGTAATGAAGGTAGTCCAGGAAAATGCCACTTTATATCAAGGCAGGCATTTGTGTCTTTGTCAAAGCATCCCAGACAGTGCAAGGAAAGCTCCATAATTCTCCTGGGGATCTCTCTCTCTCTGCTAGATTAAAATGGAAAGGAAAAACAAATCAGACAGGAAAGAGGGGAGGAGGAAGGCAGGACAAAAATTCTGACCAGGGAAGAATGATTTTCTTTATTGACTTTAAGCTACCTTTGTTTCTTTCTGCTGGCTGATAGCAACAGAGCAGAGTCTGCTGCGTTAGGTCATTTTAGATCCTCTTTTCACGTATGACATTTGCCTAACTGTGCTAACTAACAGTATCTCCAGCTCATGTTACTCTATCCTTGCCCTGTATATCCACACCTGCTAATCTGGGTAGCTTTGTAGGAGCTTAGTTGCAGCCTTCCGCATGCAGATGCTACACATAGCCACGACGTGGGGCTCCCGAGAGGTGGAATAGCTGAGTCTGCACTGCCAGCTCTTGGCACTCTGCCTGTGCTCTGAGACAGAAGAGGACGAAGAACACCAGCATACAACCTCACTTACCTAAACCCTGGCACATCCTCCAAGCTGATTTGTAACACCTGCCTCCAGCCTTCACGAGGGCTACAGCACTCAGTAAGAGACCTGCTGAGGGTGACATCGAAGTTTACTCTCCCTGTCATATCATGAAGAATGTCTGAGTTTTGGCCACAGGCTGGCATCTGAGGTCTTTGTTACAACTGTCCACAACCACCTGAAGGGAGGCTGTAGCCAGCTGGGGTTGGGGTTGGTCTCTTCTGCCAAGCAACCAGCAAGAGAACAAGGGGACACAGTCTCAAGTTGTGCCAGGGGAGGTCTAGGCTGGATGTTAGGAGGAAGTTGTTGCCAGAGAGAGTGATTGGCATTGCAATAGGCTGCCTGGGGAGGTGGTGGAGTCACCGTACCTGGAGGTGTTCAAGAAGGGGCTGGTTGAGGCACTTAGTGCCATGGTCTAGTTGATTGGACAGGGCTGGGTGCTAGGTTGGCCTGGATGATTCTATGATTCTAACTCTGTGTGGAGTGTACCACACTGTACAGCTGGCAGCTGTACAAGTAAGTCCAAAGTCATATCTAGTGAAGTAGCAATGTCTTAGTTTTTGAGATCCTCCTTACCTGCAGTGCTGACTAAAACACACTTGAAGAAAACTCCTCAATGACATGGAAATAGCCAGTCCCCCACTTAGCTGTGTCTATCCAAATGGCTTATGTCTTCCTAGCACCACCAGAGAAAGCCACACAGCTCCTAGAGCTTACACCAGAAACCAGCACCCTCTCTGCCCGGTCTCATTTTCCCCCAGACTGTTTTTTACTGTGCTTTATACCTAGCAACCTCCAGGTCTTGTTTGCCAGCAGAGAAAAGCCATGCTTTGGTACAAAACTGCTAGTCCCTAGCTTGAATAGACACAGCTTCTCTCTTTTCTCCAGGTAAGTGCTAGGTGCATGTTTTTCAGTGTGTGGGGTTTTGTTTTGTTTAGTTTTGTTTTGTTTGTCTCCAGGATTCACAGGAGAGGGTTGGTGCAGGAGGCTGCTGCCAAGTTCTGATTCTATGATTCTAAGTTGGACTTGGTGATCTCTGGAGGTCCCTTCCAACCTCTAAAGTTCTGTGATTCATCTTTTCTTCCAGCATGGCTCCTCTGAGGATGCAGTCTCACCTCAGCCTCTAGTTATCCTCCTACAGCAGCCGCAGTCAATGAGCTAGACAGAAGCAGAGCTCTTGTATCATGAGGCTAAGTGCTGTCCCTGAATAAGAAGACTCTTCAGCAACACAAGCCAGTGTCTCTTCAAGCCTGGGTGACAACTTCTAAATAGAGAGTCAAAAGGAGATGTGAATCTTCCTCCAGCTAAAAAACATCTTCCCATTGTCAGCTGCAGCAGCAGCTTTCAGCTATCCCTGAGGAGCAAGGCAAAGCTTTTGCTTGCAAAGAAACCTTTTTGCTAAGCTCCATCACATAGTTTGTGATTTTCAGGTCCTTTCATGGCTCTTGAAGGCAGGTTTCATGCTATTACACAAGCATTTCCACCTTCCATTTTCAAACCAAGAGGCTTTAACAAAGCTTTTCCCTCTTCTCTGCCTGCAGGTAAAGGCTTGAGCGCTGTCACCAAGGAGCTGCCATACTGGGGGTGAAAAATCCATCACAAGCAATACACTTTTCAGATCTCCAGTTTTCCAGCTGACTTAATTATCTGAACAAAGGGGACACCAGAGTCATTACTCTTGAATGTTTGGGAATGCTGTGCAACTGTAGCCCAGCTACCTACTGGCACACCTGGCTGCTTTTTTGCCCTTAAGACCTGTTTACATTGAAGAATTTGAATAAAAACTTTGCCTGACATTAAAAATAGGCAAGAACAGAGCAGACATAAGTGACTACCCATAAGATATTAAGTATTGCCTAGAAAGCTACCCACTCTAGAAATGCAAGCACCTGACAGGTGCCAGCAGGCTTTTAAGACAGATTCAGTGCCATCTTAGACTGTACAAAGTCCAGTTAGAGAAGAGAGAGGTCAAAATGGAGCAGAAATTCAAGAGCAGCAAATCCTTTCTGTCCCCTTGCAAGATTAAGGAGTGCTCTAAGCTTAACCAGCTCATCATCTGAAAGGAATGAGGTTCCCGGTGGCACAGTGAGCTCACCCCATGGCTTCCCAGCCCTGCCAGCTGCGTCCCTGCAGGCATCACAATCCGGACAGAAGAGGGGAAAGATTTTGAGGAGGAGGATGGGAGTGAAGTAGAGCTGAGTTGCCACTCCAGTGCAACAGGTGTAAATCTGCTGGGCACAGCTCTGCCAGCAGCAGCCGATGCCACGTCCCTAAATTAAACACTCCTCTAATCATCAAGATGTTATTAAATATACCAATGCTCTCATAGTCAGGAGAAATCCGAGGTGCAAGTGGCACCCTAGACCCGGCCAGCTCAACCCTGTCTGGTGTAGGACCCTTGTTTCAGACCCTGGCCCCAGAGATCAGGGTGGAAGCAGCACTGGTGGTTAATGCGTGCACTGGTGCAGGCACACAGAGTCACAGAGCTATGCTCGAACATGCCGATCATGACCAAAGCTAGGCAGGAGTCCAATGATCCTACCTTCTCCAAGAAAAAGGCAGGGGACAAATGGAAGTGGTCAGACTGGATGTATCCTAGGGGTTTCCAGAAGGAAACATACTCTGTCAGATCATGAGGTTTATTTCTTTTACTTCAGTAATTATTTCTGTAATTGCTGCAGTCCCTGAGCCAGAGCTCAACCTCTTCAAACTGAGGAGAAGGACCTGGGGGTCTGGGCTGACAAAAAGCTCAACATGAACCGACAGTGTGCACATGCAGCCCAGACAGCCAACCCTGTGCTGGGCTGCATCAAGAGAAGTGTGGCCAGCAGGGCAAGGGAGGTGATTCTCCCCCTTTACTCTGCTCTCGTCAGGCCCCACCTGGAGTACTGTGTGCAGTTCTGGAGCCCCCAACACAAGAAGGACATGGAACTGCTGGAACGAGTCCAAAGGAGAGCCACGAAGATGATCAGAGGGCTGGAGCAGCTCTGCTATGAGGACAGGCTGAGAGAGTTGGGGCTCTTCAGCCTGGAGAAGAGAAGGCTTTGAGGAGACCTTATAGTAGCCCTCCAGTATCTGAAGGGGGCCTACAGGAAGGCTGGGGAGGGACTATTGACAAGGTCTAGTAATGACAGGATGAGGGGTAATGGGATTAAACTGGAGGAGGGGAGATTTAGACTGGATGTTAGGAGGAAGTTCTTTACAGTGAGGGTGGTAAGACACTGGAACAGGTTGCCCAGGGAGGTTGTGGATGCTTCCTCCCTGGAGGCGCTAAAAGCCAGGCTGGATGAGGCCTTGAGCAAGCTGCTCTAGTGGGAGGTGTCCCTGCCTATGGCAGGGGGTTGGAGCTGGATGATCCTTGAGGTCCCTTCCAACCTAAACCATTCTATGATTCTATGATTCTATTCACACACCACATCTTGCGGGTGCAGCTTTGGGCCATGCTTTCCCACTGGCTCAGGGCTTGGCTGTGGATCATTGGGGTTTTCACAGAGATCACCACAGCAGGTTGCCTTCAGATGTCCCTTGTCAGACCACTGCATGAAGCAGCAGCTTCATCTACTTTCAGCATTTGTCCTTTTGCTTTTCGTTTTGACTTTATTGCTCTCCTTCCCATCCATGCTGATGGGCCCATTTTCATGTGGCTCCAAAGTCCTTTCTCTATGTGTAAGTTTTGTAAATCCTTTAGGAGTTAACTGCCTCAATCCTTCTAGGACAGTCCTGGTTTTGACCTTCTACAGTACTTTTTAACCTGCGTAAGATACAAGTGCCAGACCTCCCAAAGACTGAGAAAGATGCAACAATCCCTCTGAGCTAGCACAGAGCAACTTTGCTTGCAGAGGCACAATGTCTAAACCCAAGATTTTTGGGATGTCAGAGCCTCTAAATGGCTTGGAATGGGTCAGGACCTTCTGGTTTTGACCTTTTAAAGTACTTTTTGACCTGTATAAGACAGTATAAGACACAAGTACCAGACCTCCAAAGACTTAGAAAGATGCAACAATCCCTTTGAGGTAGCACAGAGCAACTTTGCTTATAGAGACACAGTGTCTTAAAACAAGACTTCGTTTTTGGTATGTCAGAGTCTCTAAATGGCTTAGAGTGGGTCAGGACCTTCTAGTTTTGACCTTCTAAAGTACTTTTTGACCTGTGTAAGACACAAGTGCCAGACCTCCCAAAGACTTCAGGGGAGGTTTAGGTTGGATGCTGGGGGGAAGTTCTTTCCTGTCAGGCACTGGGACAGGCTGCCCAGGGAGGTGGTGGAGTCACCATCCCTGGAGGTGTTTAAAAGGAGAGTGGCTGTGGAGCTTGAGGCTATGGTCTAGTGATGAAGGATGCTGGGATGAAGGTTGGACTGGATGATCCTGGTGGTCCTTTCCAACCCTAGCGATTCCTAGTGATGAGATGTTGTGCTGAGGGATTTGGTTTAGTCAAGGACTTGTCAGTCTGAAACTAATGATTGGACTCCATGATCTTGAAGGGCTTTCCCAATCTAAGAAATTCTGTGATTCTGTGACTTAGAAAGATGCAACAATCTCTCTGAGGTAGCACAGAGCAACTTTTCTTACGGAGACACAATGTCTAAAACCAAGACATTCTTTTTGGTATATCAGAACCTCTAAATGGCTCAGAGTGGGTCAGGTCTCCTCCATCATCTCATTGTCCTTCCTTTACACCTTCTGTAAAAAATTTGTGCAAGTGCTTTTGTCTGTGTTGTATTTTCCTCTCCCCCCAAAAAATAGTGCACGTCAGAAAACAGGAGGGTTTATTGCATCTTATTATTACATGGCAGGTCTCTGAGCATTGCAAGCAAAATATGCAAAGCATCAAGACCTGTAAAGGTCTCTGACAGCTTAAAATGCAAAAAGAGAAAGAAAGTGGAATGGGCTGCCCAGGGAGGTGGTGGAGTCGCCATCCCTGGAGGTGTTCAAGAAACGACTGGATGGGGCACTTAGTGCCATGGTCTAGTTGATTGGACAGGGCTGGGTGATAGGTTAGCTTGGATGATCTTGGAGGTCTCTTCCAACCTGGTTGATTCTATGATTCTAAGTACAAATAATACAACTTCTCTGCCTTATACTTGCTGTCACTGACATGACTGATCAGAGTACAGGCAGTGTAAAGCACCATGAAGGACTTGCCACCTTCCAGAGCTGAAGGGAAGGGAGAGAAAACTTTTTTTTGTGCTACAGAGCTTTCCTCAAGATGACAGCAATCCTCTTGATCTCCTTAGAAAGTCTCCCACCCCAATGACAGTAGTAGTTATTAGATGTGACCTTGCTCAGCTTGCTAGTGGCAAAAGGCCTATTTTCTGAATAGTCCTATCTTGCAAAACATACAAGGTCTTAGAAGCTTGAAAAGAGATTAGCTAAAGCAGAACCTTAAATCCTGAAGCCCTGGAACTAAAGGCTCACTGAAGCATTTGGATCAGTGGTGGCTGGGGACTTCTCTTACCGCATGAGCTAAAAAGGACAATGAAGGTGAGAGCAGCTAGGATGAAGCACTGAAGCTACAGCCAAGATGGAAGAGTAGCAAACAGATATCCCGCATTTATACCACTAGTGGGAGGGGGGAAAGTCAACAAGAAGGAGATTCATAAGAATGTCCCCACTTGGAATTTCTGAAGCCTGAAGTGAAGGGAACTGCTTTGAGCACTTCCGTTGTATTTCTGTCATTGGCTACCTATCCTCATGAAAATCAAAGACACAAAGTGATATCCTACTTCTGTGCATGTTAAGGGTGTTTTTGCAACCTATTTCTCTGGAGCCAGGACTTTGCCCAAAGAGCCTAGAATAGTGAATAAACCCAGAGTAAGGTTTTCCTTCAATTCTCTTCACGTGAAGTTTTGGGGCCGGTTTTGAACATTTTGAACATCAGCACCTGCCCAGGTGGATGGGCATTGAGGCATGTTGGCTTATTTCTCAAAGGGCTTTCAGATGGAGGGTAGGATGGTTTATCAGGGAAGACTACCATAGTGATTTCTAGAGGCTAGACCAAAAAATGGTTAAGGAGTCAGTGTTGAGAAGTTCAGCCTTGCAGTCAGCTTATGAAAGACTAACAGATGCCATCTTTGCCAGGGAACAAGATGTCCTGTTCAATATCTTTATCAATATTCAATATCTTTATTGATGATCAGGACCAGGGGATTTAGTCCAGTATCAGTAAATGTGCAGATGACACCAAGCTAGGAGCAGGTGTGGATCTGTTGGAGGGTAGGAGAGCCCTACAGAGGGACCTTGACAGGCTGAATGGGTGGGCTGCCCAGGGAGGTGGTGGAGTCACCATCCATGGAGGTGTTGAAGAAAAGCCTGGCTGAGGTACTTAGTGCCATGGTCTAGTTGATTGGCCAGGGCTGGGTGCTAGGTTGGACTGGATGATCTTGGAGGTCTCTTCCAACCTGTTTGATTCTGTGAAGCACATACATTCCAGAACACAGCTGTGCCCATGTCGATCCTTTGCATGGCGCTGGCCAAAGAAAGCTAAATAGGATCAGGAAGATCTTGGACTATGCAGAAAGATAGCACAGAGTAGTAGTGAACCTCTGAGGGCAAAATTTAATATTTCATAGAATCATAGAATCAACCAGGTTGGAAAAGACCTCCAAGATCATCCAGTCCAACCTATCACAGTATCACCAAGGTGCCTCATAGATCATCAAGTCCAATCCTTCACCACAGAGCTCAAGGCTAGACCATGGCACTAAGTGCCAAGTCCCATCCTGCCTTGAACAGCTCCAGGGATGGCAACTCCATCACCTCCCTGGGCAGCCCATTCCAGTGGCCAATGACTCTCTCAGTGAAGAACTTTCTCCTCACCTCAAGCCTAAATTTCCCCTNTGCAGAGTACAGGGGCAGAATGACCTCCCTGATCCTGCTGGCCACATCATTCCTGATGCAGGCCAGGATGCCATTGGCTCTCTTGGCCACCTGGGCACACTGCTGGCTCACAGCCTAGCACCCAGCCCTGTCCAACCAAGTAGATCGTGGCACTAAGTGCCTCAGCCAGGATTTTCTTCAATACTTCCAGGGATGGTGACTCCACCACCTCCCTGGGCAGCCCATTCCAATGCCTATCACCCTCTCTGCCAAGAACTTCCTCCTAACATCAAGCCTAGACCTCCCTTGTCACAACTTGAGACTGTGCCCCCTTGTTCTGTTGCTGGTTGCCTGGCAGAAGAGACCAACCCCCACCTGGCTACAGCCTCCCTTCAGGTAGTTGTAGACAGCAATGAGGTCACCCCTTTAAGTCAAAGAAAATTCTGCTTCCTGGGAAGCATGCAACCATCTAGACCATTTCTGACATAGTGGACAAAGTATCTTGAATTGTCAATAGACACAGCTAGGGCTAGAAGAGCATAGGAAATGTCCACTGGATTTAGCACCCACAGTTCTATTGAGAATTTGAGTGGAGAAACAAAGGGATGTCACTGTGGCCACCATGACATCCAGTGTCAATCTGCTGGAGGAATTCCTTCTGGAGCAAAGGTGAAGGCCAATAATCACAGCTCTTTGGTACTCATGCCATACACATAGAATAGATGGGTGTAAGTCTAACAAGGCAACACTGTGAATGACCCTTCTTTTCTCTTCCTTTTATGGAAAGAAAAAAACATTAAATGGGACTGTATCTATTTTTAGCTAGATAAAAAAAAAAAGATCCAGACTAGAGAGAAAGCACCTCAAATATAACTTGAGTGATATGAAACTGGAGCAACTGCTGAAGATCTGCAAGATTAAAAGGAAAGCAGAAACCTAGTAAGGCAGTTTTGATGTAGCTGTGAACATTTAATTTTTACTTCTGTGTGTCCGGTTTAAACTTGCATTAAAACACACTTAGATGCCAGCAGAAGCCTGCTCCAATGGCATCCTGATCTGTATCAGGAACAGTGTGGCCAGTAGGACAAGGGAGGTTATTCTTCCCCTGTACTCAACACTGGTCAGGCCACACCTTGAGTGCTGTGTCCAGTTCTGGGTTCCTCAATTCAAGAGAGATGTTGAGGTGCTGGAACGTGTCCAGAGAAGGATGACAAAGCTGGTGAGGGGCCTGGAGCACAGCCCTGTGAGGAGAGGCTGAGGGAGCTGGGGGTGTGCAGCCTGGAGAAGAGGAGGCTCAGGGGTGACCTCATTGCTGCCTACAACTACCTGAAGGGAGGCTGTAGCCAGGTGGGGTTGGTCTCTTCTGCCAGGCAACCAGCAAGAGAACAAGGGGATACAGTCTCAACTTGTGCCAGGCGAGGTCTAGGCTGGATGTTAGGAGGAAGTTGTTGCCAGAGAGAGTGATTGGCATTGGAATGGGCTCCCAGGGAGGTGGTGAAGTTGCCATCCCTGGAGGTGTTGAAGCAATGCCTGGCTGAGGCACTTAGTGCCATGGTCTAGTTGATTGGACAGGACTGGGTGCTAGGTTGGCCTGGATGATCTTGGAGGTCTCTTCCAACCTGGTTGATCCTATGATTCTGTGATTCTGAGGCTGGCTTGCTCTGCTTTCACCCAGAATCCTCGGGATACATCATTAGGACATCGACTTGCGAGCAAACCCTGAATTTCTGACAACATATGGCCAGAGACTTAGAGGAGGTTTCGGAAATAGGATCATCGTAGAAGCTGTTGCCTGCAGAGTTTCCAGCAGTATGTTGTGGGCTGTTCAGGCTGTGAGTCAAAGCCAAAGAGTATGTGTATGTGTGCTCCTAAGTCACCCTGGAGATGGGCTTAATTGCTAAGCAATGCTCGTCTTTTGCCCCAAGCACGGAAATACTCCAGCCATACAGCAGGAATAGCTGGTTAGGAAGAGAGCTGCATGCATCAAAAAGGGACATCATCTCTTTCCTGGTGGGAAAGGAGCAAGGCTGTCATGGAGCAACAAGCAAAGAGGAGGCCTGATGAGGCCATGTGCCTGCCCATCACTTTGGCAGCAGGGGGAGAATCGTGCCTCCTGTCAAGCTCTTCTCTGCCAGCCCCTCAGCATGCCTTCTCCAGCAGATCCACGTCAGCCCGGGCGCTGGCTTGGGGCCAGTTGGCTTGCCTCCCTCTGCCTGTCGCTGCCAGTCACAGGGCAGTGGTGACACCTCGGTCAGAGGAGGGGAAGAGGTGAAAGAGTGTGCCACCCAACCCTTCTCCCCCAGCAGCGTGGCACAGGCGGCGCAGCAAAGCAGCAGCTGGCACTGAGCTCCCAGGCAAGGGGCAACCAGCCGCCATTCCTAGAAAATGAAGAGGAAGGAGTATGTGGGACTACTCGCTGGGAAATGCAACAGGGCTGTGTGAAAACTCTGCTTAGGGTCAGTATTGGCTGGGAGGCCAGACAGCAGTGGTGGATTACGTCCATCATCTAAGGAGAAGGCTGTCTCCTGCTCCAAAATTTTCACCAGCCTGGGCATGTGCCTCCTGTCCTTCACCTCCCTTGGCATGATAAGTTTTTAACCACTCACCAGCAATGCCTGGGGCTCAAGAACAGCTGCAACTATGGAAGGTTGTAACGTATGCTGCTTTGGGATCATGCATCCAGGTGCCAGCAGTTCTCCTGACACCCCATAGGCAGAGAAGGTGCTTCAGAAAAGAGTTTGAATGTCAAGCAGCAGCTTTGGCCGATGCCCCAGGAGAGAGGAGGAGGAGGAGGGAGTCCCATGAGGGCTCACCTCCTTTGCCGCTGAGGAGATGGGACTTTTCCTCTGGCAGTGCAGATGGGGCTCTGAAGCTATTTAGCCTGCAATGTTATCCAAAGCCTAATCACTGTGATGCCCAAGGGGTTACAAAGAGAGAAACCCTCATTAAAAAATGCAGTCAAGACCTTCTATTTTTGTGAAGCCCTATTAGGACAGGCTGTGCCTGGGCTGTCTGTGCCAGTGAAGCCTGTCCGTTTGCAAGCCCTGCCTGTGTATTCCCATCTTAAACTCCCTCCCTCTTGCTCGCTCCCTCTCTCGGATGATGTGGAGTGCCAGCAAGTCCCTCAATGGTGTCATATCTGTCCTTTTTATTCATTGCAGGGGTTATTTTTAGCCTGAAACAACTGCTTCCTAAAAATGGAGTTCCTAATGACACGGGAGCTGGACACAGCTATGTAAGGTATCCAGGGCTTGGCCTGACAGCTTCTCCTGTCTGTCTCTTTGTTGTGAGCCCAGGACAGCAAGTCTACTGCTCCTCATCAGCCTTCCAGCTTTTGGGCTGATCACTAAGAAGGCAGAAGAAAGAGAAACTCAGTTTGAACTTCACCTGGAGTCTTTGCTCTCCAACCTATTCCCAAACTAAGAAGGAGAGGGACATTTACCTGCCCTCTGCTGCACTCTGAGGGCTCCCTTATGAAGGTGATTTGTTGGATCCTGGCAGGTTTTTACCTGCTTTTCTGCTGCAAGGCAGAAGAGGGACTGAATTTCCCCACTTACGATGGGAAAGACCGAGTGATCGACCTGAATGAGAAGAATTACAAGCAGGCCCTGAAGAAGTATGACATGCTCTGCCTGCTCTTCCATGAGCCAGTGAGCTCTGACAAGGTCTCTCAGAAGCAGTTCCAGATGACAGAGATGGTCCTGGAGGTAAGTGCCACTTCGTGTTACAGCTGGGGTCAATACCACAGGGATGTTCGGAGATGTGGAGAGGAGACATGGATGGGACAGTCAAAGAGTCTTGTGCAGGGCAGTGTTGAGTGGCCAGAAGGTTAAGGGTTTTCACTTGAATTTAAGTGAGCTGCTGAGCTCTGCAGAGACTAGGAAAAAGCTTCTTTAGTGCTCTTTTGAGTTGTTTACTGAGAAATTGTCTTTCTGGATTGCGTGTCACAAACACAGCCAATACCAAAGTAACCTTGCAAACCTCTTCAACCTCAACTCAGCTTAGCTGAGCTTTCCCAAATCTCAGCACAGATCTGAGTCTGTAACTTTTAGATCCTTTGTTATTCCATTCAAGTCAATATCCCCCTTGTATTCTGGATTCAGCCTTGTTTTCTATCCCACTAGGAGCAGTCAGCCAAGAAGCCTTAACAAACCGTGCTGCAAATGGGCGTCCTAGCTGCCCACCTTAAAAGCTCCCTGTTGGTGCCAGCACTGAATTCCCTTTTTGTTTTCCCGACACTTGGTTGCCTGCTTGGAATCAATCTGTAGCCTCTTGTTAATGCAACCATTCACTTCTGTGCTGAAACAACAACGGCAAAAGAAGAAGTGTTGTTAATTCTTTGGTGAAAGAATGAGTAATTAAACCTCAGTAAAACACAGCAGTAAAAACTGTGCAGTAAATTCACAGGTTCACAGGCTCAAAGGCTCAAAGGATGTTAGGAGTTGGAAGTGACCCAAGGAGATCATCGAGTCCAACCCCCCCTGCCAGANAGCTCACCACTGGACCCTCTCCAGCAGATCCCTGTCCTTCTTAAACTGGGGAGCCCAAAACTGAACACAGTATTCAAGATGAGGTCTCACCAGGACAGAGTAGAGGGGGAGGAGAACCTCTCTTGATCTGCTGGACACACTCTTCTAATACACCCCAGGATGCCATTGGCCTTCTTGGCCACAAGGGCACATTGCTGTGCCATGGTTAACTTGTTCTCCACCAGGACCCCCAGGTCCCTCTCCACAGAGCTGCTTTCCAGCAGATCACCTCCAGCCTGTACTGATGGAGTTTGTTATTCCTTCCCAGATGCAGGACTCTGCACTTGTCCTTGTTGAACTCCATCTGGTTCCTCTGTTCCCAGCTCTCAGTCTGTCCAGGTCTCACTGGATGGCTGCACAGCCTTCAGCTGGATCAGCCAAGCCTCCCAGCTTGGTGTCATCAGCAAACTTGCTGAGCAGACTCTATCTGTCTGTGCCCTTATCAATGTCATTGATGAAGATGTTGAACAGGATGGGACCCAGCACTGATCCCTGGGGGACACCACTTGTCACAGCTCTCCAGCTGGACCTGGCACCATTGATCACCACCCTCTGAACTCTATCTTGTAACCAGTTCCTAACCAAGCTCCCTGTATAAATGTATCTAATTTCAGTAGAGGGTTCAGGGCTCTGGATATTGAAGGTTCTTTATGCCTGAAATAAGGTACCTAGGAGACAAACATTCCTTGGTCTTCACTGCAGGCCAACTGGGCAGTTCCCAGCTTAGGTCGCTGCCTACGCTAAGAGACCTTTCTGGAGCATCTCATGTTTTCCCATCTTACTGCACTGAGAATTTACCTTGTGACTTACAACAAGAGATGTTGCTTCCACAGCCTGGGAAATATCATGTCCTTAGTCTCCCTTTCATAAAATGGCACTGGTCTCCATCACTACTTAGTGCCATGGTTTGATTAATTACAAGTTAATTTGGGTGATAGGTTGGACTCAGTGATCTCAAAGGTCTTTTCCAATCTGGTTAATTCCATGATTCTGTGATACCCTTCATCCAAAACACAGGCAGGTGTGGAACTAAGCAAACATCTGAGCTGGGTGGTTAAGGGTTGTCTTGTTTCTTGATGAGACTCTGTGTGCATATGGGCTTAATGGATGCTAAGTCCAGAAGGAAAAAAAAAACAAATTCTCTGCCTTTTCTGATTCTCCCACATATGTCTTTCTGATTCTAAAGAGCTGAAGAAGTATCTCAGGCACTAAAATAAACAACAAAAAACAAGAGAGATACAGTGCCCAGGTTCCTGCAAAATTGCTAGGAGAAACATCCAGATGTGCCCAGCTAGTGGATGATCTGGCTGAAGCAAACAGAAGTTCCAGCACTGCCCACCAGTTCCTTGACTCCAGATGCAGCCACCACTTTAGGCTTCATTGAAGGGAAAAGATCCACAGCTACAAAGCACCTGTGAAGGGCAAGATGGGTGTAGACAAACACTCCACAAACCAAGGAATGCATCGTCCCTCGACCACAAGCATGGCTTCCTTCAAATATGTAGCCCAAGCTCTGATTGGGTCTTCTCCCATGAGTGAGGAGCTCATGAGGCTCTACCTACCTGAGTCTTACAGTGTCTAACAGGGGCTGACATCATTGGTGATAATTCCTTCCTTCCTTCCTCCCTCCCTTCCTCTCTTCCTTCCTTCCTTCCTTCCTTCCTTCCTTCCTTCCTTCCTTCCTTCCTTCCTTCCTTCCTTCCTTCCTTCCTTCCTTCCTTCCTTC
>WAAF01013076.1:18958-48013 GCA_013400475.1 Tricholaema leucomelas | reverse complement strand
CAGGAGTGGGGGGACAGGCTCTGCTCACTTGCTCCCTGGGATAGGACAAGCAGCAATGGATGTTGCAGCGAAAGAAGTTCTGCCCCAACACAAGGGGGAACTTCTTTGCTGTAAGGGTCCCAGAGCACTGGAACAGGCTCCCCAGAGAGGTCATGGAGTCTCCTACTCTGGAGACTTTCAAGGCCTGTCTGGATGTGTTCCTCTGTGATCTGTGCTAGATAGTATTGTCTTGCTCTGGCAGGGGGGTTGGACTTAATGATCTCTTTGGGTCCCTTCCAACCCCTAACATCCTGTGATCCTATAATTTCTTCTCATTCTATCACTTGATAATAGGGAGAAGGGACCAACACCCACCTCACTACAATCTCTGTTCAGGGAGCTGTAGAGAGCAAGAAGGTCTTCCCTCAGCCTCCTTTTCTCCAAACTAACCAATCCCATTTCCCTCTTCTGCTCCTCACAAGACCTCTTCTCCAGTACCTTCATTGGCTTTGTTGCCCACACAGCACAGAGCTCTTTTCCAGTTTAGAAAGGGAGTGAAGGTGAAGACCATCATGAAGCAGCCATTATAGCTCCTGCCATTTACACTGCTGGGTGCCACCTAGTAAGGACAAGGTCTGAGGACAACCGAGCCTCTCTGGGAGCAGTTATTTTGAACCATCTTTTGTGCATGAAAACAGCTCCAAGGACGGCAAGTGCCAGCCCTTTATGTCAAGGTTGGAAAGCTAGGAAGCATTGGGTTAGTCTGCCAGTTAAAGCAATCACTGGACTGCTTTCCTGACAGACTGACCCAGTCCAGACTCACCTGAATGCAGCTACCTACTGCTTTCTGGCTAGGGTGAGAAATTGTTGGTGAAGAACTGTTACAAAAGAACCCAGGTTGTTCCAGAGCTCAGGTTAAAGGACTCTTCTCTGCTTGCCTTTCTCCTATGACTCCATTCTGCACCACTATTGAGAAGCATGTGCAGCTTAAGCAAGGCAAAGCCTCCACAGCAGGCAATCCAGAAGTCAAGCCAAGCAGTCCCAAACGTAACAGTAGGTATTCCTACTCTGTGGCCATCCGTGCCCCATAGGGAGAGCGCAGTGAAGAAGCAGATGAAGCAGGCAAGTGCCAGCCCTTCATGTCAAGGTTGGAAAGTTTGGGAGTATTGGGTTAGTCTGTCAGGCAAGCAGTCAAAGCAATTACTGGACAAGAAGCTGCCTACTGCTTTCTGTCTAGGGTGGTGTGATGGTTTGGGTGTTACCTGCCCTCCCACACTTAAGAAAATCACCCAGACTAGACTCAGTCGAGCTGGAAATTAAAGAATGAAGCTCTATACTTACAGCTTAGCACAATATACATGCAGGTATTTACAATATCTACAGCTATAGACAGAAATAGGCAAGTTGAAAAGTGATACAGAAACACAACAGCCCTCTCGGAAACCAGAGTACCCAGGAGGGGCTCCCAACCACCCTTCCACCTCCATTCCACCCCTGTGCCTTACCCTAGACTTTGCCTTATGTTCAAGGTGAGTTTGGAGAATTGGCCAGGGGGGGTTAGGAAGCAGAAGGATTAGTTACACAGATGTCAGGTTAGAGAGAGCGAAGTGCAGCCCAAAAGCCAGAGAGCAAACTCTATGTTTGTGTTCTTGTTCTTATACATCTCAGGAAGCCTCTGAGTGCAGTAGACATCACCATTGTTTCCTTTTCACAGCCTAATTCTTCTTGCCAAAATATCCCAGCTAGCTTGAAACTAGCACAGATCATAGAATCATAGAATGGTTTAGGTTGGAAGGGACCTCAAGGATCATCCATCTCCAACCCCCTGCCATAGGCAGGGACACCTCCCACTAGAGCAGGTTGCTCAAGGCCTCATCCAGCCTGGCTTTAAACACCTTCAGGGAGGAAGCATCCACAACCTCCCTGGGCAACTTGTTCCAGTGTCTTACCACTTAGATGGGAAAGTGTTGGTGAAAAAAGGTTATAGAAGAACCCAGGGCAGAGAAAGCCTTGGGTTCCAGAGCTCAACTTAGAGGGCACTTCTCTGCTTGCCTTTCTCCTTTCATAAGACATTTCACCAGCTTTGTTCTCAGGGCACACTCCAGCACCTTGTAGTCTTTCTTGTAGTGAGTGGCTCCAAAACTAAACCCTGCACTCAAATTGTGGCCTCACCAGCACCCAGTATGGGGAAAAGGATGAAACGTGCCTGATTACTTTGCCCAGGGAGATCATTCAAGTAGGTCTCAATTCAGCAGCAGCCAGCAGAGCACTGGTTTTCAGCAGTAACTTCACTCACTGTCATGTCAGTCACAAAACCAAGTTACAGATTGGTCCCCATTTTCTAGATGGGCACGCTTATATGCAGGGCCAAGTGTGTGAGTTCATCTGTCTGTGTAACTCTGGCACAAAAACATTTATAAGGCTGTTCTATCTGTTATTAACCTCTGTCAGCTCCCATCAGTGAGTTTGAATTGGGTGCAGGACCACCATCTAGTATAAGACCCTGCTTGCAATGTCATACCGGTCTTTGAAAGACAACTTTCTTAGCTGCTGAAGTATGGTCAGAACAGTGGTTCTCAGTGCAGAGACCAGCTCTAGTCCCAGGATCTGAAGAAAATCAAGCTGATTTATTTCAGAGGCCCAGAGAATCATGCATATTTTTTTTTTTTTTGGGTTGAAAGAGGCCTTTAAGATCATTGAGTTCAACCTTCAACCACCATGGCCACTAAACCATGTGTCATGTCCACATGTTTCTTGGGCATGTGCAGGGACAGTGACCCCATCACCTCCTATTCCAACACCTGGCCAAATTATTTTGGTCTGGAAGGAAATTACAAACTACTGAGCTAGTTGTCCACCTCATCCAACAACATTCTTATTGTTTTAAGTCCCACCTAGGCAGTGGACAATGATGGCATCCTCCTCTTCTGCTTTGGGGTGTGTGACATCTCCCATGACATACTTGATACAGTTCAGGTCTGCATCTTCATAATCTAAATCCACACTCAGCCCACCCTCATCTTCCTCAAATCCTTCCTCAGAGTCATTGTCCTCTGAAGGAAGGCAAGTAGACATATAATGATTTGTCTCCCACCAGACCATCTTTTTCTTGTGTTCTGCCATCTCTTATCCAAATGTCACCTGGAGATATGGCAGGCCCCCGTGAGCCTGGGCTCATGTGCTAACACAGCACAAGTCCACATCTGCTTAGCCTTTGCAGGCTTTCTTGGCCCTGATCTGAGGAGCTCTTCTCACCTTCAATCTGTCGTAGACGACAGGTTTAAGAAAAGACTAGATGGTGCACTTAGTGCCATGGTCTAATTGATTGGATAGGGCTGGGTGATAGGTTGGACTGCATGAGCTTGGAGGTCTCTTACAACCTGGTTGATTCTATGATTCTGTGAACCTCTGCAGGTGCCATGCAAAAAACTTAATCCACAAAGATCCTTTCTGTGACACTCCTGCCTTCAGAAATGCCATTGAGGAGATGGAGGAACCACCATCCTCTTAGTTCTTGTCCACCTGACGACACTAGTTGGCTTCCCAAAAAGGTGTCAGCAAAGATTCCCAGTGCCTTCCTGCTGGGAGGGTTCCCAGGAGGCAGGGTTTCACTTTTGCCTAGTGAAGTGCCTTTGCCTCATCCTGTTTGAGTGCCCTCATCCTGAGTGAGTGGCTTCATTCCGTGGACATGCATGGTGTTTATAGTCATCATTCAATGTCACCTGGAGACATGGCAGGCCCCCATGAGCTTGGGTTCATGTGCTAACACAGCACAAGTCCACAGCTGCTTAGCCTTTGCAGGCTTTCTTGGCCCTGATCTGAGGAGCTCTTCTCACCATCAGTGTGTTGTAGATAACCTCTTCAGGTGCTATGCAAAAACTTAATCCACACAGATCCTTTCTGTGACACTCCTGCCCTCAGAAGTGCCATTGAGGAAATGGTGGAACCACCATCCTCTTAAGTCTTGTCCATCCTGCAACACTAGTTGGCTTCCCAAAAAAAGTGTCATCAAGGGTTCCCAGTGCCTTCCTGCTGGGAGAGTTCCCAGGAGGCAGGGTTTCACTCCTGTCTGGTGAAGTCCTTCCTGCTGGGAGAGTTCCCAGGAGGCAGGGTTTCACTCCTGTCTAGTGAAGTGCCTTTGCCTCATCCTAATTGAATGGCCTCGTCCTGAGTGAGTGGCCCCATTTGGTGGACATGTGTGGTGTTTATAGTCATCATTTAATGTTCTCTGCCCCCAGCCTTGGCATTTCTCAGGAGATTGCCTGCAGGCTATGACAGCTGTCACTCTGCAAGGCAGACTGGGTATGGGTGGGCTATGATGTGCTTGCCCACCATGACCTTACTCCAGAGCTTGCCCTTCATGTAAACCCAAGCTAATCAAAGCTTCTGCCTGCCCCTCCTTCATGCTTGAACTTCATTTGTGGGGAGAAGGGAAAGGGGATATGATAATTCTCTTTAAACACTCAGAAGGCAGAAGAGCTATTTAAGCACAAAGCCTAAGGACAAATGGGCTATGAATAACCCAAATCTGGAAACTAGGAAGTCCCTAATCACTAGAGGAGAAAGACCTCAAGGGGAAAACAGCCCAGTGAGTTTTAAATGGAGAGTGACCAGATTGTGACAAAGATTAAAAGACAGGGTCCTGGGTTTGATGACCAAAGATGTCCTTTCGCAGCCTCTGTCCCTAAATATCAGGGCACCTAGGCAAGGGCTCTGTGGCCTAGGAAAGAAGCGACTCAGCAAGGTCGAAGCTCTCCTGGTTTATTTTCCTTTGCACATTGGGATTTACCTACATACACGAGACCAAACCTTGCCCAAGGAAATAGAACGAGCAGCGATGATGGAGAACTCAATTCCCGGGGAGGGGTGTGCGGAGCAAACATTGGCTCATCCCCAGCACCCCAGGAGGGCCAAGGCTCCCTCCCAAAGAGTGCTGCTGATGGTGCTCATTCCTGCATGCCCTCTGGCACAGCTCTGGTGAGGACCAGCTGCTGCACATGATACCGCCTTTTTCCAGGAACTGTGTCCGGCCCTGGCGGGAGAGGGACTGCTGTCAGCTAGCAGACCTCTGACACATCCCACCCTCTGCAAAGCAGGCTGCATGTTTGTAAAGCTTTCCTCAGGTCTTATTTCTCTGTGCTCACTCCTTGGGGCGGGGGAAAAAAGGCTTTTTCTTGTCTTGAGGACTCCTTCATTCCTGCAGGGTCCCCACTCACTGATCCTTCCTGTGGATGCAGAGTGGGACCTTCTGTCTCCCACCTGCAGCATCCTGCACTTTCCAAGTTTGCACCCACTATGAGCTGAAATAGAAACAAAGGAGACTGGCTGGAATCTGAGTAAAGGTCACAAACAGGCCTGAGAGCAATGCAAACACATCATTGAAACGTTTGGTGCGAAAAAATGTTGTGGGATTCTAGTCTCTTGACTCTTTCTAGTCTCTAGACTCTTTCTAGTCTCTAGACTAGTCTCTTTCTCTCTCTTGGTTTCTTTTTCTTCTAGTTTCTAGTCTGTCTCTCTATTTTCTCATGTTGTGTTACTGGGAGATGGAGGTGTAGGAATGTCATGAGTGGACAGAACAAATATCAATCCATCCCTTCTCCAATAGCAAACAGAAGGAGACAGCTTCATGGCAGGGTCCAGCTTTTGATTTCAAAGCAGCTTCTCTGAGGCCAGCAAGACAAGAAGGCAATGATGGCTTCACTTTTGTCAAGAACAGCCCCTAGACTGCATGTTTGGTCTCTGGAACATGTCCAGAGAAGGGCAAGGAAGCTGCTGAGTGGCCTAGAACACAGCCCTGTGAGAAGAGGCTGAGGGAGCCGGGGGTGTGCAGCCTGGAGAGGAGGAGGCTCAGGGCAGACCTCATTGCTGTCTACAGCTACCTGAGGGAGGGTGTAGCCAGCTGGGGATTGCAACCAGCAACAGAACAAGGGGACACAGTCTCAAGTTGTGGTGGGGGAGGTCTAGGCTGGATGTTAGGAGGAAGTTGTTGCCAGAGAGAGTGATTGGCATTGGAATGGGCTGCCCAGGGAGGTGGTGGAGTCACTGTCCCTGGAAGTTTAGAAGCAAAGCCTGGCTGAGGCACTTAGTGCCATGGTCTAGTTGATTGGATAGGGCTGGGTGCTAGGTTGGCCTGGATGAGCTTGGAGATCTCTTCCAACCTGGTTGATTCTATGGTTCTATGATTGATTCTATTTTGTCAAAGGGGAGTGTAGCAGGGTGGTCCCCAGACATCATCCCAGACTCCACAGCCTACTTCAGAATATGGACACACACACACACACCCTCCCCAAGGCTGTCCTTGGTGAGCTGGCAAAACATCTGTGATGCAATGCCAGCAAGCACTGGCTGGGAGCAGTGGCAGGTGGCCCCTCTACCCGTGGGTGCTTGGTTGCATGGGCATCAGCCTGGTTATCTCATGGCTGGGGGGCTGCACTTTGGTTTACAGCTTGCTAAAATTAGGGATGTTCAGTGAAGATAAAAATACTGCACTAGCTATGTGAAACCTTTAGGGAGGCAGCCAGAGCACATCGTATGTCCGACCAGGCTGGTTGGCTGTGTGGCAATTAAAGTCCCAGGGTGGCTTTCTTGGAGTGTTACCTGTGAAAGCTACCTCTGCAGGAGTGACCTTTGGGTGTTCCATATTAGGGGACTTGCCTTTTAGACCAAGGAGCAGCGATTTCTGGCAGGGTAGATTCAGCAATAAATAGCCTCTCCAGGCAGCTCAGGTGGTGGAAAAGGGCAGGAAGGTGAGACCAGTGTGCTCTTTCTGTTCTCTGCTGCCAGCAGAGTGGCTTCTCTAGTGGCAGCTGCTCAGCAAATTTCTGCCCCTTCACTTTGATTACAACTACATTTTGGGACCAGCCTGGATCATGCAGGAGCCCAAAATGTTACTAGTGGAGTGTGCATGGGAATGCTAGAATTCATAGCACAAGATTAGGAAGGAGATATAACCTCCTCTCTCTTCCACTGCCCATAAGCTTAAACAGCCAAGAAGCCAACAGTAGCATTGAGTCCTGAATAAAGATCAAAAGGGTTGTTTTGGGGGAAATACTCTAAATGATTGCCATCTCCTCCTGCTTTTTATGAAATGAGTCCAGTTCTGGGCCCCTCAATTCAAGAGAGATGTTGAGATACTGGAATGTGTCCAGAGAAGGGCAACAAAGCTGGTGAGGGGCCTGGAACACAGCCATGTGAGGAGAGGCTGAGGGAGCTGGGGGTGTGCAGACTGGAGAAGAGGAGGCTCAGGGGTGACCTCATTGCTGTCTACACCTACCTGAAGGGAGGCTGTAGCCAGGTGGGGTTGGTCTCTTCTGCCAGGCAACCAGCAAGAGAACAAGGGGACACAGTCTCAAGTTGTGCCAGGGGAGGTCTAGGCTGGATGTTAGGAGGAAGTTGTTGCCAGAGAGAGTGATTGGCATTGGAATAGGCTGCCCAGAGAGGTGGTGGAGTCACTGTCCCTGGAAGTTTAGAAGCAAAGCCTGGCTGAGGTACTTAGTGCCATGGTCTGAATCATGGAGTCATAGAATTAACCAAGTTGGAAGAGACCTCCAAGATCATCCCTCTTAAATTCCTTAAAGCTGCAGTTTATGTTGATGGTCAGAACCTGGTTGATGTGATGATGATTATTTTATATCCCCATATAATATGCTTTTATTTCATAGAATCATAAAATCAACCAGGCTGGAAGAGACCTCCAAACTCATCCAGTTCAACCTAGCATCCAGCCCTAGCCAATCAACTAGACCGTGGCACTAAGTGCTTCAGCCAGTCCCTTCTTGAACATCTCCAGGGATGGCCTCGCCACCACCTCCCTGGGCAGCCCATTCCAATGCCAATCACTCTCTCTGGCAACAACTTCCTCCTAACATCCAGCCTAGACCTCCCCCGGCACAACTTGAGACTGTGTCCCCTTGTTCTCTTGCTGGTTGCCTGGCAGAAGAGACCAACCCCACCTGGCTACAGCCTCCCTTCAGGTAGCTGTAGACAGCAATGAGGTCTGCCCTGAGCCTCCTCTTCTCCAGGCTGCACACCCCCAGCTCCCTCAGCCTCTCCTCACAGGGCTGTGTTCCAGGTCTCTCACCAGCTTCATTGCCCTCCTCTGGACACATACCACTATCTCAACATCTCTCTTGAATTGAGGAGCCCAGGACTGGACACAGCACTCAAGGTGTGGCCTGGCCAGTGCTGAGTATAGGGGAAGAATAACCTCCCTTGTTCTGCTGGCCACACTCTCCCTGCTCACGCTTATACAGATTCAAGTAGAGCTATTACCTGAGAGAAGTGAGAGGAAAGAGGAGTACTCCCAAACTCACAGCTCATTTTCCCAGTGTTGCACAGCACATGACTTGTGGTCCTGTGGCTAGAAAATGTATTTTGTAAAGGTTTTGTTTTTGCATGACAGGAAGGCTGCAAAATGTGCATGGGAAATGAGACGACAAGTTATAGGGTGTTTTGCTCACACTTCCAGTGAGCTCTCCTTTTCTAAAGCTCATGCTGTACCTTAGGGACTTCAAGACCAGTTAGGTCCAGTTCTTCCAGGGCAGTTTCTCCTCTCCATCTCCCCATGCAGCTGTTGAAGCTCACTATAGAGGCTGACACAAAGGCAAGGGCTCTGTCTGGCCAGGACTACAAGTGATATGAATTTAAAGAGGAGGAGAGGAGGAGGAGGAGGGGGGGCTGTGTTCTTACATTACAACTGCTTCTGTCCCAAGGTCCTGAGCCAAGAGGATTGTCAAGATTAGAAACTCTATCTGCATTCAAATCCCACTAGCATTATGGAATCAGAAAATACTGTAAGGGGATATATAAATGCTTGATACTGTAATGAGCAGAGGGCAACTAGCCAAACTCCTGTGCCTCTGGCATACTCTATATTTTACTACTTTACAGGCTTCAGATATAGGTGTGGGAATATGTCCTAACCTAAGCATTGGTCAGACTCACCTGCTGCAGGGAAAAGCAGAGAAAGCAAGGGCAGGAGCAATGTCCAACTTGCACTCAGAAAAGCTGCCATAGGTTCCGACACACAGCAAAGTTCTCCTGTCTCTAGACACTGCCAAGTGGAAAGAGCTCCGAAGAGCCTCATGCTGCATAAGGATTTGCCCTGTGTGAGACTCCAGTGCTCTACAAATGGGCACAGGCTGTACCCCTCACTGGATTATCTGACCGGCATGAACGACCCAGCAGAGGAGCTGCACTGCCAACTCCCGCCGCAGCCCCACGCCTGCAGGTGCGCGCACATGCTGTGCACGAGCACTCTCCCACAGACACACACTGCTCACACAGCATCACAGAATAGTAAGGGTTGGAAGGGACCCCTAACTCCAGTCCAACCCTTCTGCTAAGATAGGTTCACCTAGATTAAATTGTACAGAAACACCTTCAGGCAGGTTTGGAAAGTCTCCAGAGAAGAAGACTCTGCAACCTCTCTGGGCAGACTGGTCCAGTGCTCCAACCCCCTCAAAGGAACAAAGTTTCTCCTTAAGGTCAAGTGAAGCTTCCTGTGTTCTAGTTTGTACCCCTTGCCCTCTAACTGGACACCACTGAAAAGAACCCAGCCCCACCCTCTTGACCTCCACCCTTTAGATATGTACAAGCATTGGTACAAGCATTGGTAAGATCCCCTCCCAGTCTCGTTTCCAAACTAAAGATACCCAAGTCTCTCAACCTCTCCTCATTAAAGAGAGGATTTGGCATCTTCTGTTACACATCATCTCTTGAGATGAGCCTGTTCAGAGGAACATCTCCAAACACTCTGTGCCCATAGTATATATACCTTCTAGAAACAGTCTGGCTAGACAGTCACATGAGCCCTGCCACACCAACAGGCACACCTCCAGTGCTACTGTGACCCTTTTTGACTCAAGACCTGATGAAATGCACACTCCCACATTATCACACACAGAGATTTTCATCTCATCACCCACTTTTTCTGGACACTTTTACTCTTTCCCAGCACCCATTTCCCTCTGAAGAGCCACCTTGCATGGGCTGCAGGCTGACATAACATTACTCCTGATCAATGCCTCCTTCCTTGCAAACATCTTCACTCCCACCCAGCCACTTGCCTGTAGCAGTTGTTGCAGTTCTGCTCATTTCTGAGCTTCTTCAGACACCCCCAAGACACTCAAACCATCTCCTGTGCACAGGAGTCAAGAACTATTGAGCTTAAATTCCTTCAGTGTGTGGCCAACATAGTTTCATGTCATCAGCTAGCTGAAGTATGGATTGGACATGACTCAACAGTCTTCTTCCCTTGAGCTTTCTGTGTTTTACCTCTGGTTACAATGCAGCCAGAACTTCGAATACCGTCCCCAAGGAACCTTTTGCTTGTCTACACAACTGCCAGCAAGAGGGAAAAGGCTGGCAATGCCCTCAAAAGCTGATGATCCTACAGGCTCCACCCCTTTGTCCATTAAAGGCAGATCCCCATGATGGACAACAGAAAACAGCTTCTCTCACCACTGTCCACTCACAGATGTCTATGAGACTCATGGAAGGTACCCATCTCTCCTTGCACTATTTGGTACCAGCTGCTCTCAAGTGCTTTAACACAGACACCCACGGCCTGAGCCAGGAGATGGGATGCCAGATTGGTGGCAGACCAGTGCTCAGTTGCCTTTACAATTGATGGGCAAACACAGAGCAGTGCTGTGCCCCACTCAGGTGGTAACTGTTGTAAGCACAAGTGCTGAACATGCAGCCTCACCTTTAGTTTATAGGATCATAGAATCATAGAATCAAGCAGGTTGGAAAAGACCTCCAAGACCATCCAGTCCAACCTAGCACCCAGCCTTGTCCAATCAACCAGACCATGGCACTAAGTGCCTCAGCCAGGCTTTTCTTGAACACTGGCAGAGAGCAAGGAAAGAGCAGTGAGTCCCATTGCTGGCATGTCACTAGCACTTCTTTGGCTTTATATGCTGGCATTTCCCAGTAAAGACAACAGACCAGGTAGACAAGGAGGGGATCAAGGTCGTGGTGATGTTGTGGAGGTTGGCAGAGAATAAGACCTTTTGGAGGACATTGGTATAGATCTGGGATGCAGCCACTCTGGGTGGAAGAGTGGAGACAGCCATGGCCTTTGTCCCAAGCAAGTTCTCTGAGCCTTGCTCACCAGAGTGCCTGCTATCATCACTCAGTGTTTCAAGGAAGAGCTCGATGCTACCAGCATGGGCAGCTGGTCAGACCCAAAACACACTGCTGTGCAGGCGAGGGGCTGCCCCACAGCTTTTGCCCCCCAATGCCTTTAATCATTGTTCATTCTTACAGCAGCTAGGCACAGGCAGAGGCTATTTATAGCAGGGGAGGCAAGGGGCCACACATCCGTGGGGGCAGTGTCACTGGGTGACATTCAAACTGGCTTTGGGAGGCTGGGGGAGGGTGCCAAAATGGGTCCTGAGGGAGGGTGTTGCTCATAAATCAGCCCTCCATCTCTCTGGCCACAGCTTTTCTTCTGCCCCCACTCTAGCCTCCCATATCTGAGCGCAGCCAGCTGTGCCCTAATAGGGATATTCCTCTCTCAGAGGCCCCCAATCCCTTGTCTCCACTATTCCTCCCCTATCTAGTAGGATTGGGAGAGGGGAGAGCTAGGAAATCATCAGCATCAGAGGCATCCCTGGAGCACAGAAGGAGAGGGAGGAGGAGAGGGTTCTTACAGCTGCTTGTTGATCTCAGAGCATCGTTACCACCTTGTAGGGTCTCTGTCATGCCTGTGGTGGGGCTAAGTCAGTTATCTGGTGGGTAAAGAGACTCATTTCCCAAGGTCACTGCATCTCTGTGGAGCCCATTTGGTATTCACAGGGTCTCACCCGGGGCCGCTCCCTCCATGGGGCACTTGCAGAGCGTCTCTCCTTTCCTCACATATCTATTTTCACAAAACAGGCAGAAACTCGATCTCTCCAAGAGGCCCCTTCATCAAAACTGGTGGGAACGGGTGGCAGTGGTTTTGTGCAGCTTAGGGAGGCAACACGAGCAGGAGGCAACCCACGAGCAGTCAGGATTAGGCTCTCATTCCTTAAGGAAAAAGATGGAATCAGGAACAGGAGCCATGACTTAGAGTGTTTTGTAGGAGAAGGGACTGCTTTTGCAAAGCCAGGAGGCTGCTTTATTTTTTCTGAATGCCTGCTCTGGCCCTCCCACCACATGCACGAAGGAAATGAGCAGCTGCAGTGCCTTGCATCTCCTCCAGCTTGCAGCCACTGCTGCCTGCCACCAAGCAGTTCCAGAGTTAAATGTCCATGGTGCGCACATGTCACAGTTCCTTCCCACTAAGGAGGTCAGGCTTTGGTTTGTGTTAGTAGCACAAGTCTTTCTCCTAGTTATGCCCACTGCTTTGGTGTCCCCAGTTTGGTCAGGAGCCATCCACCAGTGCCAAAGTGTCAAACAGCAGTTAATAACTTGTGGTCTCGCCAGCAAACTCATTGCTGGGACATAGTGGGAAGAAACTCAACCCTTGTGACCTCTGGGCAGTGTTATCTCAGTGGGAAGGCAGCATGTGATGGATCCCAGGCATTGGTGCTGCTGGAAAGGAGAATATGGGTCACTTGTGTCTGTCATGCCATGCTAGCAGTGCACGGTGCCCCTTAGATACCCTATGGTGTAAATGACACTAATGTTGAGTGCTCTGTTTCCTTCCACAGCTGGCAGCTCAGGTCCTGGAGCCCAGGAGCATTGGTTTTGGGATGGTGGACTCCAAAAAGGATGCCAAACTTGCCAAAAAGTTAGGTGAGTCCCATGTCTGATATCTCTGCAATGGCTTGGAGAGAGCACAGAAGGATGCCCAACAGCCAACCCTACAGAGGACAGCCAAATCCTTGTCACTAGGATGAGGAGGATGATAGTGGCAATTGCCCACTGATGACTTACCCACCCAAATGTCAGGGTAAAGATGAAAGAGATGAGCTGAGACCCTTCCACTAAAAAGCTTCCTGGCTGAGAGTGCCAAACCAAAACTATCCAGTTGAAAAAAAGAAAGCCAATTCATGTCATAGTGATGACAGAGTGGAAGCTCACAGCTTGCCCAGCAGAAACTGCAAACAGGTGTCATGGAATAACTCCATGCTCTTCCTACAGGTCTGACACAGCAGCACAGAACCAAATTGCATAGGACCCCAAATGCCTCCAGCCTCATGGCACAGTGACCCTGGTCACTAACAGGGAAGCTACAACCTTGAAGTTGTTTGGCATCCAGGGGCTAAACCTTCTGTCTTGATCCCCAAAACAGAAAAGGACACACTCCAGCATGACTCAAGGTGTGGCCTGACCAGTGTTGAGTACAGGGGAACACTTCTCCTGATGCAGCCCAGGCTCTGGTTGTCCCTCCGGGCTGCAAGTGCACACTACTGGCTCATGTTGAGGTTCTCATCCATCAGCACCCCCAGGTCCCTCTCCTCAGGGCTGCTCTCCAGACAGTCACTGCCCAGCCTGGATTTGTGCTTGGATTGCCTCGACCCAGAAGCAGGACCTTGCACTTGGTCTTGTTGAGCCTCATGAGGTTGGCTTGTGCTCACCTCTGCAGCCTCTCCAGGTCCCTCTGGATGCCATCTCTTCCCTCCAGCCTGTCTGCTGCACCACACAGCTTGGTGTCATCAGCAAACTTGCTGAGGGAGCACTCAGTGCCTCTGTCCATGGCACCCACAAAGATGTTGAACAAGACTGGTTCCAGGACTGATCCCTGAGGGACTCCACTTGTCACTGGCCTCCACTTGGGCATGGACCTGTTGACAGCCACTCTTTGGGTGCAGCCATCAAGCCAAAGTTGCTATGAAGGTGAAAGGCTGCTTGCATTGCCCATCTCTGGGAACAGCTGCCTTCCATGGGCTAGAAATCCCCTCATATTTTAGCCCAAAAAGCCATATGGAAACACCATAGCACATAAACACAACATTTTGAAGCCTCCACTGAGATGCTGTGGCACCCAGATCTTAATCCAGTGACCTACCACTAAAATCTGACATCTGTGGCATCTCTGCCATAGGTTTCAAACCCTTTCGCCAAGACAAGCTCTCAGAGATTTTGAAGCTCGCTTTGGCTTTCAGGTCACTGTGTTCACAGAGCTAAGCCTTCTTCTGGCGGAGAGCACAACCAGCCCCAAAATCCATTTTCCCTCCAGTGACAAGTTGTTAAAATTTGGAACCTCAGTCAGAGCCCAGTATTATTTACTGCAAGATAGCTAGCCAAGTTAAAACAAGCTCCTGCTACAGAACTTTTCCAGCTCAGGACAAACTGTGACCTGAATGAAGAGTTCAAGAGTTGAGAAGAAAATAGCACAAGTTCTGGCTGAGGTCTTTCCCTTCTGCTTTGAATCATGGAATCCTAGAGACGATCTTGTCAAGTCCAACCGGTACCTGACTCTACTAAGTCTGGTGCTAAACCACAACCCTCAGCACCACATCACTTAATCTTTGAAACACCTCCTGGCATGGGGATTCAATCACTTCCCTAGGGAGCCCATTCCAGGGTCTGAGCACCATTTCGGTGAAGAAATTTCATCTAATGTCTGATCTAAACCTCCCTTGGTGCAAATGAGAATATTGCCTCTCACCTCATTGCTTGTTCCTAGAGAGAAGAGACTGTTCTCACCTCACTCCAATCTCCTTTCAGGTAGCTGTAAATAGCAAGAAGGTTTTCCCCCAGCCTACTTTTCTCCTGAATAAACAATCTCAGTTCCTCCATCTGCTCCTCAGATGACCTGTTCCCCAGACCCATCACCAGATACATTGCTCTTCTCTGGACGTGCTCCAGCATCTCAAGGTCTGTCTTGTAGTGAGGATCCCAAAACTGAACAGATTACTCTAGGTGGAGCCTCACCAGTGTACAAGGGAACAACCACTTCTCTTGTCCTGCTGGTCACGCTACTCTTGTTACAGGCCAGGATGCTGTTGGCCTTCTTGGCCATCTGGGAACACACTGTCTTATGTTCAGCCTCCTGTTGATCAACACCCCTTGGTCTTCTCTGCTGGACAGCTTTCCAGCCACTCAGCCCCGAGCCTGGAGTGTTCACAGGGTTTTTGTGACCCAAATGCACTTGGCCTTGTTGATTCTCATACAGCTGGCTCAGGCCATCAACCCAGCCTGTCCAGGTCCCTCTGTAGAGCCTTCCTACCTTCAGGCAGATCAACACACCCACCCAGGTCAGTGTCATCTGCAAACTTACAGAGGGTGCACTCAATCCCCCTTGTCCAGATCACTGATAAAGACATTAAAGAGAACTGTCCCAAATACCGAGTCCTGGAGAACACCACTTGTGACTGGTCACCAACTGAATTTTAATCTGCTCACCATCAAACTTTGATCCTGGACACCCAGCCAGATTTTTACCCAGTGCAGCATCCACCCATCCCAGCCAGGAGCAGCCAGTTTCTCCAGGAGGATGCTGTGGGACACAGGGTCAAAGGCTTTGCTAAAGCCCAGGTGAAAAACATCCACAGCCTTTTCCTCATCCACTAAGTGGATCACCTTGTCATAGATGCAGATCAGGTTCATGAAGACCTGCCCCTCACCTGCATGTGCTGTATAATGGCACTCAAGATGATCTGCTCCATGACCTTCTTCAGCACCAATCTCTGACTTACAGGCCAGCAGTTCATAGAATCAGAATTGTAAGGGATGGAAAGGACCTCAAGGATCATCTAGTTCCAACCCTCCTGCCATAGGCAGGGACACCTCACATAGATCAAGTTGCTCAGAGCCCCATCCAGCCTGGCCTTAAAGACTTCAGGGATGGGGCTTCCACCACCTCCCTGGCCAACCTGTTCCAGTGCCTCACCACCCTCATGCTGAAGAACTTCTTCCTACCATACAATCTGAATGTACCCACTTCTAGTTTTGCTCTGTTCCTGCTGGAACTATCACTACCTGACATCCCCAGAAGTCCCTCCCCAGCTTTTTTGGAGGCCCCCTTCAGGTACTGGAAGGCCACAATAGGGTCTCCTTGGAGCCTTCTCTTTCTCCAGACAGAATAGCCCCAACTCTCTCAATATGTTTTCACAGGAGAGCTGCTCCAGCCCTTCGGTTCCTCAGATCCTCCTTACAGCCTTTCTTGTAGAAGGTCATCATTGGAAACAGCTGTCAGGAAATTGTTCAGGTTGCTTCCAACTCGACCAACACAGCAAATGGGAAACTAAGCTTTCTCAGGAGGCATTGCTAGAAGAGCAAGCAAGATCCTCTGCATTAAAACTGCTTCCAGTGACATGTAGACATTATGTTTTCTGTCTCCTTCTTTCAGGTTTGGTCGAAGAGGGGAGTCTCTATGTCTTTAAGGATGAGCGGTTGATTGAATTTGATGGAGAACTGGCCACAGATGTCTTGGTGGAATTCCTTCTGGATGTAAGCACAGATAAGCTCAAAGCTAAATAAAAGCCTCTCAGAAAAGAGCTTGCAAATGCTCCCCTCTGCTAAATAACACAGGTTTATCTTTATTTGAAATTCCATCCCTGTTTGTTACACACTGGTAGAGATGACATTTCCAGCTTCCCAAATACTTGACCTGATCACCAGTTCCTGGGAAAGCTGGGATATGTGCATGCCACCAGCCACTTACGTCTTAAAGACACTCTGCTTGCTAACCTGTTTATATAGAGTGTTTGATTGGAGGCAAGAAACAATCCCTCATAATTAACTGCTACTCATCCACCTCAGCTAGCGAGCTGCTGTGCAAACACTTTGCCATTTGCAAAACCTTTCAGTCAAAGAATCATAGAATCATAGAATCAACCAGGTTGGAAGAGACCTCCAAGATCATCCAGGCCAACCTAGCACTCAGCCCAGCCCAATCAACTAGACCATGGCACTAAGTGCCTCAGCCAGGCTTTTCCTGAACACCTCCAGGGATGGCGACTCCGCCACCTCCCTGGGCAGCCCATTCCAATGCCAGTCACTCTCTCTGCCAACAACTTCCTCCTAACATCCAGCCTACACCTCCCCTGCCACAACTTGAGACTGTGTCCCCTTGTTCTCTTGCTGGTTGCCTGGGATAAGAGACCAACCCCCACCTGGCTACAGCTTCAGGTAGTTGTAGGCAGCAATGAGGTCAGCCCTGAGCCTCCTCTTCTGCAGGCTGCACATCCCCAGCTCCCTCAGCCTCTCCTCACAGGGCTGTGTTCCAGGCCCCTCACCAGCTTTGTCATCCTTCTCTGGACACATTCCAATATCTCAACATCTCTCTTGAATTGAGGAACCCAGAGGGGTTAAAAAAAAATAAATCCAAAATGTAGCATCCTCAGAGAGCAACTACAAAGAGCTCAGTTTACTGAAAAAAGGCCTGTGCTGCAAACTATTTGCCCATCTCTAGACATAACCACAGAAACAGCAGTCTTCTGCTGTCCCTTCAGTGAACCTACTGCATTGCGCTGCCATGAGAGAAGGTCAAGGTACTGGCTAGGACTTAGTGCTCTTCATCCTGGAGAAGAGAAGGCTTCAAGGAGACCTTATAGTGGCCTTCCAGTATCACAGAATCACAGGATTTCTAAGATTGGAAAAGCCCTTCAAAATCATGGAGGCTGTTAGCTTCACACTGCCAAGTCCTTGACTAAACCAAATCCCTCAGCACAACATCTCATCACTAGGAATCGCTATGGCTGGAAAGGACCACCAGGATCATCCAGTCCAACCTTCATCCCAGCATCCTTCATCACCAGACCATAGCCTCAAGCACCACATCCACTCTCCTCTGAAACACCTCCAGGGATGGCGACTCCACCACCTCCCTGGGCAGCCTGTTCCAGTGCCTAAAAAAGGGGCCTACAAGAAGGCTGGGGAGGGACTGTTGACCAGGTCTTGTAATGACAGAATGAGGAGTAATAGGTTTAAAGTGGCAGAGGGGAGATTTAGAATAGATGTTAAGAAATTGTTTACAGTAAGGGTGATGAAACACTGGCACAGGTTGACCAGGGAGGTTGTGGATGCTCCTTCCCTGGAGGTGTTCAGGGCTAGGCTGGATGAGGCCTTGAGCAACCTGTTCTAGCTGGAAGTGTCCCTGCCTATAGTGGGGGGTTGGAACTAGATGATCTTTGAGGTCCCTCCCAACCTAAACCATTCATGATTCTTTGGTCACGCAATCATAGGATGGTAGGGGTTGGAAGGGAACTCTGCCAATCATCTAGTCCCATCCTCCTGCCAGAGCAGGTTCACCTAGAGCAGGCTTCATAGGAACAGAGAAAAATCTCTAGAGAAGGAGAGTCATCTTGTAGATGTAGAAGATCTGTAGAAGGAGGGGCACTACTATGTATTCACTCTTCTGCTGGATTGCAAAAGCTTCATCAATGTGTTGCACTTCTCGTTCTGCACATTTTAATTCCTAAGAGAGGCAACAGCCCAAACACAGGGTCTTTGCTTTGTGGTGAAAAACATATTGCAGCAGCTTGGCTTTCCTTTGAGAGGAGCTTCCCTGGATGAGCAGCTGTGCAATAAAGCCAATTGGGATGGGGTAAATTAAGCAGTGGACTCTCAAGGGTTTGTTTCCAAAGGTGGCAGGTTGCCTAAGTGGTCACAGGATCACAGGATGTTAGGGGTTGAAAGGGACCCAAGGAGATCATCAAGTCCAACCCCCCTGCCACAGCAGGACAATACTATCTAACACAGATCACAGAGGAACACATCCAGACAGGCCTTGAAAGTCTCCAGAGAAGGAAACCCCACAACCTCTCTGGGAAGCCTGTTCCAGTGCTCTGGGACCCTTACAGGAAAGAAGTTCCCCCTTGTGTTGAGGTGGAACCTCTTGTGCTGCAACTTACACCCATTGCTGCTTGTCCTATCCCAGGGAGCAAGTGAGCAGAGCCTGTCCCCCCACTCCTGGCCAGCCTTCAGATATTTATAAACACTTATCAAATCCCCTCTCAGTCTTCTCTTTTCCAGACTAAACAGCCCCAGGTCCCTCAGCCTCTCCTCGTAAGCCTGCAGTGCAGGACTGCTGGTGGGGAGAGGCATGGCTGGAGAGAAAAGCATCCACCTAGGACCTTAGATCTCCTACGGCAATATCTGTGGCTTTGCACATCAGATATTGTGGCCAAAACATGCAAGTGGCTTCAGGGACAGAAACAGACATCTGCCCCACCCAGTAGTGCAACAGACAGGGCAAGGCTTTGCTGTGACCCTGGCAGCAATGGGATGCCTGGGCCCTACAGCTCAGGTCACTATGGCAGCAGAGAGCTGTAGACACAGAGCAGAGATACAGCCTCACGCCAGAGCACCACTCTTGGGGTGCGGTCTAAGGTGCTTTGTGAGGTTTTGTTTGCTCTACTTTGTGGTGTGCCACTGAAAAATCACGTTCTGGGAACAAAGGAAGAGAACAAGGATTTCTGCTTGGGTGAGTTCCATTCAAAAGAGAAAATATCAGGCAGAGGAGGGAAATAAAACCAAACACATTAGTGGTGCTTCGGCAGCCTGATCTCAAAGGAAAACAAACTCAGAGGTTCTCTGCCCCCCTTTTCTGGGGGGTTGTTTTCTAGTGAAACCACACCTGATTGATACCAGTACTGCTGGGCAAAATAATCAGACCAAATATTTTCACCAGCAGTGGCTAGTAAAGAAAATGGAAACAAGTTTATATTAATGACAGGCTGAAAAGATGGAGAGGTCTTCCAACTTTCTCAGCAACACTGTGACATGCCTTGGACCAAAGCACAGGAATAGCAGGCAGGAAAATCCACATGACTTTCCACTGCTCCAAAACACTGTTTGGCCACCCTGTAGGCTCTTAGTTGTAAGGTTTTCCAAAAAACTCAAGTTCCCTGCATTGACCTCTTTCAGCAAATGACGAGTGAAAACGAACACAGAACACACAGAAGCTCATGGTCCCCATACTAGCCCCTTTCAGATGATTTCTCCTCAGTCTCGCTGAAGCCAGCTGCAATTGCTACTCTTGTCATAGGATCATAGGATGTTAGGGGTTGGAAGGGACCCAAAGAGATCATTGAGTCCAACCCTTATCTCGCATCACAGCAGGTCCTTTAGCACTCATTTAGGTCACCCAGACCTAAATGAACCTCTCAGCTTCTCTCCTGATGCTTCAACCTAAGCAGTGAACCTAATAACGGCTTTGTCTGAAGGTGACCTGCATGTCTCAGTCCCTCACATTGAGAGAGCACTACCAGAGTTTCCAGCAGCAGAGAAATTAGGTGACCTCTTTCTCCCCATGAAGGCTGCTAGTGACACCCTCTGCTAGGCATAGGTTGGTGCTACGAGTCGTTGTGTTACCAAATGCATTTGTCTTGGCAGCTACTAGAAGATCCTGTGGAGGTCATAAACAGCAAGCTGGAGCTTCAGGCCTTCGACCAAATCGATGATGAAATCAAGCTCATTGGCTACTTCAAAGGAGAGGACTCTGAACGTAAGATGAATGTGTTCCTTGAAGGGCTTGGAGCCCAAGCTTGGGGGTCTGGAGGTTGGGCATTATTTATTCTGCATTAACATTAAGGGTGTGAGTGGTATGTGTTAAGGCTGTGACAGTGACAAAGTTGATGGAGGATGAGGTGGGGTTGCAGGGAAGTTCCTGTCATTGCTGCACATGAGCCCATTCCTACACCAACAGCAGTGTCCCTTCTGCAAGGCGCCTGCTGTCCAGGGAAGAGTGGTATAATCCAGGGGCTCATGAAGTAAAATTAGTCTACCTCACTCCAAACCATCTGAGGTTACAGTTACACTGCTGGTGAGAATGAGCCTAAAAGGTCAAAGAAAGAGGAAGGGAGGTGAAGGGAAGAAGAGGGACACACATTAAATACCAACCTGGCAAACACACAGTAGCAGTAAGCAGGATGCCTCAGGGTAGCCCAATATAGATTCTGACCTGTTCCTCCTCACAGAACCCCAAGCCTGAGTGGGGGCTGGTCCCATGCCCAGGGACCATTCTAGGCATAAATATCAGCTTCCATAAGTCTTGAGAAACCCTCAGCTGAGACTCTCTCCAGCAAGCTCCTCTGCCAGCCCCAAGCAATCCCCCTGCTGCCTAGGTGGTGCTGGTAGTGTGCACCCCACATTAACGAGGTTTGCCTTTAGTGAACCCCCCCTCAAGGTGTTCCTACCTAAACAAGCAACGTTTTGCCAGATCTGCTGCACCACAACAGCTTGTCCACTTCTCCTTTTGGCTGTCTCACCTGCTCAGATTGGGCTGCCTGTGAAATCTTTGCCTCATCCCCCTTTTCTCCTTCCAGATTACAAGGCATTCGAAGAAGCCGCCGAACAATTCCAGCCATACATCAAGTTCTTTGCCACTTTTGACAAAGGGGTAAGCATCCACAGACCTCCATGGGAGCTCACAGATTCCACCTCCTGCTCTCCAGAAGCTCAGGATGTTCCCAGACTTAATGCCTATCTCCAGTTTCTCATTTTCATTCTACTCGTGCTCTGTGGTATTGGCGTCCACATTTAGGCTTGTCCCTGTCACAAGATAAAAGGCCATTTCTGCAGCCTGGAAGCAGGTCCTGGTCTGGGATTGATCCCAATTCAGTTTTAGTTGAGTCTGACCTTTAGTTGAGTCAGTGCTTGAGATCAGTAGTGCAGAGAGCACCAGTGGGGTTTTTTTTTTTGACCTAGGAAAGTTCCATTCATATTTTGTTGGCCACTCCTCAAAGTGTACGCTGAGAGAGAGCAAGCAGCTTGAGCTCATCCCTGCCACTCTGAATGGCAAAGAGGCACATCAAGCTCTCTCATCTCTGACCATCTGCACTGTAACAGGTTGCCAAGAAGCTAGGCCTGAAGATGAACGAGGTGGACTTCTATGAACCGTTTATGGATGAGCCTGTGCACATCCCTGATAAGCCTTACTCAGAAGAGGAGCTGGTTGAATTTGTGAAGGAGCACAAAAGGTATGTAGCATACAGGACACTCCTGGCCATGGCAAGTGGATAAAAGTGTCTGTCAGGGCAGGCTCTAGGCCATCCCTCAGAAAAAAAAAAACCACCAACTTAGGATGATGACCACTCTTGGGTGATTTGCTGGCCAAGGTTGAGATTTGATTGAGGTGGTGGAGTTGCCATACCTGGAGGTGTTGAAGAAAAGACTGGATGGGGCACTTAGTGCCATGGTCTTGTTGACTGGATAGGGCTGGCTGCTAGGTTGGACTGGATGATCTTGGAGGCCTCTTCCAACCTGGTTGTGTCTATGATTCTATGATTTTCACGGATTTACAGAATGGTAGGGATTGAAGAGACCTCTGGGGACCATCTGGTCAAACCCTCCCCCCTGCACACTAAATCATGTTCTCCTAGAGCAGATTGCCCAGGACCACACCCAGGTAGGTTTTGAAAGTCTCCAGAGAAGGAGACCCCAAAACCTCTCTGAGCAGCCTGTTGCCAGTGTTCCATTCTCAAAGTAAAGACTTTTCTCCTTATGTTTAGATGTTCAAGAAAAAATGGGATGAGACACTTAGTGCCATGGTCTAGCTGACTGGATAGGGCTGGGCAATAGGTTGGACTGGATGAGCTTGGAAGTCTCTTCCAACCTGGTTGATTCTATGACTCTATGATCTATGATTCTATGATCTATGACTCTATGAACTGTTGCCCCTTGTCACTAGGCATGACTGAAAAGAGGCCAGGCCCATCCTCTTAACACCCACCCTTTAGATATTTATAGGTATCAGTTTTGTCTGGTCTTTTCTTACTCTCAGAGGTACAGGTATCTAAGCCTAAATCAGAGCCCACCAGCATTGGGCTGTGACAACACAGCATACCCTCCTTTCCCCTGGTTAGTTTGCTCTCAAAGAGTAGGGAGGCTTGCTGGCAGTGGCAAGTGGACATCTTGACCTACTTGCCAATGCTTTTAATTTGGATCTGTACAGAAGATGATCTTCTCCAAGGCCTCTCCAACCAAATTCAAATTCTCTCTGCTCGTCTTCTTCCCCAAAACAGCTTCACTAATGAACTATATCTCTCTCCTGATGTCAGATATGTCTCTAGGCAGGGTCCAGACACAGACCAAGCTCCAAGGAACTGTGCTGTACTAAGAGGCTTCTGCTGACTGTGGGCACAGAGAGGAAGCCACTGCTGTTACTGACTGCACTGGGTCTTGTGTGGCAATGGTACTGAGCATGTACAGTGTTTGATGAACTCAGCAGGAGCTGTGGATGTTCCATGCTTCTTGCCATCAGGTTTATCACACACCTGTTAGGGGAGTCAGCTACCAGCATTCTGGAAGTGACTGGAGAGCCTCACTCAGTGTAAAATCAAAGCATTAGGCAGAAGTGCACAGGAATCGATGAGGTGCTTCACTTTTACATCCTTAAAAGCACAGTGCAGGATAGTTACAGAGGCTATCTGCTTTTCCTGCAGCTCTATTTCCCAGCAGACATTCAGGGAATTGGAAAAGAATCACAGAATCAACCAGGTTGGAAGAGACCTCCAACATCATCCAGTCCAACCTAGCACCCAGCCCTATGTGGGGCAGGCTGTGGGTGTAGTCTACCTAGACTTCAGCAAAGCCTTTGACACTGCCTGCCACAACAAGCTTCTGGCAAAGCTGGCAGACCGTGGCTTGGACAGATTCACTCTGATATGGGTCAAGAACTGGCTGGAGGGCTGGGCCCAGAGAGTGGTGGTGAATGGTGCAACATCCAGTTGGCAGCTGTCACTGATGGTGTCCCCCAGGGATCAGTGCTGGGCCCAGTCCTGTTCAATATGTTTACTGATGATCTGGACCAGGGGATTGAGTCCAGCATCAGTAACTTTGCAGATGACACCAAGCTAGGAGCAGCTGTGGATCTGCTGGAGGGTAGGAGAGCCCTGCAGAGGGACCTGGACAGGCTGGATGGGTGGACAGAGGACAATGGGATGAGATTTAACAAGGCCAAGTGCAGGGTTTGACATTTTGGCCACAACAACCCCAGGCAGCACTACAGGCTGGGGACAGAATGGCTGGAGAGCAGCCAGGCAGAAAGGGACCTGGGGGTACTGGTAGAGAGTAGCTGAACATGAGCTAGCAGTGTGCCCAGGCGGCAAAGTGAGCCAATGGCATCCTGGCCTGGATCAGGAAGAGTGTGGCCAGTAGGATAATGGAGGTTATTCTTCCCCTGCACTCAACACTGGTCAGGCCACACCTTGAGTGCTGTGTCCAGTTCTGGGCTCCTCAATTCAAGAGAGATGTTGAGATACTGGAATGTGTCCAAAGAAGGGCGATGAAGCTGGTGAGGGGCCTGGAACACAGCCCTGTGAGGAGAGGCTGAGGGAGCTGGGGATGTGCAGCCTGGAGAAGAGGAGGCTCAGGGGTGACCTCATTGCTGTCTACAACTACCTGAAGGGAGGCTGTAGCCAGGTGGAGGTTGGTCTCTTCTGCCAGGCAACCAGCAAGAGAACAAGGGGACACAGTCTCAAGTTGTGGCAGGGGAGGTCTAGGCTGGATGTTAGGAGGAAGTTGTTGGCAGAGAGAGTGATTGGCATTGGAATGGGCTGCCCAGGGAGGTGGTGGAGTCACTGTCCCTGGAGGTGTTCAAGCAAAGCCTGGCTGAGGCACTTAGTGCCATGGCCTAGTTGATTGGCCAGGGCTGGGTGGTAGTTTGGCCTGGATGATCTTGAAGGTCTTTTCCAACCTGCTTGATTCTATTCTATGCAGAGAACCACTTGCGTTCTCCTCCTCACACAGTAGGCTTTCTCATTTCATCCCAGTTGGCAAGCTGAGGTGCAAATCCTCACTTCCACCTCTCTATGCCCAAGAAGGAGCCTTGTCACATCATTGCAGAAAGCTTCTTGTGCTCAGTGGTACTCAGGCTCTTTTGGCATGCTTTAAACAGCCCTTCTGAAAAGGGCTGTCTGCAGTTGTGCACAGATCCAGCCCTGCACAGAAAATTGGGATTTCACAGAATCATGGGATGGTAGGATCACAGGATCACAGGATCATCTGCCGAGCTTTCATTGTAGCCTCAATACTGGAGCTGAAGGAGGTGCCCAGACAAAGCCCAGGAACACAGCCTCCTGTTTGATGTTTCCCTGGGCAGCTGTGGGTGGTGGTGAAGTTTATGTTCTGCTGAGCAGGTCAGGAGGCCAGAGTTCAGCACAGTGGGCTGACCTGGCCAAGGCTGCTCAACAGATGAGTGTCCATCTGGGGATTGTGGCCAGGTGCCCTGACTTCAAGGTCTCAGCTCCGTTTCTGCTCTCCGTTGCACTAATACAAATTACTTGGTAGTTCCTCTGCCTACAGCAAAAGACTTCTGGCTTTATAACTGTTCAGAGTGCAAAATGCTGGGGTTGGACACCCCCTTTCTCTGTACTTGTGGTGTGACAATGTTGGGGGGGGAGGGGGTTAATTCTGCTCCCTCTTACTCACCTAAGCCCTACTTAGCCTTCTCCCTCCAGGGCAGGAAAGCAATCAGAGTAAATCCTGAGTCGCTCCACAGCACTCAGTAGGTGTGGGTGTGATCAAATCCTTCCCACTGTTTTCTTTCTCCAAGAGCTGCCCCTAGAGAATGGCTAGGGGAAGCATCTTGGAAACCAGGAGTACATAACATACATTTACTTGATACAAACTCCAGTTCCTGATGATTAGCAGTGAGGAGACTCTCTGGGTCAAAACTCATATCCCTGATCTTGTGCTCAGTGGCTATTTCTTCAATGGCTATTTCTTCAATGTCTAGTCATATCTCATTTCTATTTTAATGCTGGAAGTATCTGACAGGAATGAGGCTGGCAGCTGAATTATTCATGGCGTCAAAAGAGCATTCCTTTTGGTTCATTTTGTACCTGCTACCTAATAATTCTGCTCTGCGCCTGCCAGCTCTGGTGTTAAGACTGGATGATCTTGGAGGTCTCTTCCAACCTGGTTAACCTATGATTCTGTGAAGTGACCTCTGAAGACCCTCTAGTCCAACCCTGCTGCTACAGCAGGATCACCTGGAATAAATCACACAGGTGGCTGTGAGATGTCTCCAGAGGAAATGTCTTAGAGGAAATGCCCAGGTGCGTTTGGAATACCTCCAAAGGCAGAAGCTCCAGAACCTCTCTGGGTAGCCTCCAGAGTTCCAGTGTTCTGTTGCCCTCCAAATGAAGAATATTTGTCTTCTTTTCACATGGAACCTCCTACGTTCCAGTTTGTGTCCATTGCCCCTTGTCCTATCACTGGACACCACTCAGAAGAGTTCCATCTCTGTCCTCCTGACACTCTTTAGATATTGACAGACATTAATGGGATCCCCCTTCAGTCTCCTCTCCAGGCTAAACAGATTCAGCTTTCTATGTTAGCATCATGTCCATAAAAAAGTGACCCTTCTGGGTCTGTGGCTCCTCAGGTCCTTCAGGATCCTCTTAAAAATCCTCTTTGTTTCCACTGTTCTTGTAGTGAAGCAAACAAAAGTGAGGAGGTACACATCACATTGAGACCACCTGGTTCTGCCAACATACCATCCCTTCACCAATCTGGTCTAGGACCTCAGCAACTGATTATTTTTGCAGCAACTCCAAGGGCTGGCCAGCCAAGGAGACCTGCTCTGCTAGGGTAGCCTCCCTGAACAGCTGATGCCACAGCAAGCAGAGAAGCAAAGGATTACTTGTGCTTGTCTGCTATAGCCTTGTGTTCCTTGGGTGCTCCTTCAACAGCCCAGTCCCTTTCAGCCTGCCAGGACCTCTGACAGGGTTCCTACTATGAATGTGTCTAAAAATACTTACTATTTATTTTCTTTTAACTACTTCTCCCAAAAAAAAATTGCTTTGGTCAGTCTTACAGTTTGTATTTTTTGCCAGTGGTTATTAGGATCCAATTTTCTTCCCAAAAGGTATTCTGTCTTAGAATCATAAAATCGAGCAGGTTGGAAGAGACCTCCAAGATCATCCAGGCCAAACTAGCACCCAGCCCTATCCAGTCAACTAGACCATGGCACTAAGTGCCTCAGCCAAGATTTTCTTCAACATCTCCAGGGATGACGACTCCACCACCTCCCTGGGCAGCCCATTCCAATGCTAATCACCCTCTCTGCCAACAACTTCCTCCTAACATCCAGCCTAGACTTCCCCTGCCACAACTTGAGACTGTGTCCTCTTGTGCTGTTGCTGGTTGCCTGGCAGAAGAGACCAACCCCCACCTGGCTACAACCTCCCTTAACGAATGGGTCACCTCGTGCTCTGGGCACAGACAGAACAATCTTCTGTGTGGGGGGTTAATTCTCCAGCATGTCCCAGCACAGAGAGGCATCACATCTTCCCAAGCACAAATCATGGCTGCAGTGACTCCAGTGGGAGCAAGGGCAGGAATTTATCACCATGAATAAAAGCGTACATTGGCCTACTGTGCTTGCATTCAAAACGTGGCTGACCGTGCTGACTGCAGGCGCCAACTGAAGGTGTCAGTGACCTTCTCCGTGATGCTGACAGCGTCATCTGTGATGGTGCTGGACACGTCCTCAAAGATTGTTTCTGTCTTCCTTTCAGGGCCACCTTGCGGAAGCTGCGCCCAGAAGACATGTTTGAGACGTGGGTAAGCACATGTGGGTGGGAAGCCTTGAGTCCCCTACTAGGGGACAGGCAGGATGGGTGGGCAAGGGCCAATGGGATGAGATCTTGGGGGTCTCTTCCAACCTGGCTGATTCTGTGGTTCTATGATTCTACTAGCTTTTGAGCAGAAACTGCTGCTCAGGAGCTAAAGCCTCTGGCTGAGCAAAGTGTTGTCTTCCCTTGCTTGCAAAGCCACTTTCTCTTCTCTGGGAAGGAAGGAAAGCCTTGGCTCTGATGTCCATTCTCTGGGTTCAAAGGGTGTGCTCAAATGTTTTGCTCGGCAGCAATGGACAGTTGACCTGGGCCCTATTTGCTCCAGAAAGGAAATGAGGAAAGTTAACCAAGTGTACCAGGTGGATATTGGGCATCTGTAGCTATGTCTATCTCATCTAATGGATGTCAGTGCAGGTGGTGGGGTGATTTAAGTGGTCTGCTCACTAGCCAGGATTGTAGCAAACAGAAGACTCATGAAAATTGTTCCACATTCAAAGGGTATAGATTCATANCTTCCTCCTAACATCCAGCCTACACCTCCCCTGCCACAACTTGAGACTGTGTCCCCTTGTTCTCTTGCTGGTTGCCTGGCAGAAGAGACCAACCCCACCTGGCTACAGCCTCCCTTCAGGTAGTTGCAGACATCAATGAGGTCAGCCCTGAGCCTTGTCTTCTCCAGGCTGCACACCCCCAGCTCCCTCAGCATCTCCTCATGGGGTTTGTGTTCCAGGCCTTTCACCAGCTTTGTCGCCCTTCTCTATGCTCAGATGTTTTGCTCAGCAGCAATGGACAGTTGAGCTTGGCCCTGTTTCCTCCAGAAAGGAAATGTGGAAGGCTAATCAAGTGTGCCAGGTGGATGTTGGACAACTGTAGCATCCACAGTATAGCTATGGAGCTATATGGGTGTCATCTAATGGGTGTCAGTGCTGGTGGTGGGGTTATTTCAGCGGTCTGCTCACTAGCCAGGATTGTACTCAACAGATGGCCCATGGAAATTGTGCCAGAGCAGTTGTACAATTCCAAATACAAACAAGGGCAGACAGTCCAGTTAATTGTACAGATTACAGAGCAAATCATGCATTGATTGCACTTCTCACAGCGTGAGCAAGCTGCAGGTTGGCAATTGTGGTGGGAAGACGCCAATGGGATGAGATTTAACAGGGTCAAGTGCAGGGTTCGACACTTTGGCCACAACAACCCCAAGCAGCACTACAGGCTGGGGACAGAGTGGCTGGAGAGCAGCCAGGCAGAAAGTGATCTGGGGGTAATGGTAGAGAGTAGTGAAGATGAGCCAGCAGTGTGTCCAGGTGGGCAAGAGAGCCAATGGCATCCTGGCCTAGATCAGGAAGAGTGTAGCCAGTAGGACAAGGGAGGTTATCCTGCCCTGTACTCAGCACTGGTCAGGCCACACCTTGAGTGCTGTGTCCAGTTCTGGGCTCCTCAATTCAAGAGAAATGTTGAGGTGCTGAAACGTGTCCAGAGAAGGGCAATGAAGCTGGTGAGGGGCCTGGAACACAGCCCTGTGAGGAGAGGCTGAGGGAGCTGGGGGTGTGCAGCCTGGAGAAGAGGAGGCTCAGGGCTGACCTCATTGCTGTCTACACCTACCTGAAGGGAGGCTGTAGCCAGGTAGGGGTTGCTTTCTTCTGCCAGACAACCAGCAACAGAACAAGGG
>WAAF01013076.1:1920-18759 GCA_013400475.1 Tricholaema leucomelas | reverse complement strand
TTGATTCTATGAATCTATGAATTGTGAGGAACTAACCAGAGGTTTGGCACTGATCACACAGAGAGGACTCTCCTGGTGCAGAGAGCTGTGAGGGAAGAGGGAGAGGGTGAAAAATGAAAGAGAAATCATGTATAACCAATTATCCCTTTGCTGTGAATAAGTGCAATGTTAATAGTGCATCAGGGAACTTCAAGTGCCAGCTGAATGCTGAAAAGCAAAGCTGAACAGGTGTTTTACAGACCCACAGGATGATGCAGTCATTCCTCCAAAAAACCTCAGTGCATTTATAACAGCATTGAGTTGCCTCCTTGCTTAGCTGTGTAACGTGAAACACTGCAGGACTCCAAAGCACACAGGCAAATTGTGAGCCTTTAATTCAAAAAAGCAAGGGGTAATAAAACTGAGCCAGGAGTTATGAGTCTCTTAGGCATGATAGCTTCTTGTTTTGTTTCGAAATACAGATTGTGTAGAGAAGAGAGCTCCCTAGATCCATTGAAGTCATAGAATCATTAAGACTGGAAAAGACCTCTCAGATGATCGAGTCCAATTGTCAACCTAACATCACCACAGCCATCAAGCCATGTCCCAGAGCAGAGTGCTGTGGCCACATGTTTTTTCAACACCTCCAGGGATGGTGACTGCACTGCCTTCCTGGGCAGCCCATTCCAATCACTCACCACTCTTTCAGTAAAGATTTTTTTTCCTAGTATCTAGGAAATGAAACTCTGCCCTGATAAGACCTCATCTTGAATACTGTGTTTTGGGCTCCCAAGTTTGAGCGAGACAGAGGGCTACGAGGATGATTAGGAGACTGGGGGGCATGGCTTATGAGGAGAGGCTGAGGGACCTGGGGCTGTTTAGTCTGGAGAAGAGAAGACTGAGAGGGGATTTAATCAATGTTTATACATATCTCAGGGCTGGCCAGGAGTGGGGGGACAGGCTCTGCTCACTTGCTCCCTGGGATAGGACAAGGAGCAATGGGTGTAAGTTGCAGCACAGGAGGTTCTGCTTCAACACAAGGGGGAACTTCTTTACTGTAAGGGTCACAGAGCACTGGAAAAGGCTCCTCAGAGAGGTTATGGAGTCTCCTTCCCTGAAGACTTTCAAGGCCTGTCTGGAAGTGTTCCTCTGTGATCTGTGCTAGATTGTGCGGTTCTGCTCTGGCAGGGGGGTTGGACTCAATGCTATCCTTGGGTCCCTTCCAACCCCTAACATCCTGTGAGCCTGTACATTTCTCAAGTGATGGTTTTGCTTTCATACTGCACATATCCTGAAATTACCTTAGGGAAAGTGTAAATTGTCAGTGGTGGGATGTTCATTTTACCAACAGCCTGGGAACACAGAGCTTGCCTTCTACTATGAGTAGACAAGTTGCATCTACAGGAGACAAAGGGCTGGATTCTGATCTTGCTTCAAGTTCAGAACACTCTCCATGGGTTTGCCCACTTGAGTTACTCTGGTTTTCATAGAGTCATAGAATCAGTCAGAGTTGGTAGGGACCACAAGGATCATCTAGTTCCAACTCCCCTGCCATGACCAGGGACACCCTACCCTGGAGCAGGCTGCCCACAGCCTCATCCAGCCTGGCCTTAAACACCTCCAGCAATGGGGCTTCAGCCACCTCCCTGGGCAACCCAGTCCAGCCTCTCACCACTCTCATGATGAACAACTTCCTCCTCACATCCACTCTGATTCTCCCCACCTCCAGCTTTGCTCCATTCCCCCTAGTCCTGTCATTCCCTGACAGCCTCAAAAGTCCCTTCCCAGCTTTTTTGTAGGCCCCCTTCAGATACTGGAAGGCCACAAGAAAGTCACCTGGGAGCCTCCTCTTCTCCAGACTGAAGAACCCCAACTCTTTCAGTCTGTCCTCATAGCAGAGCTGCTCCAGCCCTCTGAGCATCCTCGTGGTCCTTCTCCGGACACGCTCCAGCATCTCCACATCCTTCTTGTAATAGGGGCTCCAGAACCGGATGCAGTACTCCATGTGGGGTCTCAGCAGAGCAGAGTAGAGGGGGAGAATCACCTCCCTTGCCCTGATGGTTGCTTCATTGTAGGTCAGAATAGAACTATATTATATAACTCTATGTAATTATATGTCACATATATATATATAGAGAGAGAGAGAATAATAATTATTATTATTTTTTACTTTGCTGTCGGACAATGCCTGTGGCAAACATGGAGAAAAAGCAACAGTCCAGATTTTGCCAGCTGTGAGTGCTCTGAATCCCAAGTAAATCTGCCTAGATGTCCTGGTGGAAACCTATTCCCTGAAGACATCAGCAAAAGGCCCAGCATCCGCTATTGTTTTTAAAGATAATGTTTTCCACTTAATCTTTCAGGTTTTTGGCTTTTGCTTTTGTTTTGTTGGGATTTTTTTCTTCTTCTCAGTTTCTGATGGTGGCTTTGTCACCTCTGGGCTCAGAAGGGAAAAGAAATTAGCATTTAGATGGGAATTTTTTTCCCCGCATTAGAAGCAATTGAAATGGAAAGTGGGGCTGGTAGTGAAGGAGGAAGGCGAAGCTGCTCTGCAGGATAATGCAGAGATGACGTTCCTAGCAGGAGGATGATGAACTGGCCAGCAGATCCATTGGCCTTTGTCAGCATCATCACCCATTACTCACAGGTCTCATGGAGAAAAGCAGTCCACTGGGTTATTGTTTCTGTCCTCTACAGAGAGCCCCAAAATGAGGCTCTTACACAATTCCCCTCACTGCTCCCAGAGACCCTCACCTGAAGCATAGACACTTCACCTCCTTGACTCTCACACTGAGAGCAAACCCCCTTTGCTGACCTCCAAAAGAGTATGTTTGGGGGCTGTTGATGGTAACAGATATAAGTGTAGGCGGCCTTGTTTATGGAAGGTGAGGCCATGCCACAGAGCCCTTGACCTTCTCTACAGGCAAGGTTTTTCTCTGCACCATCAGAAGCTTCCTTTGTCAATGTGATGTCCACCTCATTCTTAGCTGAAGGGTTTCAGCCCTGCTACCCAAACTACCTGCATCAGTACCTAATACCTGTGTGGAGAATCGGCCAGGGGGTTAGAAGACAGACAGCAGGTTAGGGAGAGAAGGGAGGCAGCCAGAGCCAGAGAGAGCAACTCTGTTATCTATGTTTGTGTTCTTGTTCTTATACATCTCAGCAAGCCTATGAGTGAAGCAGACATCACCATTGTTTCCTTTTCACAGCCTATCATCTAATTCTTCTCACCAAAATATCCAGCTGGCTTCAAACTAGCACTCTCAGCCTCATGTCAGCTCCCACCTCTGGGGTCTCAGCCAAGCTCCAGCCAAGCCTCCCCTTGCAATCCCCTGGCCCATCAGTAATAGTTTCTTTGTTTCCAGGAGGATGACATGGAGGGAATCCACATCGTGGCCTTTGCTGAAGAAGATGACCCAGGTAGGAGGTTGTTTTCCTCCTGGTGTGACTCTGTCACTCAGGAAAGTGTAGTTACATGTGTTTTGTTTGCATCATAGAGCTCCAGCTTGACAGGATGGGGAGCTGGGATGTTTCTGGGCGTTTATATTAGCAGGTGTGATAACTGGAATTTATCTTCTGGATCTGATGGAGAAGGTCCAGAGGAGAAGCACAAAAATGACCAGAGTGGTGAAGACAGGCTGAAAGAGTTGAGTTTGTTCATCCTAGAGAAGAAAAGGCTCCAGGCAGACTTCATAGTGGCCTTCCAGTACAAGAAACATGGGGAGGGACTTGTAAATTCAAGGGTATGTAGCAGTAGGATGAGGGGCAGTGGTTTTAAACTAGAGCAGGGTAGATTTAGGTTGGACATTAGGAAGAAATTCTGTATTGTGAGGGTGGTGGAACACTAGAACAGGTCGTCCAGGGAGGGGGTGGAGACATTCAAGGTCAGGCATGAGGGGGCTGTGAGCAAACTGATCTAGCTGGGTATGTCCCTGCTTACAGCAGGGGGAGGATAGGACTAGATGACCTTTAAAGGCCACTTCCAACCCAATTAATTCTATGATTCTAGATGGGCAACTGGGGGGAGAAGTCATCCCCTCCACCTCAGAACAAGAATTTCATACAATCATAGAATCAGTCAGGGTTGAAAGGGACCACAAGGATCATTTAGCTCCAACCCCCATGCCATGACAAGGGACACCCTACCCTAGAGCAGGCTGCACACAGCCTCAGCCAGCCTGGCCTTAAACACCTCCAGCCATGGGGCCTCAACCACCTCCCTGGGCAATCCATTCCAGGCTCTCACCACTCTCATGATGAACAACTTCTTCCTCACGGCCACTCTGAATCTCCCCACCTCCAGCTTTGCTCCATTCCCCCTAGTCCTGTCACTCTCTGAGAGACTAAAAAGTCCCTCCCCAGCTTTTTTTGTAGGCCCTCTTCAGATCCTGGAAGGCCACAAGAAGGTCACCTTGCAGCCTGCTCTTCTCCACACTGAACAGCCCCAACTCTTTCAGTCTGTCCTCATAGCAGAGCTGTTCCAGCCCTCTCATCATCCTCGTGGCCCTTATCTGCACACACTCCAGCAGCTCCACATCCCTCTTGTAAGGGGGGCTCCAGAACTGGATGCAGTACTCCAGGTGGGGTCTCAGCAGAGTGCAGTAGAGGGGGAGAATCACCTCCCTCAACCTGCTGGCCACACTTCTCCTGATGCAGCCCAGCACCTGCTTGGCCCTCCAGGCTGCAAGTGCACACTGCTGGCTCATGTTGAGCTTCTTGTCCACCAGCAGCACCTCCAAGTCCCTCTCCTCAGGGCTGCTCTCCAGCCAGGCACTGCCCAGCCTGGATTTCTGCTTGGGATTGCTTCAACCCATATGCAGGACCTTGCACTTGGTCTTGTTGAGCCTCATGAGGTTGGCTTGTGCCCACCTCTCCAGCCTGTCCAGGTCCCTCTGGATGGATCCCTTCCCTCCAGCCTGTCTGCTGCACCACACAGCTTGGTGTCGTCCACAAACTTGCTGAGGCTGCACTCAGTGCCTCTGTCCATGGCACCCACAAAGATGCTGAACAAGACTGGTCCCAGGACTGATTCCTGTGGGACTCCACTTGTCACTGGCCTGCACTTGGACATGGAGCCATTGACAGCCACTCTTTGGGTGTGGCCATCAAGCCAGTTCTTTATCCATCTAATGGCCCACCCATCAAACCCATGAGTCACCAGCTTGGAGACCAGGATGTAGTGCAGGACAGTGTCAAAGGCCTTGCTCTGGTCCAGGTTTTGCAAACCCAAGGATTTGCTCCCTAACTCTGTATCCATTTTGCTATGTGCCTCTGAGAAGGTGCAGAGAGTTGGGTGTGAGACAAGCTTGTGGGAAACACCAGGGCAGCAGCTCCTGACAAGTTGCAGCATTGATTCTCCTCAGTGCCATCAGCGTGCCTGAAAGCTTTGGCATCTCAGGGGCTCAGTTCCTCCCTTGCCAGAAGAAAATAGCCACATTGTTCCACTCGGCAGAAGGATTACCAGGCTTAATTCATGTGTAACTAATTTCGGTACCGGGGAAGGATGCTGGAAATTAAAAGCCTTATTATCAGGAGAACGAGCTGGGAGACAGCATTTTAATGAGAACTATAAACAACTCCTGTGTGCATGGGGGACAGAGACAGGGAGGTGGGGGGCAGCTGAAAAAATCCCTGCGTGTTTGCAGGAGGGAGCTGCAGCAGTTCATGTATCATTTCAGATGGTTTTGAGTTCCTGGAAATTCTGAAGCAGGTTGCCAGGGACAACACTGATAATCCTGACCTGAGCATTGTCTGGATTGACCCTGACGACTTTCCTCTGGTGAGTAGGGGGGAGTGCTCCTCGCTCTCTTGGTGTGATTCATGGATGGGGGTGGGTGTGCTTGCGTGCACGAATTTCCCCAAGGAATTTGGGGGAGGGAAAGATGGGAAATTGGGCCATGGATGATCTCTGTGGGTTAGTGGCTTGGGTCTGCCCCCTCACCCCATACACACACCCCAAGATAGTGTCTTCTTGGGAACATTTCAGGCTGGATGAGGCTGTGGCCAGCCTGATCTAGGGTAGGGTGTCCCTGCCCATTGCAAGGGGGTTAGAACTAGATGATCCTTGTGGTGCTTTTCAACCCTGACTGATTCTATGACTCCCAGAGTTGGCATTTCCCTCTTGCCGTGTTTGGCAGCTGGAGCTCACGGTTAGCATTTCCTCTCTCCAGGGTACTTATCAATGCAGGGTCCCAGACCACAGCCCAGCTGGCTGAATTAATGCAATAGTGTATTGCAAATACCCTTCTCTGAGCTTTGTTTCTCACTCCTCCAGCTGATCACTTACTGGGAGAAGACCTTCAAGATAGACCTGTTCAGACCACAGATCGGGGTGGTGAACGTCACAGACGTGAGTAGCACCTCCCTATAAAACCCAGTCCATCCCAGGGTCAGGGTGCTAGAAGGGATGGGGCAGTCTCCATCTCTGCAGACTTTCAAGGCCTGTCTGGATGTGTTCCTCTGTGATCTGTGTTAGGTAGTACTGTCCTGCTCTGGCAGGGGGTTAGACTCAATGATCTCCTTGGCTCCCTTTCAACCCCTAACATCCTCTGCTCCTGTGGGATCTGAGGTCTGCTGGAAACAATGAGATTTCTGCTGTTAAGTATGGGTAGACCAGATTTTTTTTCCTCAGGAAAAAAGGTGTGAAGACAGCAACATTCTTATCTGCAGCTGGGAACCTCTGACATCTGGTTTCAGGGATTCAGTCTGAGCATATTTCTGCTGCCCAGTTACAGGCAAACCACATCTGCTGAGGACAGAACCAAGCCCTGTGGTCTGCGCTTCAGGACTTTACCCAGTTTTGGTTTTAAGGTTTTACATTTCCACCTTGACCCACAGCATACAGCTTTGGTCATGATCTGCTCTGTTCAAGATCTTTATTGATGAGGGGATTGAGTTCAGCATCAGTGACTTTGCAGATGACACCAAGCTAGGAGCAGCTGTGGAGCTGTTGGAGGGCAGGAGAGCCTTGCAGAGGGACTTTGACAAGCTGAATGGGTGGGCAGAGGCCAATGGGATGAGATTTAACAAGGCCAATTGCAGGGTTCGACACTTTGGCCACAACAACCCCAAGCACTGCTACAGGCTAGGGACAGAATGGCTGGAGAGCAGCCAGGCAGAAAGGAACCTGGGAGTACTGGTAGAGAGTAGCTGAACAAGAGCCAGCAGTGTGCCCAGGTGGCCATCAGAGCCAATGGCATCCTGGCTTGGATCAGGAAGAGTGTGGCCAGAAGGACAAGGGAGGTTATTCTGNCAGGGGAGGTCTAGGCTGGATGTTAGGAGGAAGTTCTTACCAGAGAGAGTGATTGGCATTGGAATGGGCTGCCCAGGGAGGTGGTGGAGTTGCTGTCCCTGGAAGTGTTGAAGCAAAGCCTGGCTGAGGCACTTAGTGCCATGATGTAGTTGATTGGCCAGGGCTGGGTCCTAGGTTGGACTGGATGATCTTCCAAGCTGGTTGATTTTATGATTCTATGAACCTGGGTGGGATTGTGGAGGAAAAATGTGTCGTGGGGAAAGCAAGGGAGGAGAAGAGTAGAAAAAGGAGGATTTTTTCACAGGAGAAAGAGACACAGCTTGAGCGTGGGAGGGAAAGATGGTCCCCAGCAGATGACTGGGAGAAACTGCACAGCTTGGAAAAAAAACCCAAATAAATATATGCTCTTAATGACAGTATGACATAAAGTGGGAACACAGAGGAACTGATGGGACGAAGAAGGTATACTGGCATTCATCCAGGCCCTCAGATAATCTGCAATCTCAGTTTGTGAGCAAAATGAGCAGCCAAGCCAGAAACAGAGCCCAGGTCTTCAAGTCTTTTGCCCTTATATCTAGTCTGCAGTGACTCTCTTCATTATATTTAACACTGCTGACCACGTTTAAGTCATGTCAAAGGAACATTACAACAGCTGTCAATGTTGATTCATGGAAGGAGGATTGTCAGTGTCAAGAGAATCACAGAGAAAGCAGAATTAGGCCGGAACATATGCCTTATTATTCAGCAGTCAGTCAGAGCCCTGTTAAAACTCATGCATTATCTAGCTTTGATATAGTAAATGTTTTGTCTTATTGATGGCAGTAATTGCAGCTTTCATTTCATCCCTCTCAAGTCTGATTTCTGTTCCTCAGGAGAGAGATGTAAGAAAGTTCTAGGTTGGCAGGTGATAACTAAAACAAATGCTGAGCACGTTTCATCATTAGATCATGTTAGATCACCGCGTTCAGCCAAGCTACACAGGTATAAAGCGAGGCTTACACAACAGAGTAAAAACCAACACTGTTGTTGGCTTGGGGGGATGTAACCCCTATGAACCCATCATTCCTCTAAAAACCTGTCAACACAAACACCAGAGCTCCCAGCAGCCCCTGCTGGCCTGGCACATTGTAGTGGCTATGGACCAGGGCCATGATGCTCTGCAAAATATTGCTGCTTCATCTGCCCGGCATCTTCTCTAGGTGCAATGAGCCAGCTCCTCTTCCCCATTACTTAAAGGTGTCATTTTCTGTTGCACAAGCAGTTTTGAGGATTGGGACAAGCACCACTCCTATGAAGTAAGGCTAAAAGAGTTTGGGTTGTCCACCCTGGAGAAGAGAAGGCTTTGGGAAGACCTTATAATACCTGAAGGTGACTCACAAGAAAGCTGAGGAGGGACTGTTTACAAAGCTTTGTAGCGGCTAGGATGAGGGGTGATGGTTTTAAACTAGAGCAGGGCAGATTTAGATTGGACATTAGGAAGAAGTTCTTCACTGTGAGGGTGGTGAAACACTGGAAGAGGTTGCTCACAGAGGTGTTGGAGGCCCCATCTCTGGAGACATGCAAGGTCAAACTTGATGGTGCTCTGAGCAACCTGATCTGGCTGGGCATGTCCCTGCTTACTACAGGGGGAGGATAGGACTAGATGACCTTTAAAGGTCCCTTCCAACCCTATGATTATATGATAAGATCATCTGCATGAAGTAAGAGCTGACTGCCTCTCCGTGGCTCTTTTTTGTTACAGCTTGGGTGGTTTGGGAGGAAAATAGTGCAAGGGAAAAGCAGCTTTCCTTGAGCAAAGGTTGGTCTGGCTTTTCAGCAAGCCAGAAACCAAAGAGAATTATGTGCCAGAAAGAGAAAAAGAAGTAGCTAGACAGGGTGGGGACAATGGATCAGAGGGACAACACCCTTGCTCACAGTTGGAGGCAGAGCAGGACTGGAACAGGCAGAGGGCACACATCTAACCCATGGCAAGCAATCCCACGTACTCACCTAAGCCCACTGGCCAGTCCCATGGCCCCTGATCAGGAAAAACAGCACTTCAGGGCAAAGTGGCAACCCCAGCATGTGGGCAGAGACACGGTGGCCAAGCCTGCCAACAAGCTGTGACAGAGAGGGAGCTAATGCCAGCAGCATCCTTGCATCCCACCCGTGGTCCAAGCTTCAGCCCCAGAGCAGCAGAGAAGCCAGGCTCTTCCCTGTGCCTCTGAGGGTGGCTAACCCCCATCATCTGTCCTCACAGGCTGACAGCATCTGGATGGAGATCACGGATGACGATGACCTGCCCACAGCTGAGGAGCTGGAGGACTGGATAGAGGATGTGCTTTCTGGGAAGATAAACACTGAAGATGATGACGACGATGATGATGACGATGACGACGATGATGATGATGACGATGATGATGATGATGACGATGATGATGACGACGATGACGACGATGATGATGACTAACTGTGACTCTATGTGGTTTGACTTGTGGGGGCCAAGAGGCTTCCCCCTGCGGCAGGTCCCTCCTTTGGAAGACCTGTGTTTGAGCATCAGCAAGCACCGCTGCTCTTCCTTACCCCTGCCCTGCTCCCCCTGCCCCTGCTGGGACCCCTCTCCCTGGCCTGATTCCCAGCGGTGCTGAGCCCCTGGCACTGCCCCTGTGGCAGGTGGCAGCTGCAGGAACCCAGCACCACTGCAAATCATGCCTCTTTAGTAAAGACAACAGGAAACTGCAGGGAATCTGCCCCCAGTGTCCCAGAGCAGGAGAAAAGTGCCTGCCTGCTTGCTTCCAGAGAGACACAGAGAGCCAATTTGTGTTTTCTGTGCTCATCAGCCCAGCACTTAACATCCAAAGACCAAATCTCACTTCAAGACATATAGTCCTTCTATTGAACAGCCTTTGTAGCTACTCAATCCTGCAAGTTCTGCTGCAGGAGTCTGTAGCTACTCATTAATGTGCTAGTAACAGCCAAAAAACTTGGGGTGGGGAGGAAGGTTTTAGGGATGCTATTGAAGTGTTTAGAGGTTCCATATGACAACAGGATATTCTTGTCTGGCAGTGCAATACAAAACTAAACACCACAGTCCCTGTCTGAAGCCCTTTCTTCTTGAAAGCTCAGGCCAAAGGTAGGGTAAAGCATGGGGGAGGCCTGATACAAGATGTCAAAACTTGTGAGTTCCTGAACTGCTGGAAAAGCTGATCCAGGTTTTCAGCCCAGGCTCATGAGGCTGAAGATAATGGCATTGAGCCAAATAATTGACTTTTAATCTCTAAGAAATACCAGAACAGACTTCAAGATGGTTCCAAAGATCTACAGCCATGTCTGGGCTGGGCCTAATACCTCTTTCAGATGTGGAAACATTCATAGGGGCCCACTCTGACGTCTTCCTATTCCCCATTATCTCCCAGTTTTAGCTGACCTTTAACTCAGACCCTACATAGCACCTTTTACCATGGCCAAGGCACTGGGAGGGAACACAGCCACATCAGCAGGAGCTGTGACAGGATCCAAGCTATTTGGCTTTTAAGCTTTTGGGTGCACAGTTCCTCCCTACGTAGAGACCCAGATGTCCCATGGTAGCCCACGAGAAGCCTCTTTTGACTACAGACTGAAAAGAAATCCAGGGTGCCAGTTGGTAGTCAAGGGGGTCACTCACAAAGGGTCAAGCAACTCAGTGCTGGCAGGTGCAGCACTCTCCATGTGCAGGTCACTGTGATGGTGTTAGGTGTCCCTGCTTTCCCATGCTGGCAGATTTCAGTTGTCTTAGCTTCTTAGGTTTGACAATAGTGCAATGAATGGAGAGTTTGGAGGTAGTTTTATCTTGATGAATACATTGATAAATACATTCTCCAGTCATCCAGACTCCTTAGCATAGGTAGGGTACCCAGGTCCTCTCTTGCTTACAGACAACCCCCATTGTTCTGACCTTCCTTACACTGGCTTACGTCAGAGGCCAGCGATGGTAGGGGAAATAAAAGTGTGAGGGACAGGAGAACCAGAGCTCCTCATGTGAGTGTCAATCAGGCTGATGAGAAACGAGGTTTACACGCTATATGTATTTCCTTTATCAGGTGAACTCCAAAGCACGGTTTTAGAGCTATTTTTTTCCCTCTTCCTTTTTCCTACCTATTGATCAGTTTCGTTGACTCTCTCTCTCTCTCTCCATTAGCTGAAATAGAAACTACAGCTCTAAACCAGATGAAGTACTGAGACATTTATCCATGTGGCCTATCCCCTTGGTGGAAGATGCCAGCATGAGGGATGTGCAGCTGGATATCTATATATCTCTGTGTACCTCAGTGAATACTGTGCTTATACACTAAGTGACCATTGGCCACATTAGCTTCTCATCGAATTTCAAACATGAGGCCTGTGGTGTTAAGGTACAGCCTATCAGAAGAATAGGACAGCAAAGTCCCCAGGTCAACCATTTGCCTTTTCTTCCTTCTTTGTCAATGCATAAGCACTGCCTGGAAGATTTTAACCAAGTGTATTTGGGGAGAGGATTCACCTGGTCACACTGCGGTTGTGAACAACTCAGCCCCATCTTGAAGGACTTGGTGAAGACTTTCGAAAGCCTCAAAATGCGGAGTGCTACCAGTCTGGAGGTCCCCTTCTCTCTCTCAGACACATAGTCCTCTCTCCTGGCTGGAGGGGTGCCCAAGCACCTTCCTTCTGCCCTTTCCTTTCAGCTGTTTCCATGAGATGTTTGCTGGCAGACTCTAGCTCAGAGAGAGGGGGACCAAGTGAGGCTGAAGGTCTCACTGATACACATTGGTGCAGACTGCATCTCAGGTACTGTGTTCAGTTTTGGCTTCCTCACTACAAGAAGGACATTGAGGTGCCAGAGCAGGTCCAGAGAAGGGCTGCGAGGGTTTTGAACACAAGCCCTATGAGAAGCAGCTGAGGAACATGGGGTTGTTTAGCCTGGTGATGAGAAGGCTCAGGGGAGACCTCATTGCCCTCTACAACTATCTGAAAGGAGGATGAAATGAGGCGGGAGCTGGCCTCTTCGTCCAAGTAACTAATGATGAGAGGAAACAGCCTCAAGTTGCACCAGGAGAGATTTAGATTGGATATTAGGGAATATAGCTTCACCTAAAGGGTCATTGGACACTGGAAGAGGCTGCCCAGGGAGGTGGTGGAGGCCCCATTGCTGGAGGTGTTTAAAAAACATTTGGATAGGGAGCACAGGGACATGGTCTAACAGTTTACAGTGAGATGTTGGGTTACATTTGGACTCAATGATCATAGAATCATAGAATCAGTCAGGGCTGGAAGAGACCACAAGGATCATCTACTTCCAACCGCCCTGCCATGCCCAGGGACACCCTATCCTAGAGCAGGCTGCCCACAGCCTCATCCAGCCTGGCCTCAAACACCTCCAGCAATGGGGCCTCAACCACCTCCCTGGGCAACCCAGTCCAGCCTCTCACCACTCTCATGATGAACAACTTCCTCCTCACATCCACTCTGAATCTCCCCACCTCCAGCTTTGCTCCATTCCCCCTAGTCCTGTCATTCCCTGACAGCCTCAAAAGTCCCTTCCCAGCTTTTTTGTAGGCCCCCTTCAGACACTGGAAGGCCACAAGAAAGTCACCTGGGAGCCTCCTCTTCTCCATCCTGAAAAGCCCCAACTCCCTCAGTCTGTCCTCATAGCAGAGCTGCTCCAGCCCTCTGAGCATCCCAGTGGCTCTTCTCTGGACACGCTCCAGCACATTCACATCCTTCTTGTAGTGGGGGCTCCAGAACTGGATACAGTACTCCAGGATCTTGAGGTCTTTTTCAACCAGGTGATTTTATGATAGGTAAGGAGCAAGAGCAGGAGAAATTAGCCATAGTAGTCTCCTACTCTGTGATTAAGGGACAAATAAATAATCGCTTGAGAAAAGCACTTGTTTATCTTTACCTTGTGGCTACTCCTAGGAGTAAAACATGAACTGCTTCACCTTGAATAAGGTAGCAGCCTGCACACATCTTGCAGCTCCAGGTCAGCCACTTGAAAGTGTCAGAAATTTCTATGAACATGAAGAATAAGCGAAGAGTTGCTCTACTCCCTTTCTCAACTGGAACTGTCTCTAGACATCCCAGTTGCTGGATACTTTCCACATACCTCCCTCCCCACTGTGGACACCTCTATGCTCTGATACAACCCTCTCTAGATGCTCCAAGAGGCAGAGCTTACACAAGGAGGCCCTGCAAAGGGCACTCCAGACTTAGAAACATAGAATCAGTCAGGATTGGAAGCGACCACAAGGATCATCTAGTTCGAACCCCTCTGCCATGGGCAGGGACACCCTACCCTAGAGCAGAGCCTTGCTCTGGTGCACAGGTGTTTCACAGGCACACACACATTTCAGTGCAGAAATCAATATTGCTGGGGGGGGGGGGGGGGGGGGGGGGTGGGGTGTGTGGAAAAAGAAAATGAAACGGTAGGCAGCAAAGTCTCTCCCATTCTCCCATGACACCTCTGTGATGGTTTGGGTATTCCCTGCCCCACACACTTCAGAAGATCACCCAGACTAAACTCAGTCGGCTCTGGAAATTTGAATGAAGCTTATATTTACAGCTGGCACAATTTACAAGCAGATAGTTACAGTATATACAGTTATAGACAGAAATATACAAGGTAAAAAGGTAATACAGACACAGCTCTCCTCCCAGAAACCTGAGTCCCCAGGAGGGGCTCTCAACCACCCCTCACCTTCCCCCTACCCCTCTCAACCTTACCCCAGTCCCAAGGAAGAATGGAGGTTCGGCCAAGAGGATTAAGAAGCAAAGGTGAAATCAGCCAAAGGAAATGGAGGGTGAGGTTAGAAAGCAAAATGGAGTTCAGCCAGCAGCCTCAGCTTCTCCCCAGCAGGCAAAGAAGAAGAGAACAGCCCAGCACAAAGTGCAGAGCAGAAGTGCCCTAATCTTTGTTTTGCCTTTCTTCTTTACAGCAAGACTGTGAGGGAAGTAGACACCATTGTTTTCATTTCTCTGCCTATGCTCTAATTCTTCTCACCAAAACATCCCAGCTAGGCTCAAACTAGCACACACCTCCCATGCCCTGAGTTAATAAAGATCAAACCTTGTTAGGAAGGAAATGGAACTCCGTGGTTTTCCCTACAGGGACAGCTCAGATGGTTTTAGGCTAAGGAATCAATATGGAGGATCCCAAGCATTGGTGCTCCTGGGCACCTCTGCCAGAATTAGGCACATCTGGCATGACATAGCATTGTCAGATGAACCCTGCCCAGCACATACTGAAAAGATTCATGGAATCAGTCAGGGTTGGAAGGGACCACAAGGATCATCTACTTCCAAACCCCCTGCCATGACCAAGGACACCCTACCGTACAGCAGGCTGCCCACAGCCTCATCCAGCCTGGCCTTAAACACCTCCAGCCATGGGGCCTCAAACACCTCCCTGGGCAATCCATTCCAGCTTCTCACCACTCCTATCATGAACAGCTTCCTCCTCACATCCACTCTGAATCTCCCCACCTCCAGCTTTGCTCCATTCCCCCTAGTCCGGTCACTCCCTGAGAGACTAAAAAGTCCCTCCCCAGCTTTTTCTGTAGGCCCCCTTCAGATCCTGGAAGGCCACAAGAAGGTCACCTTGCAGCCTCCTCTTCTCCAGACTGAACAGCCCCAACTCTTTTGGTCTGTTCTCATAACAGAGCTGCTCCAGCCCTCTCATCATCCTCGTGGCTCTTCTCTGGACACACTCCAGCATCTCCACATCCCTCTTGTAATAGGGGCTCCAGAACCGGATGCAGTACTCCAGGTGGGGTCTCAGCAGAGTGCAGTAGAAAGGGAGAATCACCTCCCTCAACCTGCTGGCCACACTTCTCCTGATGCAGCCCAGCATCTGCTTGGCCCTCCAGGCTGCAAGTGCACACTGCTGGCTCATGTTGAGCTTCTTGTCCACCAGCAGCACCTCCAAGTCCCTCTCCTCAGGGCTGCTCTCCAGCCACTCACTGCCCAGCCTGGATTTGTGCTTGAGGTTGCCTTGACCCAGATGCAGGACCTTGCACTTGGCCTTGTTGAGCCTCATGAGGTTGGCTTGTGCCCACCTCTCCAGCCTGTCCAGGTCCCTCTGGATGCCATCCCTTCCCTCCAGCCTGTCTGCTGCACCACACAGCTTGGTGTCATCAGCAAACTTGCTGAGGCTGCACTCAGTGCCTCTGTCCATGGCACCCACAAAGATGCTGAACAAGACTGATCCCAGGACTGATCCCTGAGGGACTCCACTTGTCACTGGCCTGCACTTGGACATGGAGCCATTGACAGCCACTCTTTGGGTGTGGCCATCAAGCCAGTTCTGTATCCATCTAATGGTCCACCCATCAAACCCATGAGTCACCAGCTTGGAGACCAGGATGTGGTGTGAGACAGTGTCAAATATTTTCAAGGTCAGCAGGATTTGTGATGCTTCTGAGGAGTGGTGAGAGTCTCCTGCACTGCCCTTGGGAGAGGAAGAGCTGTGTAGTGAAACCAGAGATTTCATCTGCTTCCCACCCCAGAATGAAGCCTCTCAGTCAGACGCCAACATGCTCACACACCGGCTGCTGTTTTGTGTCTGTCTGCACACTGTACCTCAGGAATGATTGATTCCTTACTGAGAGCAAACAAAAAACATTGCCTTTTATTCCCAGGGAAATAATTAGAGGAACCTATCACTTCCCAGATGCCTGTTGAGTTGGAGTCCTTTGAAAACAGACCAGGATTGCACCTGGATTCCTCTAAAGCAAAGCTTTGGTTTCAAAGAATCTCCAAGGGGAGCCGGTTGCACATTGATGCCAGAACTGGGTGAGGTGGAGAGGGGGAATGAGGAACATTTGGTGGTGAAAGATGCCACATCCAGTTGGCAGCTGTCACTAGTGTTGTTGCCCAACAATTAGTGCTGGGCCCAGACCTCTTCAATATCTTTACTGATGATCTGGACCAGGGGATTGAGTCCAGCATCGGTAAGTTTGTAGATGACACCAAGCTATGAGAGGCTGCAGAGCTATTGGAGGGTAGGAGAGCCCTGCAGAAGGACCTAGACAGGCTGGATGGGTGGGCAGAGGCCAATGGGATGAGATTTAACAAGGCCAAGCGCAGGGTTCTGCACTTTGGCCACAACAACCCCAAGCAGCACTACAGGCTGGGGACAGAGTGGCTGGAGAGCAGCCAGGCAGAGAGGAAACTGGGGGTGCTGGTAGATAGTAGCTGAACATGAGCCAGCAGTGTGCCCAGGTGGGCAGGAGAGCCAATGGCATCCTGGCCTGGATCAGGAAGAGTGTGGCCAGTAGGACAAGGGAAATTATTGTTCCCTTCTGCTCAGTACTAGTCAGGCCACACCTTGAGTGCTGTGTCCAGTTCTGGGTTCCTCAATTCAAGAGAGATGTTGAGTTACTGGAAGGTGTCCAGAGAAGGGCAATGATCATCAGTGCTCTTTAACATCTTTGTCAGTGATATGGACAGAGGAATTGAGTGCACCCTCAGCAAGTTTGCAGATGACACCAAGCTGTGTGGCACAGCTGACTTGCTGGAGGGCAGGGATGCCATTCAGAGGGACCTGGACAGGCTGGAGAGGTGGGCCCAGGCCAACCTCATGACGTTTAACAAGGCCAAGTGTAAGGTCCTGCACC
>WAAF01013060.1:0-10607 GCA_013400475.1 Tricholaema leucomelas | reverse complement strand
ATTCCAGGCTTTCACTACTCTCATGGTGAAGTGTTGTTGCTTCCCAGCAGGTAGAAAAGGCTGCTCCCTCCTCTCTCCAACCTCTTTGGAGGAAGTTGTAGAGAGCAATGAGGTCTCGCCTCAGCCTCCTCTATTCCAGACTGAACACAGACCAGTAAGGGGCAGCAAGAGCAGAAAGGTTGTGCTTTGTGACATAATCTCTCCCCCCAAAAGGTAAAAATCCCAAAGGCAGGAAGAAATGGGATGAAGCCGCAGAAATGAGCTGTGGGAAACAATATCCCTAGAGTCATAGAATGGTAGGGTTGAAAGGGAGCTCTGAAGATCATGATATCTACAACTACCTGCAGGGAGGCTGTAGCCAGGTGGGGTTGGGCTCTTCTCCCAGGCAACCAGCAACAGAACAAGAGGACACAGTCTCACTGGTGCCAGGGCAGGTCTAGGCTGGATGTTAGGAGGGAGTTGTTGGCAGAGAGAGTGATTGGCATTGGAATGGGCTGCCCAGGGAGGTGGTGGAGTCACCATCCCTGGAGGTGTTGAAGCAAAGCCTGGGTGGGGCACTTAGTGCCATGGTCTGGTTGATTGGCCAGGGCTGGGTGCTAGGTTGGACTGGCTGAGCTTGGAGGTCTCTTCCAACCTGCTTGATTCTATGATTCTATGATGCTATGATTGAATCCAATGTCCATGCCAGAGCAGGATCACCTAGGGCAGGTCACATAGGAAAGCATCCAGATTGGTCTTTAAAGACTTCAGAGAAGGAGGCTGCACAACCTCTCTGGGCAGCCTGCTCCAGGGCTCTGTCACCCTTAAAAGCAAAGAAGTTTTTTCCTGATGTTGAGGTGGAACTTTCTGTGATCCAGTTTGCATCCACAGCCCCTGGTCCTCTCACAGCACACCACTGAAAAGAGCCTGGCCCCTCCTTCTCCCCATCACCCATCAGGTATTTACAGACATCGACCAGATTCCCTTTCAATCTTCTCTTCTCCAGGCTACACAGCCCTAGGGGGTCTCAGCCTTTCTTCACCAGACAGATCTTCCATTCCCTTCATCACCCTGGTAGCTTCTGTTAGACTGTCTCCAGTTCTTCCCTGTCCCTCTGGAACTGGGGAGTCCAGAACTGGACACAGTACTGCAGATATGGTCTCAACAAGGCAGAGTAGAGAGAGAGGACAACCTCCCTTGACCTGCTGGCCAGGATACCATCGACTTTCTCGGCCACAAGGGCATGGTGCTGGCCTGTGGATGCTTGTGTATGCAAGTGTGCAGGGCTCCAGATCTCTGAGACAACATAGTCTACTGAAACCAACTCATCAAACTGTACAACAGCACATTTGAGAGCCAGGTCCACTGGAGACCCTGGATCAGCTTCCAAGGAGTCAATGAAACTCATTGTTCCTTATTTCCAGAACAGAAGCCATTCTGATTGTCCTCTTGGACTTGGCTTTGGTGAGGCCACACCTCCACTATTGTGTTTAGTTTTGAGTATCACAATACAAGAGAGATGTGGAGGTGCTGGAGCAAGTCCAGAGAAGGGCAATGAAGCTGGGGAAGGGCCTGGAGAATAAATCTGATGAGGGGCAACTGAGGGAGCTGGGGATGGTTTGAAGAAAAGGTGGCTGAGGAGAGACCTCATTGCTGTCTACAGCTACCTGAAGGGACACTGTGGAGAGGCTGCTGCTGGGCTTTGTTCACAGGTAAGTGGAGACAGATCAAGGGGGAATGGCCACAAGCTGATCCTGAGGAGGTTAAGATTGGACATTAGGAAGAAGTTTTTTATGGAGAGAGTGGTCAGGGACTGGAATGAGCTGCCCAGGGAGGTGCTGGAGTGCTGCTCACTAACCAAGCCAAGCCTAACTCCAGCAGAGCAGGCATGGTGCAGCAACACTTACAGGAACTCCAGGTGGCCTTGTCCTCCAGGTGACAACAAGGAAGGAAAGCCTCATCATCATCATCCCCTCTGTACCACCATCAAGCCGCTTTGAGTGGCCCTGGAGATGAAAGTGTCACTGTGTTGTTTTACAGGGACAAGGCTGAACCCTCCTGGACACACTGAAGCTGCTGCTACTGAGCACTGAATGTGGCTTGGGGACACATCTAGGACCTGCAAACATCCCAGCTCTGGTCAGAGCTATAGACACCTCAGTCCTGATGCAAGCTGCAAACATCTCATCTCTTGTCCTATGGCTCCTCCTTCCATTACTACAATTTCACCTTTCAACAGGAGAGAAGCAGTTATGCTGTTTAGTGAAACAGATACTCACCATCTGATGGAAAACCATCTGCTTGTAGGCATTTGCCTCTCTCTTTCTCTGCTTTATGTTGGTGACCACCCATTGCCAAGGTCTAGCTCTGGCAGACTGCCTGCTGATGAGTTTTCCAAACCCCAGCAGCTTGCTGGCAGCTAGGAAGATCTGCCTCCAGCACTCAGCCTCTCTGGCTTTATTTCCCTGGTCTGGGTTGTGTGTTTGTTCTTCTTCACCTTGATTTCCTGAAAAGTCAAACTTCTGATGCTGAGGTCAACGTTGGGAGGAAATGACAATCCCAGCTGAAGGTGCCACGTTGACCCATTGCAGTGAAACCTCCTGTTGTAACTCGGCAGGCTTAAAACTCCTGATAGGGGCAAACACAACAAAACAAGGAGAAGAACCAAGGGTGAGAAAGCAAGGAGCAGCAGCTTGCTGTTTCCCACTCAACTGGATGTCAGGTGTGCAAACATATCCATCAATGCAAGGGCACAAGAAGTGTGGAGCTCCATCACCCTCTCATTCCATAATTAAGGGGGTGCAAACCAGCCAAGAGCTCCAGACAAGCAGATCATGATGTCCTTGGTGCCCTGCTTTACGTTTCCCCCCTTTTTACCACCACTTCAAATACCTGACAAGGGCTTTTCACAAGGTCTGAGGTGCAGGGCTGGGGGGAGAGGGAAAAGGGTTGGGGGGAGGGGATGTTTCCCACAGTTAATGAAAGGTTCCTCTTTGCCCCTCGTTGCCTTTGAAGCCCAAACAGCCCCCAGCAGATCCAGGAATTTGCTGGTGATTTACGACTATTTGGACAAGTGGTGTGCAGAGAGGGTCTGGATGGAAGAGTCTTACTCCTCTCTGGCAGTAGGCTCTGCCAAAGAGGTGGGTGAAGGCTCCCCCAGTGTCACTTTGGAGGCTCTCATGGAACAGTTTTGGTGGGATGGGTTTTGTTGGCTGCTGGTGGGACAAGATAAGTGCCTGGGCAGGTTGAATGGAAGAAAACAAACAAACATATATATCTATATCTGGAGAGATAGATAGAGAAAAGGAAGAATTATTTTGCACTAAGAGTGGTAAGGCACTGGCCCAAGTTGGCCAGAGAGATAATAGGTGCCCCTAGCCCTGGAAACACTGCAGGATGGGTTAGATGCCCTCATCTAGTTGCAGATGTCCCTGCTTACTGCAGTGAGGTTGCACTAGGTGACCTTTAAAGGTCTCTTCCAACCCAAACTAGGCTATCATTCCATGGTTCTATGATTCCATGATTCCATGAAAGGATAAGAAGGTGCACACAGTTAGCTACCAGCACCACTGGACCGGCAGCCTCCATCCCCATTGATGCCAAAAACACATCTGGAAGGGCTGGAGGAAGAGCAGGAGGGCTTAAATAAATAACCAACTGCCTAAATCCCAGTGGCAAAATTCACACTTGTCAGCCTCAGTTATTTCCAGCGTTTCCTGCACAACCCACAGCATGCAGAACGTCTCTCTGCCTAAAGGCAGGAGGTCACACATCATCCCACAACTCCAGGACTGGGAAATTTGGGAGTAAGCAGATGGAGGAACCTGACCAAACTTCAGCCCATCCATCCATCCATCCATCCACCATCTGCAGGTTTCTGAGTGCTGCAGAGCAGTCTGGAGAGGAGAAAGCTCCCAGATGACCTTATTGTGGCCTTTCAGTGTCTTAAGGGGGTCTACAAGAAAGCTGAGAAGGGACTTTTTAGGATGTCAGGGAGTGATAGGACTGGGAGGAATGGAACCAAGTTAAAAATGGGTAGATTCAGACTGGATGTTAGGAAGTTCTTCCCCATGAGGGTGGTGAGAGCCTGGAATGAGTCGCCCAGGGAGGTGGTGGAAGTCTCATCTCTGGAGGTGTTTAAGGCCAGGCTGGATGAGACTGATGACAGCCTGGTTTAGTGTGAGGTGTCCTTGCCCATGACAGGGGGAACTAGATGATCCTTGTGATCCCTTCCAACCCTGACTGAGTCTATGATTTTCACAGGCTCATAGATTGTCAGAGGTTGGAAGTGACCAAAAGAGATCAAGTCCCCTGCCAGAGCAGGACCATACAATCACAGTCTCACAGTCTCACAGTGTCACCAAGGTTGGAAGAGACCTCACAGATCATCAAGTCCAACCCTTCACCACAGAGCTCAAGGCTAGACCATGGCACCAAGTGCCACGTCCAATCCTGCCTTGAACAGCTCCAGGGACGGCGACTCCACCACCTCCCTGGGCAGCCCATTCCAGTGGCCAATGACTCTCTCAGTGAAGAACTTTCTCCTCACCTCGAGCCTAAACTTCCCCCGGCACAGCCTGAGGCTGTGTCCTCTCATTCTGGCGCTGGCCACCTGAGATACTAGCTCAAGTCACACAGGAACACATCCAGACAGGCCTGGAAAATTCTCCTTCCAGAGAAGGATACTCCACAACCTCTCTGGGCAGCCTGTGCCAGTGCTCTGGGACCCTCACAGTCAAGAAGTTCCCCCTTGTGTTGAGCTGGAACCTCCTGTGCTGCAGCCTCCATTCATTGCTGCTTGTCCTATCCTGGGGAGCAAGTGAGAAGAGCAGCAAGTGAGAAGAGCCTTTCTTCTTCCCTCCACCCTATAACATCCACCAGTTTCTGTTCTGAAGCTTCAGAGAGGGAGTGCAAGTTTATGGGGGCCCAGAGTGAAGGTCTAAGTCCAAGGGTGGCAGGAGCAAGAGGTGAGGAGCAGAAGTAGTCCCAGCTCAAGCTGTGCTGCAGAGGTCTGTGCTGCTCCCCTTTGCAGCGTGCTGAGACCCCTGGGAAGGTGGAGCTCTCCAGAGCCCATCACCATCCTGTCGTGGTTTCAGGTGCCTAGAAACCATCTTCTGGTTGGGCTCAGAGCCTCCAGAGAAGATTCGGAGATTCCTGGAACGGTTTGGGTTGGAAGCAACCTTGAAGTCCATCTGGATCCTATCCCCCTGGTGTTGGCAAGGACCCTCTCTGCTAGACCAGATTGCTACAGGCCTTATCCTTCCTGGCCTGGAACACCTTCAGGGAGGGGGCATCCATGACCTCCCTGGGCAATAGGTTGTATGAGATGGGCTGGGCTGCTCTGGCATGGGTGCAAGCTCACCCAACAGGAAGCTGAGCGAGTGCCTGCCCGAAGATGCTTTACTGGCCAGGTTGTATTTCCCCTCCAAGCCCAGACCTGCTGCCTTCAGGCTCGTTTTTCTCTTACTGCCTGAATTTCTGCCCCAGCTAAACCCCTAATCTAATTTCTCCCATTATTCCTGTGCCAAAGCTGCTCAAATCCTCTCTGCCCAGCATCCTTTATACCTCCCATGGTCTCACACACCAGGTACCATGAGGCTGCTGCTTGGTCCCAGCTCCAGTCCCTCCTGAATGGCTTTTTCCAAAGCTTTGCTTCTGTTTGCTAATATCTTTTAAATCCTCGGATTTCCAGGGCTTTTGAAAATGCACCCTAATCCTCACCAGCTTTAATTCCCCACTTTGAAACACCTTTCAAAGGAGATTAAAGTTTACTTTGTCGCTTCTCATATGCTTTAAAATTCAGATTTCAGACTAAATCCAACTGTCCCACCAACAAAAAGGACTCCCTACAGCTCCAGGCAGGGAAATGGAAGATGCTGCAGCCACCTTCCTCTTTACAGGGGCTTTGGCATGGGGACCCATCTACTCTGTAGCCCTGGTACAGCCTGCTCCCATCTATCCCAGGTGGGCTTTGGGACTAAACATAGAATCATAGAATCATAGAATGCCAGGGGCTGGAAGGGACCTCAAAAGCTCATCCAGTCCAACCCCCATGCCAGAGCAGGATCACCTAGAGCAGAGCACACAGGAATGCATCCAAGTGGGTTTTGAATATCTCCAGAGAGGGAGACTCCACAACCCCCCTGGGCAGCCTGTGCCAGGGTTCTGGCACCCTCACAGGGAAAAAAATCCTCCTCATGTTTACATGAAACTTCCTATGGCTCAGCTTCCAGCCAGTGCCCCTTGGCCTGGCACTGGGCATCACCCAGCAGAGCCTGGCTCAGCCTCCTGCCACTCACCTGCACCTCTGGAGAACCACTGCTGAGGTCACCTCTCAGCTCCTCCTCTGCCAGCAGCACAGCCCCAGCTCCCTCAGGCTCTCCTCCTAACAGAGCTGTTCCATTCCCTTCAGCAGCTTTGTGGCTCTGTGCTGGATATTCTCAAGCAGTTCTATGTCTCTCCTGAAATGGGATGCCCAGAACTGGACACAGTACTCCAGATGTGGCCTCTCCAGGGCATAGTAGAGGGGCAGGAGAACTCCCCTTGATCACCCACAGCCCTTCTAATCCACCCCAGACTGGCATTGCCCCTCCTGGCCACCAGAGCACATTGCTGGCTCAGGCTCACCCTACCATCCACCAGGATCCCCAGATCCTTTTCCCTTTTGCTGCCTTCCAACAGCTCAGTTCCCAACCTATACCAACCCCTGGGGTTGTTCTTGCCCAGTGCCAGACTCTCCCCTTTGCCCTTGTTGAACTTTATTCCATCTCTCCCTGCCCAGCCCTCCAGCCTGTCCCAGTCTGGCCTTCTGCTGTGGCAGCCACTCCACCCAGCTTGGTGCCATCAGCAAACTTGCTGCCAGTGCCCTCTGTGCCCTCAGCCAGGTCATTAATGAATATCTTGAACAGAACTGGTCCTAGCACTGACCTAAGCATCCCTCCCTTCCTCCCAAAGCTCCAAGAAATTTTAGGGCATTTCAGGGCTTTTTTTTAGGGGATGAAAAGTTCAGCTCAGGGTAAAGCTGTTTTCTGTCAGGGTTATGAATTTATTTGCTCTATTTTATTCTTTAAGGAGCATCAGCTCTGTGCTTTTATAGGGAGCTTGGATGTGTTTTGGGTTGATTCATGTTTCAGAGGGAATTTCAAGCATCTTGCCCTTCTTGGGAGAGGGAGATGTGACCCCCCTGGTATCCCTCTCCCTGGCAGTCTCCCCTAGCAATTTCAAGCCTCTTTCTCTGCCATTTACTGACCCCAAGCATCTTGAAATTCCAATTCATCACAGACTTGGGAGAGCACAGAGGTGGGAGACACTATTTCTGCCTTGGCTGAAGACAAGACTGTTGGAGGAGCATGGCCTTTGTTAGACATCACAGTGGCACAGTGAAGTTAAGACTGTGGGGCTGCCCAGGGAGGTGGTGGAGTCACCGTCCCTGGAGGTGTTCAGGAAAAGCCTGGATGAGGCACTTAGTGCCATGGTCTGGGTGACTGGATAGGGCTGGGTGATAGGCTGGGCTGGATGAGTTTGGAGGTCTCTTCCAACCTGGTTGATTCTATTCTATTCTATTCTCCTGGCACAGGTTTCCCAGGGAGGTTGTGGATGCTTCCTCCTTGGAGGCTGGCTCAGGCCTTCAGCAAATTGGTGCAGTGGGAAGTGTCCCTGTCCATGACAGGGGGATTCAAACTAGATGATCTTTAAGGCCCCCTCCAACCCAAACCATTCTATGAATCCATGACTTCTAGGGAGGAAAAGGATGCTGTGATGAAAAGCAGGGAGGGCATCTACTGCTTGGCAGCTGCTTGGCTTCTTGGGCCTCTCCTCCATATTTTCCTTTTTCCCTTCTTGTAAGCAGATAGGTTATGAGGAACTACTGCATCCAGAGAAAGGAAAGAAAGAAGAGAGGAAAGGAGGAAGGAGGGAAGGAAGATAAAAATAAGGGAGAAAGGAAGAAAGAAGGGGAGAAATATAGGAGGGAAGAAAGGCGAAAAGGAAGAATGAAAGGAAGAAGGGAACAATGAAAGAAAGAAAAGGAAGAAAGGAAGGGAGAAAGGAAGGGAAAATGGAGAAAGGAAGAAAGGAGAGGAGAGATATAGGAGGGAAGAAAGGGGAAAAGGAAGAATGAAAGGAAGAAAGGAACAATGAAAGAAAGAAAGAAAAGGAAGAAAGGAAGGGAGAAAGGAAGGGAAAAATGGAGAAAGGAAGAAAGGAGAGGAGAGATATAGGAGGGAAGAAAGGGGAAAAGAGAGAAAGGGAGAATGAAAGGAAGAAGGGAACAATGAAAGAAAGAAAAGGAAGAAAGAAGGGAGAAAGGAAGGGAAAAATGGAGAAAGAAAAAATGCTGGGAGAGATATAGGAGGGAAGAAAGGGGGAATGAAGAAAGGAAGAATTAAAGGGAGAAGGGAACAATGATAGGAAGAAAGAGAGAAAGGAGAGAAAGAGAAAGAAAGAGAGAAGAGAGAAAGAAAGAAAGAGGAAGAGAAAAAGAGAGAAAGAGAGAGACAAAGAAAGAGAGGACAAAAGAAAGAGAAAGAGAGAAAGTGAAAGAGAGAGAAAGAGAGGAAGGAAGAAAGGAAGAAAGAGACAGAGAAAGAGAGAGAAAGAAAGAAAGGAAAGAAAGAAAGAAAGAAAGAAAGAAAGAAAGAAAGAAAGAAAGAAAGGGAGAAAGAAAGAAAGAAAGAAAGAAAGAAAGAGAGAGAGAGAACCTCCAAATCCTTTGTACATTCCCCTTTTTCTGTCAAATAAACCATAATATGACATTGGAGTTTTGCACTGAAGTGATTGTAATATTCTTTCTTTTACAAGAGCCTTTAAAGTTCATCTTTAGGACTCTGATATTGAAAGCAGGGCAAAGGAATTGTTTGTGGGGATTATTTGAGTTTTTTATGAAAGAAATCCAAACCAGGTGGGTTCCTCACTTCAGCTTTTAATAAAAAGTAAAAGTTCTAGCACATCACCCACCCCTTTTGCTTCCTCCCCCCTCCTCTTTTTCATTTCCATTCTCTCTTTGGCCAAGGACAGGACACATCTTTTGCACTTTCCTGATGAGAAATATGATTTGGAGCACACACAGGCTTGGAAGGGTGGAGAAATCCTGAGTTCATCACCCCATGGTATTCATAGATTGCACTGGGTTGGAAGTATATAGGGGGTGATGGTTGGTGCTGAGCTGGCTGCTGGGCATCACTTTGCTCTGCAGTAAGGCATGGATGCCCTGGCTTCCATGCATCACATCCCCACCTGCCATGGTAAAATCCATCCCAAAGGAGTTTATCCCTCCAATTAAACATAGTCTACTCTACCCTAATTAAATATGACCATGCTGGTAGCCTGGAAGTCCCCAGTTTGACAGATTCAGAGATGGCATCATGTTGGAAGGGACCCTCAAAGCACATCTGTCAGCCCATGGCTTGGATGGTAACACTCTGTGCTGGGTGAGGAACTGGCTGGAGGGCCGAGCCCAGAGAGTGGTGGTGAATGGTGCCACATCCAGTTGGCAGCTGTCACTAGTGGTGTCCCTCAGGGATCAGTGCTGGGCCCCATCCTCTTTAACATCTTCATAGATGATCTGGATGAGGGCATCGAGTCAGTCATCAGCAAGTTTGCAGATGACACCAAGCTGGGGGCTGATGTGGCTGGGCTGGAGGGCAGAAGGGCTCTGCAGCGGGACCTTGACCGCCTGGACAGATGGGCAGAGTCCAATGGGATGGCATTCAATGGCTCCAAGTGCCGGGTGCTGCACTTTGGCCACAACAACCCCATGCAGAGATACAGGCTGGGGTCGGAGTGGCTGGAGAGCAGCCAGACAGAGAGGGATCTGGGGGTGCTGATTGATACCCGCCTGAACATGAGCCAGCAGTGTGCCCAGGTGGCCAAGAGAGCCAATGGCATCCTGGCCTGCATCAGGAATGGTGTGGCCAGCAGGAGCAGGGAGGTCATTCTGCCCCTGTACTCTGCACTGGTTAGACCACACCTTGAGTACTGTGTCCAGTTCTGGGCCCCCCAGTTTAAGAGGGACATTGAGATGCTTGAACGTGTCCAGAGAAGGGCAACGAGGCTGGTGAGAGGCCTCGAGCACAGCCCTACGAGGAGAGGCTGAGGGAGCTGGGATTGTTTAGCCTGGAGAAGAGGAGGCTCAGGGCAGACCTTATTGCTGTCTACAACTACCTGAGGGGTGGTTGTAGCCAGGAGGAGGTTGCTCTCTTCTCTCAGGCAGCCAGCACCAGAACAAGAGGACACAGCCTCAGGCTGAGCCGGGGGAAATTTAGGCTTGAGGTGAGGAGAAAGTTCTTCAGTGAGAGAGTCATTGGCTACTGGAATGGGCTGCCCAGGGAGGTGGTGGAGTCGCCGTCCCTGGAGCTGTTCAAGGCAGGATTGGACGTGGCACTTGGTGCCATGGTCTGGCCTTGAGCTCTGTGGTGAAGGGTTGGACTGGATGATCTCTGAGGTCTCTTCCAAACTTGGTGATACTGTGAGACTGTGAGACTGTGAGACTGTGATCTTGTCCAACGTACCTACAGGCAGCAGGGACAATTCCAAGTACATCAGGCTGCCCAGGGTCACATCAAGGCTGATCTTGAAGGTCTCCAGGGAGTAGGCCTCAACCTGGGCAACCTGTTCCAGTATTTCACCAC
>WAAF01013059.1:24250-38331 GCA_013400475.1 Tricholaema leucomelas | reverse complement strand
CAGAGTGCAGTAGAGGGGGAGAATCACCTCTCTCAACCTGCTGGCCACACTTCTCCTGATGCAGCCCAGGCTCTGGTTGTCCTCCTGGGCTGCAAGTGCACACTGCTGGCTCATGTTGAGTTGCTTGTCCACCAGCACCCCCAAGTCCCTCTCCTCAGGGCTGCTCTCCAGCCACTCACTGCCCAGCCTGGATTTGTGCTTGGGATTGCCTATATGGAGAAGGCATTTTCCTTTATTCCCAGTACAAGCTAGAACAGCTGACTCCTTGGAGCTAGTGTCTAATGAAAGGCTATAGCCTAGGCTACTTTGTTCATTAATTCTAAATTTAGCTACAGTATTAAACTAAACACTGAAGCAGTGGGGATTTTTTTTTATAACATAGGATCTTAACAATTTCAAAATGAAATGTCTGTACCAGTCAGAAAGAATGTTGAAGAGAGAACACAAACTCACAAGCAAAGGTTCCTTTCTATAAGGCAGTATTTATTTTAGTGGTCACATTTCTTTATATCAAGCTTCTACTCCTATTTTATAAGATTTCTGTGTTGTGTCTTCTTTGCCCATTTAATGAGTTTTGAGACTTCACAAATTATGGAATGGCATCATATCAGTCACAGAATGATTTAGGTTGGGCAGTACTTTAAAAATCATCTATTTCCACTTCCACTGACATAGGCAAGGACTAGGCTGGATGTTAGGAGGAAGTTCTTCACAGACAGAGTGATTTGCCATTGGAATGGGCTGCCCAGGGAGGTGGTAGAGTCACCATCCGTGAAGGTGTTCAGGAAAAGACTGGATGGGGCACTTAGTGCCATGGTCTAGTTGACTGGATAGGGCTGAGTGCTAGGTTGGACTGGATGATCTTGGAGGTCTCTTCCAACCTGGTTGGTTCTATGATTCTATGACATTCCTGTCTAGCCAATTCTTTATCCACTTAACAGTCCATTTAAATCTTTCCAACTGACAGCAAGAATGCTGTGTAGAACAGTATAAAAGGCCTTACAGAGTCCATGTAGGTGGCACCCAAAGCTCTTCCTTTGTCCACTGTCACAGTCACTGCATCATAGAAAACCACCAGATTAATCAGACAGCACTGTCTGAAATCAGCTCATTGTCTTCTGTTTCCATATGTCTTCTGTAAGGATCTGCTCTGTGGTCATTCTGAGCAGTGGTGAATATGTGTTAATAAAGGTCTCCAGTAGGATTCACATTGAATCGTGCAGAGTCCATGTGTCGTCCCTCACCAGCACCATAACTGGGCCATAACTGCTTGCCCCCTATCTTAGACCTACAAGGTCTCAGCAGGCCACATGATGCAGCTCAAAACTCCCTGCCAGCTAGCAGCCATGTTCCCCACACAAGCCATGAGATAAGAAGAGACGTGCGCTCTGCCCAGGGAACTCACCGTCAACCAGCAACAGAACAAGGGGACACAGTCTCAACTTGTGCCAGGGGAAGTATAGGCTGGATGTTAGGAGGAAGTTCTTGCCAGAGAGAGTGATTGGCATTGGAATGGGCTGCCCAGGGAGGTGGTGGAGTCGCTGTCCCTGGGGGTGTTCAAGAAAAGACTGTCTGAGGCACTTAGTGCCACGGTCTGGTTGACTGGATAGGGCTGGGTGCTAGGTTGGACTGGATGATCTTGGAGGTCTCTTCCAACCTGGTTCTGTTTTATTCTATTCTAAAAGAAGTGAGAGGTGGAGAGGAGAAGGGGAACAGCAATATCAGCCAGGCACTGGCTTATAAGTTGTGATACTGGAAAATGGAATTGAATAACAATATTACAGTATCCTGGGACAACCAGGACCATCCCTTGGGACAATGGTTGGTCTCTGTAATTTTCTTAAGGGGACCTGGGACCCCTCAGGCTACAACAACTCCAAAATTCAAGCACTAAATAATCTATAATGTCAGCATCACACTTTTTTATTTCTTTCCCCTGTTACAGTCTTCAGTGGACAGAAACTTGAAGCACTTGCCAAGTGATAACTTGGTCATTTTGTGCAAATGAAGTATTTATCCAATTATTCCAGATGGTTAGGTTGGGATACATCCCATTTCATTTTGGACAGATAATTGCTCTTTAGCTGATGACGATTCTTTTCATGACTGTACATGAAAGCAGCACACTAAACCCAGAGCAGTGTAATCTGTAGACAAGATTTGGCCAGGACTGCTCAAGAAAATTCAGGAAACTAATTCAGAAAAACAACATGAAAAGCTGGAACGTGTCCAGAGAAGGGCAACAAGGCTGGTGAGGGGCCTGGAGCACAGCCCTGTGAAGAGAGGCTGAGGGAGCTGGGAGTGTTTAGCCTGCAGAAGAGGAGGCTCAAGGGGGACCTCATTGCTGTCTACAACTACCTGAAGGGAGGCTGTAGCCAGGTGGGGGTTGGTCTCTTCTGCCAGACAACCAGCAACAGGACAAGGAGAAACAGTCTCAATATGTGCCAGGAGAGGTCTAGGCTGGATGTTAGGAGGAAGTTCTTGCCGGAGAGAGTGATTGGCATTGGAATGGGCTGCCCAGGGAGGTGGTGGAGTCACCATCCCTGGAGGTGTTCAAGAATAGCCTGGATGAGGCACTTAGTGCCATGGTCTAGTTGATTGGATAGGGCTGGGTGCTAGGTTGGACTGAATGATCTTGGAGGTCTCTTCCAACCTGGTTGATTCTCTTCTAACTATGTGATTTTAAAAAGCTAATGTATGTACCATGTGTTTCTCATCTATTTTTCTATCTTCTTGTCCCAGGTTGAGAACTATAGGGTTAAAAAAATATATCTTCTGGGGACTAGAAGACTGTTGTTCAATCCCATAATTCTGCTATCTCTTTATAAACTCACAGCAAAGCCAGCATGTTCTCCTTTCCTGCCCCTCCTGCCCTGTGTCGAGCTGGAGCCACTTTACTGGACAAACATGTAAGCAGTAGGTCTGTTTTGGGGCTTCCAGAGGCTTGTGTTGAGGCCTATGCATGGCAGAGGCATTGGGGGGATGGGGAGGATTGGAGCAGTGGGGATTATAGATTCAGTCTTGGGCTGAGGGAAAATTCAAGGGGGTTCACCATGACTGTTGTATCTGCATCTGTAATTTCTTGTCTGTATCTCTCCAAACATAATTCTGTGCTTTTTCACCAATTTGAGAGCTTCATTTCTGTTGGCTTTCTTTAAAAGCCACAGCACTTCCATGCTGTAAGCATCCAAGAACCCCCATCAGTCAATCCAATATTTTAAAACGGTGTTGCTATGATTAGCTTCCTTCCTCTTGCATTTTTCTGTCTTCAATTCTTGGCAAGTCCTCAGCTATTACAAACACAATTATTACCAAAAAGTGCTTGTTTAGAAGAATGATCTGACCTTTTAATCATAGCTCGAAGCCCTCTTCTTACAAGATATTGTTATTGCATATATAGCAGGAGACTTACAGTTTTGTGCAAGAGCTGCCCAAGACATTGATGTATTTTTTTAGACTCTAAAGGATTCAATACCAGGACCAATCGGTTTTATTTAATTAGGATGTCACATTTTAACATTATTAATATTTCTGTATGAGATCAATCAGATCAGAGCAAAGAAAACTAGACAAAGTGTGCCAAAGAACTGAAAATCAGCTGAAGTACTAAGGAAATCATTTAAAAAGCATAACATTAACTTAAAGCAGTTTTAAAAGGAGGCTGCATTTTAAATCGCTCTCTAATGTGTAGCTCCCTTTTCTAAAGAAGACATTTACAGCTCTCCAGACCCTTGACTAAGAAACAACTATAATACTGGCTGTAAAATGCTTCAGTTAGAAAGCAAAATTGGGTTGCCCAGAGAAGTTGTGGATGACTCATTCCCAGATGTGTTTAAGTCTAGACTGGATGAGGCTATAAGCAACTGGTCTAGCAGGATGTGTCCCTGACCATGGCAACAACAAGAGAGATGTTGAGGTGCTGGAATGTGTCCAAAGAAGGGCAACAAGGCAGGTGAGGGGCCTGGAACACAAACCCTATGAGGAGAGGCTGAGGGAGCTGGGGGTGTTTAGCCTGGAGAAGAGGAGGCTCAGGGCAGACCTCATTGCTGTCTACAACTACCTGAAGGGAGGCTGTAGCCAGGTGGGGGTTGGTCTCTTCTGCCAGGCAATCAGCAACAGGACAAGGGCACACAGCCTCAAGTTGTGCTGGGGAAGCATAGGCTGGATGTTAGGAGTAAGTTCTTCCCAGAGAGAGTGATTGGCATTGGAATGGGCTCCCCAGGGAGGTGGTGGAGTCACCGTCCCTGGGGGTGTTCAGGAAAAGCCTGGCTGAGGCACTTAGTGCCATGGTCTAGTTGACTGGACAGGGCTGGGTGCTAGGTTGGACTGGATGATCTTGGAGGTCTCTCCCAACCTGGTTGATTCTATTCTATTCTATTCTAAGGATGGTTGGAATTACACGGCCTTTGATTTCCCTTCCAGCTTAGGACATTAGGGTAATGGTTTTAAACTGGCAGAGGGGAGATTTAGACTGGATATTAGGAGGAAGTTCTTTACATATGGTCCCTGGAGGGTGGTAAGACACTGGAACAGGTTGCCCAGGGAGGTTGTGGATGCTTCCTCCCTGGAGGCGTTTAAGGCCAGGCTGCTCTAGTGGGAGGTGTCCCTGCCTATGGCAGGGGGTTGGAGCTGGATGATCCTCGAGGTCCCTTCCAACCTAAACCATTCTATGGTTCTATGATTCTATGACATTACTATCCAAGTTTAAAAAAAAAAAAAAAAAAGGCTTAAAAAACATAGAATCATAGAATCAACCAGGTTGGAAGAGACCTCCAAGATCATCCAGTCCAACCTAGCACCCAGACCTATCCAGTCAACTAGACCATGGCACTAAGTGCCTCACCCAGGCTTTTCTTGAACACCTCCAGGGACGGCAACTCCACTACCTCCTTGGGCAGCCCATTCCAATGACAAATCTCTCCAGGAAGAACTTCTTCCTAATATCCAGCCTAGACCTCAACCACAAGTTGAGACTGTGTCTCCTTCTTCTGTTGCTGGGTGTCTGGCAGAAGTGTGATGGCTTGGATGTAACCTGCCCCCCCTACACTTCATAAAATCACCCAGAAATTACAGCCTGTAATCTAGTTCTTCTCATCAAAACATTCTAGCTAGCTTCAAACTAGCACAAGAAGAGATTAACTGCCACCTGGCTACAGCCTCCCTTCAGGTAGTTGTAGACAGCAATGAGGTCACCCCTGAGCCTCCTCTTCTCCAGGCTAAACAACCTCAGCTCCCTTAGTCTATTTGCAGACGTCAAAAGTTACTGAGTACAGACTGTTTATGTTTGATAACTTTTTATTCTACCGTTATCTAGTTTATATAAGGATTTTAACTGTATTTAGAGTTACAGTATCACAGTCTCACAGTATCACCAAGGTTGGAAGAGACCTCACAGATCATCAAGTCCAAGCTGTTACCACAGAGCTCAAGGCTAGACCATGGCACCAAGGGCCACGTCCAATCCTGCCTTGAACAGCTCCAGGGACGACGACTCCACCACCGCCCTGGGCAGCCCATTCCAGTAGCCAATTCCAGTTACATATGTTGTCATACAAATGAAACAGAAAATAACCTAAAAATGTTTTTTCTGCTTTAATTTTCTTGAATCAGCTCAAGGAAAAGAAAATACCTTTTTTCTCTAACCAATTTCAGAGGAACCATTCTTTGTGTGAAGTGGCTGTAGCTGCTGCTCCAACGTGCTAAACACCCTTCACATATTTTCAATTAGAAGAGCAAATGTTGATGTCTTGGTGCTGTGGGCAAGACAGAGAGTACCCAGCGGTAATTGGCTCAGGGCCCTGGAGTGCCTGCTGCCTGGCTGTCACCATGGCTGCCTACTGCCCACCCTCAGAATGCTCCCACACAGACATCTTCAGCTTTGCTGCAAAGACCTGGTTGGAGGTCCAAGGTTGCAACCAGCCCTGGCCCTGCCAAGCAACAGTGCAGGCATCATTTGCCCTTGGTAAAGCTATATGGACTGTTCCTGATACCTTCTTATGCCTGGGCTAGGTTTCTCACAAAAATTAGCCCATAACCACCCCAGGGATTGAGAGGAGGCAGTCAGCCTCCTTCTCACCCATCTTAAAAAGAAGCATAAGTGATGCTTGCCTTAGTATTCATTAATGAACTCCTTCAGTGACCAGTTACCCTTGAAGATGATGACAGCTACTCTGTGGTGTCAGCCAAGTCCCTCAGCACTCCCAAGCCCATTGGTTTGCTGCAACAACCCCTGACTGGATGATTTTCTGCTCTAGGTAACCAAGCATCAAAAAAAAAACCCATGATATGACAACACGAAACACTGCTTTGTGTGATTTGTTCTGTCATCTCTCTGCAGTGGTCCCTGTTAAAAGATAAAGGCTATCTGATCTCCAGAAAATTTAGGATTTGTGAGTCTACTTAAGGATCCTGTGGCTGGCAGGTGTGGAACCTGTGAATATAAAAGGCAGAATAAGGGGAGCAAGCAGCTCTGACTGAGCAAGCAGTCTAGTCATTCAAGTAGTTCATACTGAAGTGGAAAAGAAAACAGAAACTTGATTTTCTAGCTTTTATTTCTGTTTTACAAGACCCAGTAACCACAAAGGTCATATTCAAGGTAGCTGGGAACATGTCTTGGAAGCTCTCAATGCCTTGTATTGATCAGTGCTCTAATGCTATAAAGTTATACTTTATTAAAACCTCCTAAAAGTTCAGAAGACATTTCAGATCCTGCATGTAAAAAATCCTATCAAAAACTGCTTGCAAACTAAAAAACAATAAAATAAAGAGTAATTTTAAAGAGCTTGATTTCCCTCTCTTTTTTCCTTGCCACCACCGCCCAAAAGATGAAAAGCTGCTTTGAGCAACCTGCTCTAGTGGGAGGTGTCCCTGCCTATGGCAGGGGGTTAGAGCTGGATGATCCTTGAGGTCCCTTCCAACCTAAACCATTCTATGATTCATTCTATGATTCTATGAAAGCCTCTCTCATCTGGCTGATGTTATAAAGTCTCCTATGCTATGCTAGTCTTGGTTAAAACCTTTTATGTAGAAACACTGTGTAAAAAAGTGCAGAAGGAAATCCTCTCCTCTTCTTTAAAGATTAAACACAGGTTTCAATGAGAACTAGAAACTGAGATACTTCTTAGCAATAGATATCATTAAATTCTTGATTTCACCATTGGATCCTTTGGTCTATAGGTTTCAATACAGCAGGAATTCCTGACATGTTTTATCTGATCTTCAGAGCTACTGGAAAAGCCAAATCAGTGTTTCAGAGTGTCCCACTCTGTTCTAGGAAAATTTGACATAAGGATGAAATTATTTTTTTTAATGAGTGTGCTAGTTTGAGCCTAGCTAGAATGTTTTGGTGAGAGGGACTAGATCATAGGCTGTGAAAGGAAAACAATGGTGATGTCTACTTCCCTCATAGTCTTGCTGAGATGTGTAAAAAAGGAAAGCAAAGCATAGATAAAGTCACTTTGCTTTCAGCTCTTCGCTCTTTGCCTGCTGGGGAGCTGGGGCTGCTGGCTGGACTCCATCTTACTCTCTAACCTCACCCTCCATTTGCTTTTTGGCTGATTCACCTTGCTTCTTAACCCTCTTGGCCAAACCTCCATTCTTTCTTGGAACTGGGGTAAGGTTGAGAGGGGTAGGGGGAAGGTGAGGGGGTGGTTGTGAGCCCCTCCTGGGGACTCAGGTTTCTGGGAGGGGAGTTGTGTTTCTGTATTACCTTTTACCTTGTATATTTCTGTCTATAACTGTATATACTGTAAATATCTGCTTGTAAATTGTGCCAGCTGTAAATATAAGCTTCATTCAATTTCCAGAGCTGGCTGAGTCTAGTCTGGGTGATTTCTAAAGTGTGGGGGGATGGGGAACACCCAAACCATCACAATGAGGACAGTAAGAGACTGGAACAGGTTGACCAGAGAAATGATGGATGCCCAATCTCTGGAAGTGTTCAAGGCCAGGTTGGGCAGAGCTCTAAGCAACCTGATCTGGTGGAATGTATCCCTGCCCATTGCAGGAGGGTTGGAACTAGAGGATTATTAAAGTCCCTTCAAATCCCAACCATTCTGCAGGTCTATAATCCAATATCCAGGTTGTAAAGGCCATTTGTGTCTTTTATGCCACGTCACTGGAACTCCAATGTGTCCTTCTCTGTATTCACACTTAATTTCCACCTGAGGAACAGCATTGGACAGTGTCCTCTTGCCATTGTCATTTCAAACTACAGTTGCCTTATATATACTACTGACATCAAAGTATTTTCAATGAAGAAGCGCTCTCCACATCAAGAAATAATGTGCTTCTCAGGAATTTAACTCTCTTCTACATGTAAGTAATCACATAGCTCAGCTTCAGGATGTTTTTTGAAGAAAGTAACAGCCATTAATGTTGGGCTCCACTACTTATTTTCCCCCCAGAAGGAAGAGAAAGGACAGGAATCAGAATAATCTTTCATTAAACCACAACCTTGGGACACATAGACTTTAAAAGGAATTATGATGGTTGTCATGTGTACTGTGAATACATTGACTTGCTTAAATTGCTTACTTTATGGGATGCTGAAAAAAAATGTTTCCTGTCAAGACATGTTAGAGAAGAGAAAGATAACAAATTGCCTTGTAAAGCAGCATATCAGGTAGCACCGTTGCCCACAAGAGTAGGAAAAGTGCATAGCAGGAAGCCAGGACTTGTTTGCAGGACAAAATCTTTTGGTTTTTTTTCAGGTAATAATTAAATTAGGTAATAATAACCATGCCATTAGGAGATGTTGTTCTTAGTATGTATTTCATAGAGTAGAATCATAGAATCATAGATTCAACCAGGTTGGAAGAGACCTCCAAGATCATCCAGGTCAACCTAGCACTCAGCCCTATCCAGTCAACTAGACCATGGCATTAAGTGCCTCAGCCAGGCTTTGCTTTGAACACCTCCAGGGATGGTGACTCCACCACCTCCCTGGGCAGCCCATTCCAATGGCAAATAATTTATTTTCCAAACAAATGCAATTTTTTGGGGGGTAAATACAGCCCCTTTACTAGTCAGGAGGACATAATTTTATCCCTACTAGCATTTGTGGCAGGTTTTACATATTAATGAGATTAATGAAAAATCTTGACAATAAAAGGGCAAATGCTTGTCAATGTGCACTGTTACGTCTGTAATGGCTAACATATGGTCCTAAATGATTTCTGTAAGTGAACTAACTTGTTGAAGGTCTTGAAGGTCAGTTTGAGACAAGGGATGTGGTAAATGGAAAAAGCCAAGATGCTCACAGAGCTGCCTTGTCATACAAAGCGTTTGCTTTCAGCGTTGACTCAAAGACAAGCGTTCCAATACAATGCATTCTTCATTTGTCAGGAATGTGACACATTCTATTAAAAGAGGATACTGATGTGTGTCTTCACAGAGGAAGTTCTGCTGAACAGCCTGCAGAAGTGTCACATTTTGTTAGAGCTGCTGCTCTGCTCTCATGTCTCATCGCATGGTGACAACTATATTGAAGAGCATCAGTTAATGAAATTAACACCGAAAGTGAAATAAAACCTGAGATCGTTGCATGGCAATGCCACACCTGCCCACTTCAGGGCATGCTATAAAATAGAAGGACAGCTCTGACTATTTCAACTGCCTTCATTATATGATAGTTGTTTTTGATGTACTTGCAAATTACTTCAAATGGCTGTGGAAGGAACATTTATTTTTGTTGTTTAATTCATGCAAATGTGGCTGAATTTACTACTCTGGTTTCACTCTCCGTATTACTGTCTTCTTAACCTCCTATTATGACTTGTTAGATAGAATAGAATAGAACAGAATCAACCAGGTTGGAAGAGACTTCCAAGATCCAAGTCCAACCTAGCACCCAGCCCTGTCCAATCAACTAGACCATGGCACTAAGTGCCTCAGCCAGGCTTTTCATCAACACCTCCAGGGATGACTCCACCACCTCCCTGGGCAGCCCATTCCAATGCCAAGCACTCTCTCCAGCAAGAACTTCCTCCTAACATCCAGCCTAGACCTCCCCTGGCACAACTTGAGGCTGTGTCCCTTTCTTCTGCTGCTGGTTGCCTGGGAGAAGAGACCAACCCCACCTGGCTACAACCTCCCTTCAGGTAGTTGTAGACAGCAATGAGGTCACCCCTGAGCCTCCTCTTCTCCAGAATAAACACCCCTAGCTACCTCAGCCTCACAGGGCTGTGTTCCAGGCCTCTCACCAGCTTCATCACCCTTCTCTGGACAAGTTCCAGTACCTTAACATCTCTCTTGAATTGAGGAGCCCAGAACTGAACACAGAACTCAAGGTGTGGTCTGACCAGTGTTCAGATCCTACACATCCCTGATAATTCAGAGATCGTAGGATGAGAAACTCATGATCAAAGGCTTATATTCGGCTGCATCAAGAACTTATTCATTTAATTCTTCTGCTCAGAGGAAGTGTCATGAGTCTCACTAGCTCCTCTAAGTCTTAAGGATTTAATATAGCCTTTGTTAGAAGATGTATGATAGAGCAAAAGACTAAGATTAGTGCTCTTTTAAATCATTAGTGTATTCTGTCCATCTTCACACACACAAATACACTTACACATATGGACATACTCTACAGTATTTTCTCTTGAGGGGTGATGGAATTTGTTAATTAAAAAGGTGTTCTCTGTGGCTTGATCCTAATACATCAACACTCCCTCTGAAGGCACTAAGGCTTAAAAGCTGTAAAATGCATTCTTATCACAGGAGTCCTGATCCTGCGTCTGGAAGTGTATTTCTGCAGCTGCAAATCATAGCATACCAGGTTGGAAGGGACATCAAGGATTATTTAGTCCAAACTGTCTGCACAAAAGCATGATCTAGAGAGGATGGCCCAGCACCCTGCCCCTCTGAATCTTATAAGTGTCCCATGTTGGGGAATTCACCACTCCCCCAAGGAGGTAGTTCTTTAAGATTGCCAGCAATAAATGCACTAAACTACAGCATAGTGACATAGCTTTAAAACACAGTTGCAACCACAAGTGTAGAATCTCCTATGCAAGCACTTAGGTGTAGCCATAGTGCACATCTCACCCAAAGGCCTTCCTTCCAGGGTGTTTGATGTTTGGTGTCTAGTTCTGGTTCCTGATTTTGTATACTGAAACAGGACAATATTTATACCTACCTACTATTCTGCAGAATGTGGACAGTCAAGCCACCACTGTGGTTAAGCCATTGTTCTATTACTAGGTGCACAAACACTTAAGCTGCCTTGAAAGGGATCAGTGGAGGAATGAGTCCAGGACCACTCAGTGGAAGAATGGACCTCTTCTCCCTCCTTTCACATTTCTTCCCTGTGACATAGCAGCACAGACCATGAGATTCCCACACCACCCCTGTGCCTGCTGTGGTGATCATGTGCTTATAAATAATGTTCTTTTTATACTTTTTGTGGTAGTTTTCCACTATTTTGTGCTTCCAATACTCGTGTGTCTAATTAGAATCTCCCTATGAGATTCTACACCCAGTAGGAGATGCTATACCCAGTACCCCCATCTTAGGAACATTTCCTGTTGCTCCTGTTGGCCTGGATTATTCCTCGGTTGATTGCAACAGTGTAAGCACTGCTACTGTGGACTCCAAATCCCAGGTTCTTCAGTTTAAAGTCCACTTCACCAAGCTGGCCAGCCTGCTGCCAGATTCCCTTGTCTCTTCTAGATAGGTGGATCCCATCCTTCTCTAACAAGCTATAGTCATCCAAGAATGTCCTCTTGTCATAAATACCAAAACCCTCATGATGGCACCACTCACTAAGCCAGAAATTGATTTGCATTTTATGTCTATTTCTGGTTCAACTCTTCTCTCTAACTGGTAAAATGTAAAAAAACTTAACTTGGGCACCAGTACTTCTCACTTGCACCCCTAGGGCTTTCTGGTCTTCTTTGATTCTGCCCTGGTTCCAGCATTCAGAGTCATTTGTGCCTGCATGAAAGAGTAGCAATGCACAATAGCCTCTGTTTAGCAACATCTTGGACCTTAGCTCTTGAAATGCAGCATACCTCTCATGACTTCCTGTCAGGGCAGCAGACAGACACCTCAGGATCCCTTAACAGATAGATAGATCAGCAGCAGATAGATCCCTCAGGATCACCTACTATGGGCACTTGTTTCTTTTCATGGCATCCACTATGTGCTGCTTTCAGTTTGTTCATGCAGATCTTGCTCATGGCTCTTTACAGCTCTTAGAGCTTCATGTCTAGTTTTGCTTGAAATGTTAGTGTGTAGAGACTGAAGCAGAGTCCTGCTTTGGTGGGTCACCAGGGTTCAAGGTGCCGTCTTCTCTCTGTAGTGTCTGCCACAGGAGCACAGTTCTGAAATGGCTTAACTATCTCTGTCGCAGCTCATCTAATACTATGCAGCCTTGTAACTGTTTCCTGCATCTCAGCCACCTGAAGCCACACATTATCAACCTGTATGCATTTTTGTGTGTGTGTGTGTTTACCCTTTCTCCAGGAGTACTGTTTTATTGCAATCTACTGTCTGTACTAAAGTCTCATTCCTTAGCAGTTCCATCTGGGTAGAAGTTTCACAGATTGTGGTGGTTTGGGTGTCCCCCACCCCCCCACACTTTAGAAATCACCCAGACTAGACTCAGCTGGCTCTGGAAATATGAATGAAGCTTATATTTACAGCTGGCACAATGTACAAGCAGATATTTACAGTATATACAGTTATAGACAGAAATAGACAAGGTAAAAGGTAATACAGAAACACAACTGCCCTCCCAGAAACCTGAGTCCCCAGGAGGGGCTCTCAACCACCCCCTCACCTTCTCCCTACCCCTCTCAACCTTACCCCAGTCCCAAGGAAGAATGGAGGTTCAGCCAGAGGGTTAAGAAGCAAAGGTGAATCAGTCAAAAGCAAATGAAGGGTGAGGTTAGAGAGTAGATGGCGTCCAGCCAGCAGTCCCAGCTCCCCAGCAGGCGAGTAGCCGAGAGCAAAGCCCAGAGCAAAGTGACTAGTGACCTAATCTATGTTTTGCTTTTAATTCTAATACATCTTAGCGAGACTGTGAGGGAAGTAGACCTCACCATTGTTTTCATTTCACAGCCTATGATCTAGTTCTTCTCACCAAAACATTCTAGCTAGGCTCAAACTAGCACACAGATCTTTTCTGTAGAATCATGGGGTTTAACTGTGAGCTGAGTGCCCACCACTGTGGCAGAAACCTTGAGCTGGTAGGTGACAAGATCTTCATACACCGACTGCCATGTGAACTGCTGCATCATGCTCTGTCTGACGATGCCACACTCTTCACAGAACTCATGATTGCTTTCGCTCCCCAGAGACACTTTTTATAGGCGTGGGGATGGCCACAGTTGCCCTAACAATGCTCAGACCTCATCAGTGTCTCCCACAAGAGCAGCTGGTTCCTGACAGGTCTCTTTGCTTCTGTGATATTTCTCTAGCTTTGGAAAACTTATTGTGCACCAAAATCTGCAACCCCATTCTGACCCTGAAGTAGCTTCCCTCAGCAGCTGACTGCTGGGTTCAGTTCCTCTCTGTCTCATGAAATCTCTGATTTTCCCTGTTGGCTTCATTGGAAATTGAGCTGTACAGAGGTACAGCTGTACAAAGGCACCGAGTTAGCAGAAAGACTGACATTCATGTAAATTCATAATTACTAGAAACTAATCATTATTTCATTCTGTACTCAATAGATTATGAGATTATTTTTGTACTGTTTTAAGTAGTACGGAAAGAAATGGCAGGAGATGAGGTAAATATTCACTGTTAAATTCCCCACGGAACTCATTATAAAGATGAATTGATGGGTTTGGGCCTTATGCTTTAGAGCTTTTTTTTTAATATACTTTTGTTTCATTGCATTTTTGACATTTTTGTTACTGGGCTATCATTGAAAAAGTATTTGTGGTGCCAGAGAGGGCTGTTTTGGGAAACAGCAGAAAGGTTGAGAGAAGTGCAATAGAACTCAACAAGTTGAACTGGTATTTTGGGGGGAAAAAAATACATATTTTCTTGTTGCTCTTCAGTAAAACTTTCATATAGTAATTCTACAAAATATGATCCCTATTGCAGCCATGATACTGAAATAGAATAGAATAGAA
>WAAF01013059.1:0-10000 GCA_013400475.1 Tricholaema leucomelas | reverse complement strand
CCTTGAGGTCCCTTCCAACCTAAACCATTCTATGATTCTATGATTCTAAATGAAATTAACTCTGTGGAGAAAAACTGTAAAAGTTTAAAAGAAACAATGTCTGATAGGTCATGATTTTATAGAAGTCTTACAGACCTTTTTTTTACCCCCACAGTGAATTTGGCCTTGGTAACAAAAGAGGTTTTTGTTGGCTTATTAAACTCTTCTGTTGAAGTATATTGACTTAGGGTTTAACACCAAAAGTCAAGATAGAAGCTAATTACTATTCAGTACCTTTAATTGGAAGCTACAGTTCAAATACTTCAGGACAAGGTAAAGCAAATAACACTTGTCACCAGTAATTACAGAGAGTTTTCACCACCCTGCCTTGAAGACACTGAGCTGCTGCTTTCCTAAGAGGTCACAAAAGCAGAATGAGTGAAAAGGAGATCACACTTCTGAAACACCTGCAAAACACTTCACTTTGAGAAGTCTTTTCCTTGACCTCAAATATTGCCTCTCATTCACCTTTAACATTTTTAGACCCTCAAAATGCATTTCATTTCTATTCTTTTGTTATTAGGCATTCCAGGAGCTCTCCATAGCATTTACTTTTGCTTACTGTGTAATAGCCAAATAGGCTGAGGTTAGGAATGAATTGGTGGTTGTGGTTGTTTTGGTTTTTCCTTAAAAGAGAAACAAAAAAACCCAGAAAGACTTAGAAAAAAGAAAGACTTGAAAACTGTGCAAGAAAAAAATCAATGGAAAGCTGTATTATATGGTCAAAGAGAGACTATGACTCCTTCTAAAATTCACAGATAGAATCATAGAATCAGTCACTGTTGGAAGGGACCACAAGGATCAGCTAGTTCCAAGCCCCTTGCCATGCCCAGGGACACCCTACCCTAGAGCAGGCTGGCCACAGCCTCATCCAGCCTGGCCTTAAACACCTCCAGCAATGGGGCCTCAACCACCTTCCAGGCAACCCATTCCAGGCTCTCACCACTCTCATGCTGAACAACTTCCTCCTCACGTCCAGTCTGAACCTCCCCACCTCCAGCTTTGCTCCATTCCCCCTAGTCCTTTCACTCCCTGATAGCTGAAAAAGTCCCTCCCCAGCTTTTTTGTAGGCCCCCTTCAGATAGTGGAAGACCACAAGATAATTCTTTCTCTCTTATGCAGTATATATGGGAAACATAAACAAGTAAATCGAAGACCAAAATGGGCACCAATCTGTAAGAGGACATATTTACGGCTTCAGAATCAAACTGTGATCTTCTTATGTGTTTTTCTTCACAGTTTGTCATATAACTTTATTTTGAGATTATTTAGGTACTTGATATGTTTAGATGCAAGGTGACACAGTCTCAAGTTGTGGCAAGGGATGTCTAGGCTGGATGTTAGGAGGAAGTTCTTCCCAGAGAGTGATTGGCATTGGAATGGGCTGCCCAGGGAGGTGGTGGAGTTGCCTTCTCTGGAGGTGTTCAAGCAAAGCCTGGATGAGGCATTTAGTGCCATGGTGTAGTTGACTGGATAGGGCTGGGTGCTAGGTTGGACTGAATGATCTTGGAGGTCTCTTCCAACCTGGTTGATTCTATGATTCTATGACTCTATGTTCAAATATACAATTAATACTATGTTAGAAAGGAACTTTTCTCAACCAGCGAAATAATCTTTTAAGTAGTCTTTTTTTGCATCAATGTAAACTGAATGTTCAGAAGAATTACTGTATCCAAAATAATTTCATAAATATAGGACTAGATCTAAGGTGATTTGGAGTTGTGGAGCTCATCAGATGGATAAATACACATATGGATATATGTGTCTATATAATCATATATATATATATATATATATATAATCAAAGCTTTCCATCAGACAAGAAAAATCGTGGAGAAAAATGACCAGGGACAAACATACTTGAAAGTGTGAGGAGAAAGCAAGTGTCTGTCTACCTTAAGAAGCATTTCAGTTCTGTGATTTTGGGAAAGGTGCAGATGATCAGATGCTCTTGTATGATTTTTCACACCCTGTAAGCTTCTGTGCTTCACCTGAGCTGCGTACGACTCCTTAGCACCTACAACAGGATAAAAACTCAAGGTGGCAGTGGCAGTGTATCAAATGTGAGTGTACAACAGACATCAATAAACCTGAGCTAATGTCTTCATCACTGGTTTAGTTGTGCCAAATGTTTTGTCAGCAAAGCAGGTAACATACATGCAGAGCATGGCAGGAGAAAGTACTTTTCTGCCATTCTAGTCTCACTAATCCTTGGAATGACATAAACTAGGGCTGACAAAGACACTCCTCTATATGCATAAATGTCTATGCATAAGGTATTTTTCTGACATAACAATGTCAGTAAAGGGTGAGGGTTTTTTTTCCACAATCTCAACTGTGAAAGCTCTAGTGATAAAAACTGTAAGTGTTATTTAGGCTAAGACTGCAAGGCTAAGAAATCAACATTAAAATGCCTAAGAACATTCTCTCTCCTCTGTGTCTGTGTAGAGAAAATGCTGAGGTGGCAGGAGCAGGATTTGTGAGCCACTGAAGGCTGAGATCAAGATGAGTTTGATGTGGGGCTGTAAAATTTAGTGTTCGTGTCACACTCATTCAAAGATGCTGCCAAGGAGTTTGGGGAGAACTAAATAGTATTGGGGGACTGTAGAGTGATGTTAATCTGTGATGTGGTTATCAAGACTCCTTTTTTTGTAGAGTGATATACTGTAAAGTTGTTATTAGGAAATAGTCCATATAATGGACATTGTTTTCCTTTACTTTCCATAGGAGGCTGCTCAGCCAGCTGCCATACTCTTAGTGCTCTGCAATATAAACTGAATTTATTATCCATAATGTGAGAAATTATGGTATTTCAACACTTTCTCTTCTCAGTTGCTAAAAATGTGCTATTCTAATAGATACATAACAATATAGGTAGAATCATAGAATGAGTCAGGGTTGGAAGGGACCACAAGGATCATCTAGTTCCAACTCCCTTGCCATAGTGGATCTAGACCAGGCTGGCCACAGCCTCATCCAGCCTGGCCTGAAACACCTTCAGCAATGGGAGCTCCACCACCTCCCTGGGCAACCCAGTACAGGCTATCAGCACTCTCATGCTGAAAACTTCCTCACAGCCAATTTGAACCTCCCCACCTCCAGCTTTGCTCCATTCCCTCTAGTCCTGTCACTCCCTGATAGCCTAAAAAGTCCCTCCCCAACTATTTTGTAGCCCCCCTTCAGATACTGGAAGGCCACAAGGTCACCTCACAGCCTCCTCTTCTCCAGACCAAACAAGCCTAACTCTTTCAGTCTGTACTCATAGCAGAGGTAAATGCTATACATTGCATACCATGCATATGAGTACATAAAAACCTAGAGCTAGAATATGCCACTGTATTCCATGCAGTATATGCAAGCATACAACTACATATATTCATACTGTATCTACCCATGCCTTCTGATGCTAAGTTTTAGCTGATGGTTTGGATTTATTTAGTGAAGCACTAAATAAACCTTAGGAGGAAGTTCTTTACAGTGAGGGTGGTAAGACACTGTCACAGGTTGCCCAGGGAGGTTGTGGATACTTCCTCCCTGGAGGCGTTTAAGGCCAGGCCGGATGAGGCCTTGAGCAACCTGCTCTAGTGGGAGGTGTCCCTGCCTATGGCAGGGGGTTGGAGCTGGATGATCCTTGAGGTCCCTTCCAACCTAAACCATTCTATGATTCTGTGATGCAATTTTACTGAAAATGTCCTGATATTCCACTCCCTCCAGCAACAGATTCTGCCATGGTTAGAGATATTCTGAGGTCTGATCCACAGAATTTGTGCACTGACTGACGTTAGTGAAATGTTTGCTTGTTATTAGCATTATATCATTATACACAGATATATATACTCTTGTAGCAGTATATTCAAGACAGTACAGTTTCTTTGTGAAGGCAAGGCCTAAGCTCAGGACAGCTTTCTCTCATCTGTTAGATTTAATTTGAAACCTACAAAGCAAACCCAGAATAATCTTAGCAAAGGTCAAGCATTTTGCATTTATTGCTTGTAATTATAGTTCATAATTAATAAGGCATTCATTTATTCATATCACTCACCCAAACTTCACTTCTCTCAAGTGTTTGGTTTTGACTGACTTTGTTTTTTACTCAGTAACGTTGTAGATGACAGCCAGTTAGGCAGGTGCTTTGATCTGCTTGAGGGTAGGAAGACTTTACAAAGAGCTCTGGACAGGCTGGGTCATAGAATCATAGAATCATAGAATGGTTTAGGTTGGAAGGGACCTCAAGGATCATCCAGCTCCAACCCCCTGCCATAGGCAGGGACACCTCCCACTAGAGCAGGCTGCTCAAGGCCTCATCCAGCCTGGCCTTAAACGCCTCCAGGGAGGAAGCATCCACAACCTCCCTGGGCAACCTGTGCCAGTGTCTTACCACCCTCACTGTAAAGAACTTCCTCCTAACATCCAGTCTAAATCTCCCCTCCTGCAGCTTAAACCCATTACCCCTCATCCTGACATTACCAGACCTTGTCAATAGTCCCTCCCCAGCCTTCCTGTAGGCTCCCTTCAGATACTGGAAAGCCACTCTAAGGTCTCCTCAAAGCCTTCTCTTCTCCAGGCTGCAGAGCCCCAACTCTCTCATTGAGCGAAGAACTATTGTATGAGGTTCAACAAGGCCAAGTCACAACAACCACATGCAATACTGCAAGCTTGGGAAAGGGTGGCTAGAAAGCTGCTCATCAGAGGAAGACCCAGAGGTGTTGGTCAACACCTGGCTGATTATGAGCCACTGGTGTGCTTAGGTGCCAGGATGACCAACAGCATCATGGCCTGTATGAGAAACAGTGTGACCAGCACTACTAGGGAAGTGACTTATCCCCTGTACTCAGCACTGGTGAGGCCAGAACCTCAAGTGCTGTGTTGAGTTTTGGGCCCCTCACTATAGGAAATACACCTGAGGGGTGGTTGTAGCCAGGAGGAGGTTGCTCTCTTCTCTCAGGCAGCCAGCACCAGAACAAGAGGACACAGCCTCAAGCTGTGCCAGGGGAAATTTAGGCTTGAGGTGAGGAGAAAGTTCTTCCCTGAGAGAGTCATTGGCTACTGGAATGGGCTGCCCAGGGAGGAGGTGGAGTCGCCGTCCCTGGAGCTGTTCAAGGCAGGATTGGACGTGGCACTTGGTGCCATGGTCTAGCCTTGAGCTCTGTGGTAATGGGATGGACTCGATGATCTGTGAGGTCTCTTCCAACCTTGGTGATACTGTGAGACTGTGATACTGCAATACTTTGAGCTGCTGGAGCACATCCAAAGATGGGCAAAGAAGCTGGTAAGGAGTCTAGAGCACAAGTCCCTGTAAGGAGTTAAGCTTGTCTTCCTCTAACTCCCTCAGCTTTATTTGCCTTCCAGAGGTGGTTCCACAACATTGTCCCAGGGGGATCCCTGCTTGTATGTAGATCAGGAACTCTGTGTTGACAACCAGCGGATGCTGGGGCTCACTGTGCTTTCTGATGGACAGGACTCCAAAACAGCATATCCTTGTGTTTGCCTTCTCAAGGTGTTTTCACACCATTATCCCTCTAAGATCCTACTTACCTTCAAGACCACAAGCTCTGTGATAATAGTAGCTGATAACCAGACAAGACCACAAGTTCTGCTCTCAGGAGTGTTACTATGAGACTGGAACTGGCACATGTAACTAAGCTTGGGACTGGTGCTGACACCAGTCAAACGTGCTATAACCATGACAACTGTATGGGGAGGTGTGACTATGTATGAGACTGGAAAAGGTATAAAACTCCACAGGTGAAAGGGAGACTTTGAAGCTTCCCCACCAATCAAGACCTTCAGCATCACTGATACATCACCCAGGTCCACAGGTGATTTTGCTACCCCTTGCTTTTTCTATATTTCTAAGCTTTCCTCCTGCACATGCAAGCAAAATATAATTCAAGTGTTTTTCCCAAAATAACTGCTTGGTTCCTTATTTGTTTCATTCAGGCACTCTATAAAAGAACCACCCCTTCAGCAAAAGCAGATTGAGACAGTCCTATGGGCAGCAGCTGAGGAAAATGAGGTTATTCAGACTGGAGAAAAGGAGGCGAAGAGGTGACCTTATCACTTTCTAAAACTATTTAGATTTAGATTGATTATAAGGAAAAAAAAATCTTCACCAAAAAAAGTTGTCAAGCACTGAATGAAGCTGCCCAAGGAAATGGAAGCGTCATCACTCATGGAGGTGTTCAAAGATGTGTAGCCATGTTAGAAACATGGCTTATCAGCAGACTTGCTACAGTTAGGTTATAGTTGAACTCAATCTTAGAGCTCTTTTCCAGCTGAAACTATTCTATGACTGTATATATTGTAAACACCTGCTTGTATATTGTGCTAAGCTGTAAATATAAAACTTCATTCTTTAATTTCCAGCTCGGCTGACTCTAGTCTGGGTGACTTTCTTAAGTGTGGAGGGGTGGCTAACACCCAAACCATCACAGAAAGTCATACAGTAAATATTATTCATACCCTGCAACAGATTTGAACAGGATATTCCTCCTGGTGAGCTCCCCACATGTGAGAAGTTTTAATTTGTATTTCATGGAATCATAGAATCATAGAATCATAGAATGGTTTAGGTTGGAAGGGACCTCAAGGATCATCCAGCTCCAACCCCCTGCCATAGGCAGGGACATAGGCAGGGATTTGATTAGCACAGCATCATATGATGCCAGGCAGAGGCTGTGTCCTGACTAGATCTGAAACTAGAGGCACTGTCATGATGTGTCTACACCTAGCAGGGGTTACCTTAGTGTGCTTACTTTGTTTCCAAGGTCTGATGTGGCATAAAACTGCAATTGTGGTATGGCACTGTACTGTGTAACTGCACTGCAACACTTCCAGCAGCTGAGGAGTTTTTAACAGACTGTGATATTACTTCTTGTAAGAACGTCCTCAAAGCCCTAAGAACTTGGACCGAGATAACTCATCTGAGACACTTGATTGCTGAATGCAGTTTTTTCCTAGAAAGCAAAAATGGCAGTTCTGTGGATAAACATTGCCTTTTGGTTCCCAAAAGAACTTGCACAATGTCAAGACAAATCTTCAAAATCTATGACTGCACATCACGGATTTGAAAAGCAAAATTCAGCTAGTAGCTTCCCCGTGACTAAGATCAGGCACATTTGTAGTTCCACTTCAATAATTTCTTAAGAATATGTAGAATGTTTCCTCTTTCATGTGCCTGCAGCTGTGAGCTGTTCATTCTGTAAAAGTATTTTCTATTTCTTTAATGTTATAAACCATTAGGCTCAGTTTTCTGTGTGCTCTGCCCAGGTGCAATCTCAGTATTGCGAGAGTATGTTGATTGGTTTCTCTGATCAGTTTTCTGGATGGTATCTGTGTATGAGGCAGCCAGTATTGTCTGGAACTGCAGAAACAAGATTTCAGACAGATCAGTTGCCACAACAAGCTCCTGGCAAAGCTGCCAGCTAGTGGTTTGGACAGATTCACTCTGATATGGGTCAAGAACTGGCTGGAGAGCCAGGCACAGAGAGTGGTGNGTTCTGGGCCCCTCAATTCAAGAGAGATGTTGAGGTGCAGGAATGTGTCCAGAGAAGGGCAACAAAGTTGGTGAGAGGCCTGGAACACAGCCCTGTGAGGAGAGGCTGAGGGAGCTGGGGGTGTTTAGCCTTGAGAAGAGGAGGCTCAGGGGTGACCTCATTGCTGTCTACAAGTACTTGAAGGGAGGTTGTAGCCAGGTGGGGATTGGTCTCTTCTGCCAGGCAAGCAGCAATAGAAGAAGGGGACACAGTCTCAAATTGTGCCAAGGGAGGTCTAGGCTGGATGTTAGGAGGAAGTTCTTGCCAGAGAGAGTGATTGGCATTGGAATGGGCTGCCCAGGGAGGTGGTGGAGTCGCCATCCCTGGAGGAGTTCAAGAAAAGCCTGGCTGAGGCACTCAGTGCTTTGTTCTATTTGATTGGTCAGGGCTGGGTGGTAGGTTGGACTGGATATCTTGAAGGATTTCTCCTGCAGAATTTATTTTCACATATGCAGGGCAATGTGTAGTGGGGTCTTGTGAAAGTATCTGTGTTAGTCACTTAAAAAAATATACAACGTTTAATTCTGCAGAAAATAGTTTACATATCCGAGAGTACAGAGAACTGGAGCCCCTCTGAATATTAGAGATAAGAATAATGTATGGAACAGAGCAGCTGTGCTTCTGCAGAGACAACTGAGAATAATGTCATCCCTCTGAAGATTAGAGGCCAATGAGATTCATTATGGATTTAATAATTATAATCAATTTTTCGTCTCTCAATTAAAAAGAAATAACCAAAAAGTCCCAAAACAACAACAACAAAAAAGGTTAAGATCTGTTTTTTGCCTTTACTGCTATAAAAGTACAGCTCCCAGCTCCAACAAAAAGAAATTCTTTCCCACAATAAATTCAATATTTGATCTTGCTGTCCCAGTACTGTACTGAATTAAACCTGTAGGTCACCTAGCAGCTCTGAAATTAACACCACTTATACCTGCAACAGCAGTCTGTAATTAAAGTATTCCATGATCTCTATTGTTTGCCTTCCAGAAAGGTTCAGGAGACTGATTAACACTCTTCACTACAGTGAAAAGAAAAAGAAGAATTTATTAGCCAACACTAAACTAAGCATATGGAAATAATTGTTAGTTCATGGGTTTTCAAAGTGAAGCTTGGTAAAGTTTCACAGCTGTTTGGGAACTTACTCTAAAAACATTGCTGCCTTTCTGAATTCCTAACAGCAAAGGTGAACCTTGTCTGTCTCGTCTCAGGGAGAGAGTAAACACTTCTCTAACAGGTGCATTTCCCACTATCAGAATGATGAATTCACATGCATGGCTGTGCTAGTTTGAGCCTCGCTGGGATATGATTTTAAAACTCAGGCAAACGCTGCAGATGTAATAACTTTGTAAAAGCTGTTATTATCCACTCTGAACGTGTCATTCTGAACAAAGCACACACTCGTCCTTGGCTTTTTCACAATGAAGGCATATCTACCATCTACAGGCTCATGTTTTCCTAATTGTGTTTTCCTGACCAAATAAATAAGTAAACTTTTACTTATGTCTCTGCAATTCACTCTGACATCAAGTCAGCTGAGTTAACTGTATTCATGTGGAGCACCTGATGATGTTGGTACAAGGGAATGTATTTTCTATGATATCTACCTCTCCCCAATACATGACGTAGCAGTGACTCTGTCCATATATAAACATCTTGGAAAGGAGTCTAACAACTCTCAAGTTGTGCCAGGGGAAGTATAGGCTGGATGTTAGGAGGCAGTTCTTGCCAGAGAGAGTGATTGGCATTGGAATGGGCTGCCCAGGGAGGTGGTGGAGTCACCGTCCCTGGGGGTGTTCAGGAAAAGACTGGATGAGGCTCTTAGTGCCATGGTCTGGTTGACTGGATAGGGCTGGGTGCTAGGTTGGACTGGATGATCGTGGCTGTCTCTTCCAACTTGGTTGATTCTATTCTATTCTATTTTCTATGATATCTACCTCTCCCCAATACATGGCATAGCAGTGACTCTGCCCACATATAAACATCTTGGAAAGGAGTCTAATATCTTTCCAATATAAACATCTTGGGAAGGAGTCTAAAATTGTCCATTTTTACAGCAAGATGTCATTCCACATCAAGAAAAGATACACACAGAAATGAGATGTTAAACACCTTCCATTACGTTTGTGCAGGCATCCAAACTATCAATTTTATATCCCTAAAGCAATATAAAAGCAAAAGACAGAATGATTTTAAAACTCAGGCAAATGCTGCAGATGTAATTACTTAACTTTGTAAAAACTATTATTATCCATTCTGAACAAAGCACTCACTCTTCTGGTCTTTTTTTTACAATAAAGGCATACCTGCAACATACAGGTTCATGTTTTCCTAATTGCGTTTTCCTGATCAAATAAGTAAGTAAACTTTTACTGGACCTTGAAAAAAAAGCAAGAAAATTATTATTATTATTATTATTATTATTA
>WAAF01013058.1:0-21873 GCA_013400475.1 Tricholaema leucomelas | reverse complement strand
AGGCTCCCTTCAGGAGTGTTGATTATTTAAGTAAATGTGTAGCTGTAGGTTGATGAAGAGGGTAAAAGCCTTCATCATCTATCATTAGTGTATTAGGGAGGGCTAATTGGGTTTGTGCAGGGTTTTACAGCAAGCTTTCTGCAAGGAGCAGTGATAAATATGCTCAGTAAAATTTAATGAGGGCCTAAACACCGTCTGTGGAGCTTAGTTAGTGATTGAAGCTAATACATTGGGAAGAGCACAAGCTGGAGAATTACATATTTAATAATTCTTCCTCTTTCTTGGCTTTTGTTGAACTTATGCAAATATTGACCTTTGAATTCTCGCCACTGCTGAGGTTTTACCGAGCTGTGCTTTGAAGGGGCAGGGAGGTGGCTGTGGGCATGTTTTCAAGCTTTGGTTGGAATAATTAAAAGGGCAGTGTCAGACATACAGATCAGCTGACAGTTAACGTGGCAAAGTGAAAAGGAAATGGCTGATAAAATCAGCAGGGTTAATTTTAGAACAGTCTAATGCGAGGTGCGGAGAATGGAAACTAGGCTGGCCAGCAGGTAGAGTAGAGCAGAATAGAATAGAATAGAATCAACCAGGTTGGAAGAGACCTCCAAGATCATCCAGTCCAACCCAGCACCCAGCCCTATCCAGTCAACCAGACCATGGCACTAAGTGCCTCATCCAGGCTTTGCTTCAACACCTCCAGGCACAGCCACTCCACCACCTCCCTGGGCAGCCCATTCCAATGCCAATCACTCTCTCTGCCAACAACTTCCTCCTAACATCCAGCCTAGACCTCCCCCAGCACAGCTTGAGACTGTGTCCCCTTCTTCTGTTGCTGCTTGCCTGGCAGAAGAGCCCAACCCCACCTGGCTACAGCCTCCCTTCAGGTAGTTGTAGACAGCAATGAGGTCTGCCCTGAGCCTCCTCTTCTGCAGGCTGCACACCCCCAGCTCCCTCAGCCTCTCCTCACAGGGCTGTGCTCCAGGCCCCTCCCCAGCCTTGCTGCCCTTCTCTGGACACCTTCCAGCACCTCAACATCTCTCTTATGTTGAGGATCCCAGAACTGGACACAGCACTCAAGGTGTGGCCTGAGCAGTGCTGAGCACAGGGGCAGAAGAACCTCCCTCATCCTGCTGGCCACACTGTTCCTGATAGAGGCCAGGATGCCATTGGCTCTCTTGGCCACCTGGGCACTGCTGCCTCATCTTCAACCTACTATCCACCAGTACCCCCAGGTCCCTCTCTGCCTGGCTGCTCTCAGCCGCTCTGTTCCCAGCCTGTAGTGCTGCTTGGGGTTGTTGTGGCCAAAGTGCAGAACCCTGCACTTGGCCTTGTTCAGTCTCATCCCATTGGCCTCTGCTCACCCATCTAACCTGTCCAGGTCCCTCTGCAGGGCTCTCCTACTCTCCGACACCTCCACACCTGCTCCTAGCTTGGTGTCATCTGCAAACTTACTGATGCTGGAGGTTGCATCATCGCCGATGTGCTTCCAGAACATCCTAAAGTTCCCCTTCTTGTCAGTTCTGCAGTCAGGAGTACTCTTTGTGAGACTGTAGGATCGTGTTCCTTTTCAGACAATAAATGTTCTTCATATTTTAAAGCCTGAATCTTGCAAGCTGCTTCCTATGACCAGATTGGTATCCGGTCAGTGAACCTCTGTCTATGACGTGCAACAACTGTTGGGATCTGACCTTAATCTTTAGTTAATAGTTTAGGCTTTAAGACTTATTTTTATTTGCAGTGCAGTGATCCCCTGAATAACTGAAGCCTCATATTATACAGAACTCTGCATTAATATTTAAGTAAAGTGAGATCCTCACAGGGTTTGTGTTCCAGGCCTCTCACCAGCTTTGTCGCCCTTCTCTTCTTTTTGATACAGATGGTTTAGTATCCTGGAGAGACAAGATGTGGTGGTATGTGCACATATTATCCTGTCACTTGCCAGATGTGGGCTTTTATAAGTGGAATTATTTGCTTGAGCTTGGTACTGAAGTTTCAGTTTAATAGCATGCTAAATTTTGCATGCAAATCCTCTGTCACATGAATAGTTGATACCAGGTAAATTATGCACGTTCTGGCTGTATGTAAAGACAGAGCCTCCTGAAACCTTGGTTGGGTAGATAGAATACAGACACATCAGGAGACAGTGGCCAAAGTAGGGACCAAGCAGAGAAGATCTCTTGTCACTACAAGGCTGGTGAAGGGCCTGGAACACAAACCCTATGAGGAGAGGCTGAGGGAGCTGGGGGTGTGCAGCCTGCAGAAGAGGAGGCTCAGGGCAGAGCTCATTGCTGTCTACGAGTACCTGAAAGGAGTCTGTAGCCAGGTGGAGTTGGTCTCTTCTGCCAGGCAAGCAGCAACAGAACAAGGGGACACAGTCTCAAGTTGTGGCAGGGGAGGTCTAGGCTGGATGTTAGGAGGAAGTTGTTGTCAGAGAGAGTGATTGGCATTGGAATGGGCTGCCCAGGGAGGTGGTGGAGTCGCCGTCCCTGGAGGTGTTGAAGCAAAGCCTGGATGAGGCACTTAGTGCCATGGTCTGGTTGACTGGATAGGGCTGGGTGCTAGATTGTTCTGGCTGAGCTTGGAGGTCTCTTCCAACCTGGTTGATTCTATTGTAACGTCTCTCCTAGCAATAATTAAGAAGCAGCAGGGAGGAGATGCAGCTCTTCCAGAGTAACTCAGAGAACAGCTTCATCCCCTGGGCATAGACCCTGTTAGGAGCAGCCTGCAGCACTCCTGTGTTTCTCAGCAAATTATCTTCTTCTAGGCCTAACGATACAGGGATGACTTTTTTGTTTTCATCCCCCCTCCCTCTTACTTTAGCAATCAGTGGAGCAGAGCCTGGTACACTTAAAGCTGATTCTTAGCAGCTGAGTCCTCCTCACTTCACAGGTGATTGTTCTGTTGTGTGGAAGGGAAGCTCTGATGTTGGCTCTGCCCCGTGTGCTTTGGCAGGAGAAACTTGCTCCTTGAAGTGACATCTGACTAGAGTTACTGCTGAGTTTTAGGGTGAGTAACATCTTTCATATAGGTTATTTTGCTGTACTCAGTTTAATTAAGAGGATGACAGAAATGGAATGGGTAATGGGAAAGAGAATCATCTTGCCTGAGAAAATGATCCAGAGGCATTTTCGGTGGTGCTGTCTGTAATGCTGATCAGAAGGTATTTAAGTTGTTCTTTTTATGGTGGTTTTCTTTTCCCCTTGCTACAGCATATTTTGAAAAGAAAAAAAAAAAATACAGAACCCTTAATTCTAGCTCTTCTTGCATGGGCAAATTATTTGTCCCTAGGTTGAAGCTTTAAAATAGAGGAATTTTATTCATCTGTGGCATCTCTTTCTGCAGTCAGCAATTCATTCTGAGCTGATGGTGAGATGCAGGGTAACAGATGCAATCTTTGGATCAACCAGCTCCAGCTTTTGTGTTAACCAGCCATCAGGAAACATCATGAAATTGCTGGAGCACAGAAGACATCTGTTGGAAAGATGTTTAAGGCTTTTTGTGAAATAGGATGGGGGAAAAACCACCATGACTGGACTGGGGAGTGGCTTTCGAAACAGCTGTGCTAAACAAGGCAGCGTGGCCATGTGAAAGAGCTCTTTTCAGACCTACCCGGGGTTGGGGTTGCTCCTCCCCAAATGTTTTGTTTCCTCTGCTATTGCAGAAGTGAATTCTGCAGTTGGTTCAGGTCTTCCTGTCAGTTTGAAGTGTGCCTGTGTGCAGGTTGGTGGGCAGAAGCCAAAGTGCTTTCCAATGTCGGAGTGGCTGGAGAGCAGCCAGACAGAGAGGGATCTGGGGGTTCTGATTGATACCTGCCTGAACATGAGCCAGCAGTGTGCCCAGGTGGCCAAGAGAGCCAATGGCATCCTGGCCTGCATCAGGAATGGTGTGGCCAGCAGGAGCAGGGAGGTCATTCTGCCCCTGTACTCTGCACTGGTTAGACCACAACTTGAGTGCTGTGTCCAGTTCTGGGCCCCCCAGTTTAGAAGGGACATTGAGATGCTTGAATGTGTCCAGAGAAGGGCAACGAGGCTGGGGAGAGGCCTCGAGCACAGCCCTACGAGGAGAGGCTGAGGGAGCTGGGATTGTTTAGCCTGGAGAAGAGGAGGCTCAGGGCAGACCTTATTGCTGTCTACAACTACCTGAGGGGTGGTTGTAGCCAGGAGGAGGTTGCTCTCTTCTCTCAGGCAGCCAGCACCAGAACGAGAGGACACAGCCTCAGGCTGCGCCGGGGGAAATTTAGGCTTGAGGTGAGGAGAAAGTTCTTCCCTGAGAGAGTCATTGGACACTGGAATGGGCTGCCCAGGGAGGTGGTGGAGTTGCCGTCCCTGGGGCTGTTCAAGGCAGGATTGGATGAGGCACTTGGTGCCATGGTCTAGCCTTGAGCTCTGTGGTGAAGGGTTGGACTTGATGGTCTGTGAGGTCTCTTCCAACCCTGATGATACTGTGAGACTGTGATACTTGCGGGGTTTATATGCTTATAATTCTTGATGCAGCTTCGGCTTCATTAGCTTTGTTGTCTCCTCATTGTTAAAGGAGTCTGTTGCTTGATTCCTGCATTGAAAAGGAAGCATTAGGAAGATGAATCAACCCTTTAACATTTGCTTAGCCCTCGACTTTGATATTTTATTAATTTGCTTTAATGGCTTAATCCATGTTGCCATGAGGATGCTTTTCGAGGCCACATGTCTGCTCTCAGAAATGGGTGCCCTGCTGTGTTTTCTAACAGCATGTCCTCATTCTGAAGTTGCCTGTGGTGTAGCCCTGATGCAAGTGCTCCCAGCCTGCTCATTCCTCCCCTCCTCACACTCTCTGCACAAGTGCCACAAGCCTCACTTACCTGCTCTTAAAAGTGTGGTGGCAATGACAGCGCCCAGGGCTTTGCTAAGCCTTGATGTGGCACTTAAAGTGGGAGCCCTGAAGGCAGATTATGAGCTCTGATTTACTCCTTAGCACGGGAGAAAACATCAAGTTTCTTTTCAGCACTCGGTGGTAATGAATCCTTCAACCATTTCAGACTGAAAATAGAAATCCAATCTTTTTTTTTTGTTGGCTGATGCAGATTTTGGACTTTGGTTTTAGGGGAAGAAGATCCCTGGTTGTTCTTTAACACGTGAGGTATCTGCATAGTAGTGCTAAAATTAGTCAGTGCTGGCTTTAAGTGCTTGCTTACAAGTCGAGTTGGGGTGTGGAAGCCTCTCCCTATGTCTTACTTGTCAGGCTATCTGGTGAGAGGACTTTACCCAAAGATTCTCTTGAACAGAACTGGACACAGTACTCAAGGTGTGGCCTGACCAGTGTTCTTCTTCCCCTGTACTCAACACTGCTCAGGCCACACCTTGAGTACTGTGTCCAGTTCTGGGCTCCTCAACTCAAGAGAGATGTTGNGTCCTCATTATCAATATAGGCTGGAGGTGGAGGTGATAGAAATCAGTCCTGTGGAAAAGGACTTGGGAATTCTGGACTTGAGCTTGCAGCCCAGCAGGCCAGTGGCATCCTAAGCTGCATCAAAAGCATGTGGGTAGAGATGGAGAGAGGGGACTCTGTCCCTCTGCTCTGCTGAGAGCTCACCTGCAGTACTGTGTCCAGCTCTGGAGCCCGCAACACAGGAAGGATGTGGACCTGGCAGAGTGGGTCCAGAGAAGGGCAGCAAAGCTGGCAAGGGGCCTAGAACACAAACCCTATGAGGAGAGGCTGAGGGAGCTGGGGATGTGCAGCCTGCAGAAGAGAAGGCTCAGGGCAGACCTCATTGCTGGCTACAACTACCTGAAGGGAGGCTGTAGCCAGGTGGGGGTTGGTCTCTTCTGCCAGGCAACCAGCAACAGGACAACGGGACACAGCCTCAAGTTGTGCTGAGGGAAGTATAGGCTGGATGTTAGGAGGAAGTTGTTGTCAGAGAGAGTGATTGGCATTGGAATGGGCTGCCCAGGGAGGTGGTGGAGTTGCTGTCCCTGGAGAAGAAAAGCCTGGATGAGGCACTGAGTGCCGTAGTCTGGTTGATTGGCCAGGGCTGGGTGCTAGGTTGGACTGGCTGAGCTTGGAGGTCTTTTCCAACCTGGTTGATTCTATGATTCTATACTGATAAGTTTTAAAGGCAGTAGTTTAGCAGAGTGCAGATGTTCCAGTTTTGCTTGCTATAGAATCATAGCATGGTTTAGGCTGGAAGGGACCTCAAACATCATCTAGTTCCAACCCCATGCCATAGGCACTAGAACCTGTGTATGCCCATCCCTAGGCTTTCACTTCACCCATGGACTTGCAGGTCACATAGTTCTCCAAACTAAAAAGACCTTTGATTTTTCCAACTGTTGCCTTCAGACAGCAGCACTCCACATTTGCCATTGATTGAAGGCTTGGGGTGTTCAAGAAAAGCCTGGATGAGGCACTTAATGCCATGGTCTGGTTGACTGGATAGGGCTGGGTGCTAGGTTGGACTGGATGATCTTGGAGGTCTCTTCCAAGCTGGTTGATGCTATGATTCTATGTCATCACATGGACTCTGGTTTGCATGCTGGACTCCCATTGTCTCTCTGCCAGTGAAGCAGTGCTCAGGTTACACAGATTGTGTCAGACTCCAGAACGTGCCATGGAGATGCCAGACAGGACTCTTTATTTGTTTGTTTTTCAGCGTTGTCCTACAGAGTCTTGTGCAAAGATGTGTTTATGCTGGAGTTTGAATATTAAAGGATGAGTCAGTGTAAGAAAGGCAGAGTACAGTGCAGAGCAGTCGGTGCAGTGCTGCTTGCTCAGAGCTGCTCCTGGCTTTGCCCTTGCTCCTGGTTCTGCAGAGGGAGGTGTGGGGTTTCTTGGCTGCTAGGAAGCTGTGGTTTTCCAAGCAGAATATTCTAAAAGGAGGTCATTGTCTAGAAGCAGAATCGCTTCATTTGGGCTCACACTGAGGAATCACAACTTGTTGTACCTGCAGAATGAGTTCTGTTATCTCACTCTGCCATGCAGGTTTGGGATGGGGAAGTGCATTCTCTTCTAAACCTGTCTTCCCGAGGACGCTGCATGACTCAGGGCTTGTTTAACTGAGAACAGCTGTCTAATGGATACCTTTCTCATCGGCTGCTTGCTCCCAAGTAATCTCTTCCTGAGATCATCCCTTTAGCTGGCATTACAGTGAGGAGTTTCTGTAAACTGCTGTGGCCCTGCCTGTGCCAGCCCCAAGCTTGTTGTGGCTGCAGTAATGCCATTTTATCACTTGCTTGCCAGGTGTAAATTGAAATCCTGATTTGACAGCTAAAAGGTTTTTCACAGAAGCATTGAGTTTGGAAAAGACCTCTGAGATCATCAAGTCCAACCTTCTACCCAACGCCTCTGTGACCACCAGACCCTTTCTTCACCTTCCCCAGCAGTGAGGCCACACCAAATTCTTAAGACTTCCAGGTACTTTTGGAGACCTTTGTGCATAGTTTACAGTTTAGCATTAATTTAGTTTAGAAAGAAATGAGAAAGGATAATTGGTGCCTTTCACCCCTTACAAAATGAGTTGGTGGGTTCTCACCTTCCTCCTAACCATCTCCCACAGCAACATGCTGGTTCCTGGCTCTGTGCTGAGCTCCTTGGGTTGGATGAGGCATTTAGTGCCATGGTTTAGGTGAGGCATTTAGTGCCATGTTCTAGATGAGGCATTTGGTGCCATGGTCTGGGTGAAGCATTTGGTGCCATGGTCTAGGTGAGGCACATTTAGTGCCATGGTTTGGGTGAGGCATTTAGTGCCATGGTCTAGGTGAAGCATTTAGTGCCATGTTCTAGATGAGGCATTTGGTGCCATGGTCTGGGTGAAGCATTTGGTGCCATGGTCTAGGTGAGGCACATTTAGTGCCATGGTTTGGGTGAGGCATTTAGTGCCATGGTCTAGGTGAAGCATTTAGTGCAGCCTGCTTGATTCTGTGATTCTATGAAAGTCAGTGCAGTGCCTCCTCAGTTTTAGTCCATCGCAAAACTTAGCTTAGGGAATCCAAATCTAACTTAGGGAATCCATGTGGATCTGAGATTTTGGGGCACAGTTTTATGGATACCAGCAGTGTCTGCTGCCCTGTTGGCAGCTGGAAGGCTTGTGAGAGGTCTGTGCAAGCAAATGTGTCAAAGGTTAGAGTGGAATCCTCCTCCTAGACCCTGGCACTGGTTTGGGGTCACGATTAACACACTGGAATTTTCTCTGCTCGCTCTAACAATCTTGATGTCATCACTGGTGCTGCTGCAGATGGTCTCCCATGGTTAAAGATAATGCTATTTAAATGGCTGATGAGGCTGCCTTCAGGAAAAAAAGGGAAGCTGGGATGGTGGAGGGCTACTGCCACAACCTTCGGAGCAGACAATGTTGCAGTAAATTGATGTCAGCGATTTTGATTCGGGTGGAAACTTGGTGCAGCTGCATCCTAAAAAGCCTGGAGAAACTATTTATAGTAACAGATTTCTGCAGACAGCAACAAATTCAGCATGCTCTCACCATCTTGGGGTTGTTCCCTTATGTGAAGCTGGTGGAATGGAAGTAGAGATGTATTGAAAATGCAGCATTATAGCACAGCTCTAAAGTCCTGGTGGTTCTAAAAGTGTATTTGCCCTTTTTGACATCATTCTTTCATCTTGGAACACCTTTTTCAACTTCAGCTCTTTCTTTGACTTCTGTTTGAGTCAGATTCTTTCTAGTTAAGCAGCTTTCAAGCTGGAAGGAGAGTACATAACTTACCTTGGAGCAGGCAAATGCTTGCATACCAGCCTGCATCCTTGCAGGGCTGTGCTGGAGCCTGGAGCAAGGGGGCAGAGAGTCCAGCCTGGAATGTCTTGGCTTGCCTAACCTTGCCTCTGGAACCTATGTTTTGCCAGCCTCTGGGGTGGAACTTGTGTGGGCTAATTCTCTTTCACCCTGGGAGGGATCTGTGCCTGGCAAGAGCTTACCTGCCTTGAATTTATGCCACCGTGGTAGTCATTCTTGTGAGAATGTAGAAGGGAAGGAGGAACAGCAGAGATGGGAGAACAGGAGGAGCCTTGACAGTGGGCAGATGGTAGCTGGGGACCAGCCTGGACATCCTTTCTCAGGATAGCTCCTGGAGGATGCCAATAGTGGGGCTTACACTTAGGTACAGTAGTTTTGAAGAACACTTTGAATGTCAGTTTGAGAGGATGCACTCCAGGGAGCTACAGGTCCCACAGGATCTTGTTTGCTTGTATCTGAAAAATTCCAGGTTTCTGTTGTGCCCTTTTTTCCCTTTATGCCTCTCATCATTTGAGCTGAAGTACTTCTTTCTAGTTCTCCTTGAGCTTTTAGGAAAACCATTCCTTTTTCCCCCTCTCTCTATTATTAGCAACAAGTGAAATGTAGTTTGTGATGTTTCATTTCCTTCAAGCCTCAGCTGACAGTATTTGCATCCAAAATGCCATTAGTAAATGGCAGGTTCTTCAGCTCTTATTGTTTTGTTTTGCCTCTAGGAGTCATTTTAGCCTGCACAGACTATTTTAGAACCCTCTTCTGAAACAGTTTTATGATTCTTCGTATGCTAAGTGTGGTCGTTTAATAACGTCGTAACTGGAAATCCATTTACAATGCAGTTCCCTGTCACCTCCCTGTTTTTCCTTGCTTTGATGTCAGCTTCATTTTCTTCTCTTCCTCTCAACAACTCACACTCCAGACTACAGCAGTCAGCTGGTCTGGGCTAAAAATAACCTGGGAACCCCTACCCTGCCCTGTAGATCGTGACACTGCAGCCTTTCATTTACAGATACCTTGTGAGGAAGAGTTGACTTGGACAATGTGCAATGTAGGGAAGCTCTGGCACTCTCTGGGGAGTGTTAAATATGTTGGACCATGGTTTAAGTTTGGCAGGTCTGAAGAGCAACCTGCTTTAGGTTGTTGATTAGAGGGAGGGATTCTGTGAGCTGCTTTGTGCTGTATCCTAAGTGCAGTTTGTTTGCTGTATGTGCTTAGACCTATCTGAAATGCTTTATAGTAATAGAAGATGAATGTGATAGGGAGGTTCTCTTCCCCCCCTGCTCTGCCCTGCTGAGACCCCATCTTGAGTACTGCGTTCGGTTTGAGGCTCCCCAGTTGAAGAGGGTCAGGGATCTGCTGGAGAAGGTCCATCAGAGGGCTATGAGAATGATGAGGGGATTGGAGCACTGCCTGAGGAGGAGAGGCTGAGGGACCTGGGGATGCTTAGTCTGGAGAAGAGAAGATTGAGAGGGGATTTGATAAATGTTTATCAATATCTGAGGGCTGGGGGTCGGGGGGAGGGACAGGCTCTGCTCACTTGTTCCCTGGGATAGGACAAGGAGCAATGGGTGTAAGCTGCAGCACAGGAGGTTCCCCCTCATCACAAGGGGGAACTTATTTCCTATAAGGGTCCCAGAGCACTGGGCACAGGTTGTGGAGTCTCCTTCTCTGGAGCCTTTCCAGGCCTGTCTGGATGTGTTCCTCTGTGATCTGTACTAGATTGTGTGGTCCTGCTGTGGCAGGGGGGTTGGACTGGCTGATCTATTTGGGTCCCTTCCAACCCCTGACATCCTGTGAGCCTGTGATAGGAAGGGATCCTCGAATTGGCAACTCCCTTCAAGCCTCGCTGATGAAATGCTGCTGTGTTGTTTCCTGTTTGCAGTGGAGAGCCGAGGCTGGGAGAGGCTCCCTTGTGTAAGCTCTGCATTTCCTGTGGGATTGCAGCTTGTCTAGATGCAGTTTGACCTTGCCAGGTAGTACAGGTGTCAGTATCAGCATAGCTCTGGCAGCACAGCGCTCAACAAGCCTGTAGAACCTGTCTGAGAAGCAGAGTAGCTGTCTGGCAGCCACTCTGTGCTGGACCTTGCTCTGTGGGTTGGGCTGCCAGGGATACCTGGGGTGCATCAGGCATGGATCAGGCAGCATCAGTCCTTAGTGCTTCCTCTGGTGGTTTGAGCAGTGTTTACTCCCCCCAGCCCTCAACTGCCTTAATTCCTTTAAGAATGGATTAAAATCTAAAAAGTTAGCATTGTGCTTCAAGTCTATTCTGTTCCTCTTCTTTGAGTGAAGTAGTTTTTAACTGATTGTGAATAGAATTGAATCAAGCAGGTTGGAAGAGACCTCCAAGCTCAGCCAGTCCAACCTAGCACCCAGCCCTGGCCAATCAACCAGACCATGGCACTAAGTGCCTCATCCAGGCTTTTCTTGAACACCTCCAGGGATGGTGACTCCAGCACCTCCCTGGGCAGCCCATTCCAATGCCAATCACTCTCTCTGTGAAGAACTTGGGCACTAACATTTCAGAGCCATGCCATCTTCAGATTCTAGGGAGAACTTCTTCTCACTCTTCCCCTCTGCCAAGGGAAACACTTTGTCTTCTAAGTGATAAGGCTTCAAATATCTTGCAGAGGAAGATGTGGAGCAAACCACTCCACCTCCCCTAGACATCAATTATTATGCTTTAGAAATAATTAACTAGGGACTGTCGATAATGGCAGCCTCATCTTGGTACCAGATAAGCTCTCCTTGAGACTTGGGACGTTGGTTTCTGTGCAGATAGTCCTGAACAAGCATTATCTTTGTGTGTCATTTTGCACTTCTTCGTTGTGAGTTTCAGTGGATTGTTTTACAGGGCTGCCTGTTCCAGTTATGAAAGCGTAAAAGGGATGAAAAAGATCATTTGAAAACCTTTTGTTTCATTCCTCTGAACACCCTCAGAGGGGCTGCCTGTTGGAAATTACTAAGTGCTTGTTTGGGCTATACATTCTCTGTGATATTTTGTTTGAATACTGTCACTTCAGGTTTCTTCTCAGAGAATTGTTTTTCCTTTCTTTCCTCTTTGGTCAGTTACCCTTCAAGAATGTTGTGGCAGTTGGAGGTTTTGTAGTTCCATTGTGATGGTATCAGCAGCTGTACACCGCAGCTTAGAACCATAGAATCAGGCAGGATTGGAAGGGACCTCAAGGATCAGCCAGTTCCAACCCCCCTGCCATGCCCAGGGATACCCTACCCTAGAGCAGGCTGCCCACAGCCTCATCCAGCCTGGCCTTAAACACCTCCAGGGATGGGGCCTCAACCACCTCCCTGGGAAACCCATTCCAGCCTCTCACCACTCTCATGCTCAACAACTTCCTCTCACATGGCACTTGGTGCCATGGTGTAGTTGACTGGATAGGGTTGGGTGCTAGGTTGGACTGGATGATCTTGGAGGTCTCTTCCAATCTGGTTGATTCTATTCTATTCTATTTACATCCAGGCTGACTCTCCCCACCTCCAGCTTTGCTCCATTTCCCCCAGTCCTGTCACTCCCTGATATCCTGAAAAATCCCTCCCCAGCTTTTTTGTAGCCCCCTTCATATCCTGGAAGGCCACGATGAGGTCACCTGGGAGCCTCCTCTTCTCCAGCCTGAACAGCCCCAACTCTTCCAGTCTGTGCTCACAGCAGAGCTGCTGCAGCCCTCTGAGCATCCTCCTGGATGCTTCCTTTGTGTAGAATGTTTTATGGGGAAAAAAATGTACTTCCCACAAAAGAATCTCTAAAGAACCATTTTAAGAAACTGCTGGAAGTGTGGTGCTTGCACACGGGTGTGAAGGAAGCAAATCTGGGTTTATTTCTCTACTGTATCATTCTGATTGTGAAAAAGCTCCCAAAGGCTGTTCCTGCTGGCATTTATTTTTGTATGTTGCCTTAGTTATTTGCAGAAGCTTAGGTGCAAGGTAGTTAAATTCATCACTGAGTGCTGTTGAAGCTCACTTAGTCTTCAGAACGTTTCAGGAATTGGCTGCAGAGTACTCATTTGTTTGAGCTAATAACAAAACAATGAATTCCCCAGCTGAAGTTTTCAGTCTGTGCTCAGATCTAGGGGATATAAGCACACCAGTTGCCTTTCCTGTTAAATTGGTTAAACTGAGTGCTGCCATCATTCATCTTCTTTTCACTCTTTCAGAGCTTATTTATGTTCAAGTTATTGTGTAATTGCAGCTTTTAAGACTGAAAGAAGCTCTGTGTGAAATCATGATGCAATCAAACTTAAGCCACATGAGAAGGAACTTCAACATTTCCACCCCCTCCCCCCCCAAATACTGTTCTTAACGTTCTGTAATGTGTGGCTCGATTTCTTGAGCCTGCATTTTAATATTCATTAGCATCAAAGCCTTACAAAGTGTTTAGAGATAAAGATTTGTATTTGATTTTAGTGATGCCGTTGAAAAGGGCTGCCCAGGGAGGTGGTGGAGTTGCCATAGAATCATAAAATTGAGCAGGGTGGAAGAGACCTCCAAGCTNTCCTAACATCCAGCCTAGACCTCCCCTGGCACAACTTGAGACTGTGTCCCCTTGTTCTGTTGCCGCTTGCCTGGCAGAAGAGACCAACCCCACCTGGCTACAGCCTCCCTTCAGGTAGCTGTAGCCAGCAATGAGGTCTGCCCTGAGCCTCCTCTTCTGCAGGCTGCACACCCCCAGCTCCCTCAGCCTCTCTTCACAGGGTTTGTGTTCTAGGCCTTTCCCCAGCTTCATCACCCTTCTCTGGACACCTTCCAGCACCATCCCTGGAGGTGTTCAGGAAAAGCCTGGATGAGGCACTTAGTGCCATGGTGTAGTTGATTGCCTAGGGCTGTGTACTGGGTTGGACTGGATGAGCTTGGAGGTCTCTTCCAACCTGGTTGGTTCTATGAGCCACTGTTTTTAACCCGGTGGAACACTGATACATTGCTTCTATCCATATAGAGTTTCAGTGTAGGTATATTTAGGTTTCTAGCTAAATTTATTTTTAATTGCAACTGTAATTTCTCCTCCTCTTTACTACTTTTTTTTGGCCAGGGAGCCTGGAAGTGATAAATTTCACCATTTAAATGCAAGCAAACTTTGCAAAGGAGTGATTCCAGAACCAGCCTTCTCCGAGGTGAAGGCCATGTGCCTGGGAGGTGAGGTACACCCCCAGATGCCAGCCAGTTGTAACATGTTTGATGTACTTGCTTTTCAAAATAAAAAACCTTTTCATTTTGCCCTGGAATTAATTAGTCTTTTAACTCCTGGGGAAAAGAAAATCTTTCATTCCAGCTAAAATTAGCCGCAGCGCTCGTCCCCTTGCCTGCATTTTGTTGAGTATTAGGTATCTCTCCTGGCTGTGCTGTAGGATGCTTATTTTTAGGGCCTCTATTAATATCTTTAAATATATGATGTAAGAAGACTTAAGGCAGGATTGAACTGGAAAACTTAATTATTGTCTGTGTAGTTTTCCACTGTTGAATCTGAGTGGAAATTCAGACCGGCGTTTCAGACAGGAGGTTTTAAACCCAAGAAGCTGAAGGATGTGAAGGAGCTTTTGGTATTTAAATGCAAAGGATGGATTTATTTTAAGGTAAAAGGTGCCTCTCTTTGTGACCACTTCCACTATCTGTATGGTTTTGTAGTGTTTTGTAATTTATTTAGGAACCTACATGGTCAAAGCAACAGTTACTTCTCCCAGCAAGTGTTGGTGAGCTCTCAAAGTGGAGAGGTTTCCAACCACGGACTCCATTTAATGCTCTCTGCATATAGAATCAGTCAGGGTTGGAAAGGACCTCAAGGATCATCTAGATAGGAGTCTAAGTTCTTAACAGATCAGTGTCTGTACCTGCAGTGTTCCCCCTTATGCCTCAGATTAATCATGGAGTCAGTCAGGGTTGGAAGGAACCACAAGGGTCATCTAGATAGAAGTCTAAGTTCTTAACAGATCAGTGTCTGTACCTGCAGTGTTCCCCCTTATGCCTCAGATTAATCATAGAGTCAGTCAGGGCTGGAAGGGACCACGAAGATCATCTAGGTCCAACCCTCCTGCCACAGGCTGGGACACCTCACACTAGATAAGGCTGTCTAGAGCTTCATCCAGCCTGGCCTTAAACACCTCCAGGGATGAGGCTTCCACCACCTCCTTGAGCAACCCGGTCCAGGCTCTCAGCACCCTCATGCTGAAGAACTTCTTCCTAACATCCAGTCTGAATCTACCCATTTCCAGCTTTGTTCCATCCCTCCCAGTCCTATCACTACCTGACAGCCTAAGAAGTCTCTCCCCAGCTTTCTTGTAGGCTCCCTTGAGATACCCAAAGGCCACAATAATGCAGTAATATGCAGTGTGAAGCCTCTTGTCTTGGTTGTTCTGAGCTCTGTGGCTCCTTGACAGCGTTGCAGGAACCTTTAAGTCTTTGCGCTAATTTGCTTTTGGATTCCTCACTAAATTCTGCTGTCCTAAAATGAAAATCTAAAAGCAATGCAGAGCATATTAACCTCCAGTTACCTCAAATGAAAGATCTGAAAGTTTGGTTTGTTCTTTTAGGCAGCAAGCTCAGAATTGCAAATTACCTGTCTGACATACAACCAACTTGCTTTTATCCTCTGCTTGTTTACTCCTTTGTTGCTCTTTTGCTCTGTCACTGTTGGAACTGGTTGACAGATACTGAAGATGAGGAACCTGAAAACTAATCCTGCATGTTTAAAATCCAGTCTGGTTGTTTCAGCACTGCTTACACTTACTATGTCTGTCATGGATTTTGTCTCTTTTTCACTTGGAGTGCTGCTAGTGACATTTGTGTCTCTGGAGTACTTCATGGGGTCTTAATGCCAGGACAAAGCAGTGGATATTGCTTGTTAATAAGAGCAGGATGAAAGCTGCAGGTCTTCTGACTGTTCTCATAGAATCATCAAATCAACCAGGTTGGAAGAGACCTCCAAGCTCAGCCAGTCCAACCTAGCATCAACCAGACCATGGCACTAAGTGCCCCAGCCAGGCTTTGCTTGAACACCTCCAGGGACAGCAACTCCACCACCTCCCTGGGCAGCCCATTCCAATGCCAATCACTCTCTCTGCCAACAACTTCCTCCTAACATCCAGCCTAGACCTCCCCTGGCACAACTTGAGGCTGTGTCCCCTTCTTCTCTTGCTGCTTGCCTGGCAGAAGAGCCCAACCCCACCTGGCTACAGCCTCCCTTCAGGTAGTTGTGGACAGCAATGAGGTCTGCCCTGAGCCTCCTTTTCTGCAGGCTGCACACCCCCAGCTCCCTCAGCCTCTCCTCACAGGGCTGTGCTCCAGGCCTCTCACCAGCTTCATCACTCTTCTCTGGACATGTTCCAGCATCTCAATATCTCTCTTGAATTGAGGAGCCCAGAACTGGACACAGCTCTCAAGGTGTGGCCTGAGCAGTGCTGAGCACAGGGGCAGAAGAACCTCCCTTGTCCTGCTGGCCACACTGCTCCTGAGCCAGCCCAGGATGCCATTGGCTCTGCTGCCCACCTGGGCACTGCTGCCTCATCTTCAGCTACTCTCTACCAGCATCCCCAGCTCCCTCTCTGCCTGGCTGCTCTCAGCCACTCTGTCCCCAGCCTGTAGCACTGCTTGTCCTGTACTAGCTTCCCAAATTGTTTAGCAGCCCAAGGAACCAAGCGATTTTACTATGACCTTCTGAAAAGAATTGTGTCCTGATTGCCAATAGGAGCAAGGAACTGGATTCAATTACCCTTGGAGTTTCTTTTCAGTCCTCTGCTCCTAATTAATTAAGTAGGATTTTGCTATATTCAGCTAATAATATTTTATTGAGCTAGTGAGTGCTGATAGTTTGAGAGAGGATTTTGCCTTCAATTACTTTTTTCTATTATTGCAATGTACAGAAGCTCCTCTATTAATGGCACCAGAAAAAATAGGATGTTAGGAAGACTCAGGCACAAGTCAAAAAGCTCTAAGGTTCCTTTCCCACATTTTGTATGCTTCTCCTCTTCCCAGCCTGTCACTGTGTCAAAATCTGTTGGGGAGGGTTTGGGTTTTTATTAATGTATGATGCATTTCACTAATCTTCTTGTAATCCCATGGTAAACTGCTTAGGTTGATGGAGAAGGTTAGGCAATATTGGTGCCATAGTTGGCCCCTGCAAAGTCAGTTTCCTTTTATAGACAGGCTTGTAGAGGATATGCTCTTGACAGCTGTGTAGCTATCCTTGCATTAACCTCACCAACCTCTTTTGGAGAAAGGAGATATCTCCTGGATTACTATCATAGAATCAACAAGGTTGGAAGAGACCTCCATGATCATCCAGTCCAACCTAGCACCCAGCCCTGGCCAAGCAACCAGACCATGGCACTAAGTGCCTCATCCAGGCTTTGCTTCAACACCTCCAGGCACGGTGACTCCACCACCTCCCTGGGCAGCCCATTCCAATGCCAATCACTCTCTCTGACAACAACTTCCTCCTAACATCCAGCCTAGACCTCCCCTGGCACAGCTTGAGACTGTGTCCCCTTCTTCTGTTGCTGCTTGCCTGGCAGAAGAGCCCAACCCCACCTGACTCCAGCCTCCCTTCAGGTAGCTGTAGCCAGCAATGAGATCTGCCCTGAGCCTCCTCTTCTGCAGGCTGCACACCCCCAGCTCCCTCAGCCTCTCCTCCTTCAGGCACCTCACCAGCTTCATCTGGTCCAGCCTCCCTGCCAGAGCAGCATCACCTAGAGCATTGACAGACAATGGAATGAGTTTAGAGGAGACACAGTCTCAAGTTGTGCCAGGGCAGGTCTAGGCTGGATGTTAGGAGGAAGTTGTTGGCAGAGAGAGTGATTGGCATTGGAATGGGCTGCCCAGGGAGGTGATGGAGTTGCTGTCCCTCGAGGTGTTGAAGCAAAGCCTGGATGATGAACTTGGTGACACAATCTAGTTGCTTGGCTAGGGCTGGGTGCTAGGTTGGGCTGGATGATCTTGAAGGTCTCTTCCAACATGCTTGATTCTATGTTTCTGTGATTCTCTTTATGTATGTTCAGGTTTGGGATAAACTCTTCGGTCAGTCAAGCTTTTCTCTCGGTGTTATCTTGCTTTATGAACTTTTTTTTGAGCAATCAAACAGTTTATTAAGTGAATTTAGCAGTTTTGTAGGCAGGTAAAAAGCTGCCTCTATTCATGTCCTTAGTGACTTCCTCCAGGTCTTATAAGCAAAATAAATAACCTTCCTTAACTTGTAGAAGGGCAATTTTGGGCACGAAAGTGTGTCAAGAGCTTGTAAAAATCATGTCCAGAAGGTGTTGAAAGTCCATATTTGAAGTTGTTTTATATTCATTAGAACCAAGTAAGCTATTTAATTTGGCTTTGATGTTTCCTTGCTGCATTTTTTTCCCAGCCCTTTCATTTCCTTATGCCAAATAGACCTAAAATGAGTCTGTCCCTTAGGTATAGAGAAGGGAGTGCTCTCATTACTAAATGGTAGATGATGGAGGAGGGAGGAGAGTGGCTCTCTAAAGATTCTTCTTCGTGCAAAACACACAGAGAGGATTTAAAGTTTGCTGTTCTCCTCCTAATTTTATTTCCTCTGTAACATTTCAAAGTGTGTACTAATGATTATTGTTACTACTTTTTAAGGAGAGATCTGTGTTTGGAGAGATGCAGACGCTCCCATACATTAGAGATGGAGCAGCCAAACTCTCTGCTGGTTCTGAAATGCTCAGATTAGGTAGTGTTTGAAGAAGAATTGCTCTGTTCTCTTCTCCTGCACTGGCTGCAAGGTCTCGGGAAGTGGCTACAGAACGAGCTCGATGCAGACTCTTGTCCTGGACTAGGTTTTGTAGAATCATAGAACCAGTCAGGGTTGGAAGGCACCACAAGGATCAGCCAGTTCCAACCCCCCTGCCATGCCCAGGGACACCCTACCCTAGAGCAGGCTGCCCACAGCCTCATCCAGCCTGGCCTTAAACACCTCCAGCCATGGGGCCTCAACCACCTCCCTGGGCAACCCATTCCAGCCTCTCACCACTCTCATGCTCAACAACTTCCTCCTCACATCCAGATTGAATCTCCCCACCTCCAGCTTTGCTCCATTCCCCCCAGTCCTGGCACTCTCTGATAGTCTAAAAAGTCCCTCCCAGATTTTTTGTAGCCTCCTTCAGATCCTGGAAGGCCACAAGAAGGTCACCTGGGAGCCTCCTCTGCTCCAGACTGCACAGCCCCAACTCTTTCAGTCTGTGCTCACAGCAGAGCTGCTGCAGCCCTCCGAGCATCCTTGTACCCTGCACAGTTAGCTTTGGGCAAGACTTTGGGCTTTCCTCTGAGAAGAATGCAGTGTTGGGCAGTGACTGGGAGGAGCACAGCACACTAGCGCCGCTTGGGACGAGGAGTTCAGGGTCTCCATCGTACAAGTGCGCACGAACGCGTCCAGCCTGCTGAAGGCCTTTGAGAGAGCTGGCCCCGTGTGGGGATTGAAAGCCAGACCCCGTGTGGGGATTGAANCAGGGACCGGGTGGGGATGGAAAAGCAGGGACCGAGTGGGGATGGAAAAGCAGGGACCGAGTGGGGATGGAAAAGCAGGGACCGAGTGGGGATGGAAAAGCAGGGACCGAGTGGGGATGGAAAAGCAGGGACCGAGTGGGAATGGAAAAGGAGGGACTGGGTGGGGATTTAAAACTGACTCTGGGTGGGGATCTAAAGCCCAAGCCAGGTGGGGGTTTAAAACCGGACCTGGGTGGGGATTTAAAACTGAGCCCGGGTGGGGATTTAACCCTAACTGCAGTGGTTAAGCTTTTGCTTCTGCTAGCTGAGGCAGTTTGATTCCGAAGCTGACCTGATTGTAGGTTTACAAGCTGAGAGTGAGGTCCTAGAGAACCTCGAACTTGATGGAACCTTGCTGGTTGGTTCTCTTTGTGGGACTCCTGGGAGTGTGCCTGGCGCTTTTCCTAAGCGGCTTGGCTCGGTTAATGGATAGCTGAGAGAAATCTTGTTCCTGGAGCGAGGCTGCTATCGATGACAGCAGTGCACGAGCAGGAGCTCAACTAAAAATCCATTTTAATTTCAGGCTCCATTAGTGATACAGAGAGAAATCATTACTTGTTAAACAGAAAATAGGAACTGAGGCATTTTGAACGGCGCCTTTCAAACCTGGGAGTTGGTGTAATGGGAGACAAGAGTTTGATTGATCTCCTTGGCTTGGGGTTTTTTATTAGTATTATTTCTTTAACTGTTTGAAAAATGAAGTGGGGAAGAATGAGAAGACAGACTTGAAAAATGAGAAAGGGTGCTGTAGGTAAGCACTGCAACGTGAGCTAGGGGAGGGCGAGAATAGAATAGAATCCACCAGGTTGGAAGAGACCTGCAAGCTCATCCAGTCCAACCTAGCACCCAGCCCTATCCAGTCAACCAGACCATGGCACTAAGTGCCTCATCCAGGCTTTGCTTCAACACCTCCAAGGATGGTGACTCCACCACCTCCCTGGGCAGCCCATTCCAATGCCAATCACTCTCTCTGCCAACAACTTCCTCCTAACATCCAGCCTAGATCTGCCCTGGCACAACTTGAGACTGTGTCCCTTTGTTCTGTTGCTGCTTGCCTGGCAGAAGAGACCAACCCCACCTGGCTACAGCCTCCCTTCAGGTAGTTGTAGCCAGCAATGAGGTCTGCCCTGAGCCTCCTCTTCTGCAGGCTGCACACCCCCAGCTCCCTCAGCCTCTCCTCATAGGGTTTGTGTTCCAGGCCTTTCACCAGCTTCATCTCCCTTCTCTGGAAACCTTCCAGCACCTCAACATCTCTCTTGAATTGTGGAGCCCAGAACTGGACACAGCACTCAAGGTGTGGCCTGAGCAGTGCTGAGTACAGGGGCAGAATAACCTCCCTTGTCCTACTGGCCACACTGTTCGTGATCCAGGCCAGGATACCATTGGCTCTCTTGGCCACCTGGGCACACTGCTGGCTCAAGAAATAAGAAAGGGTGCTGTAGGTAAGCACTGTAACATGAGCTAGGGGAGGGCAAGAGCGTGGATTCGTCGAGTTGCTCGGGCTGTGCATGCAGTTGCATAATCACAGTTGCATTTAAAGCTTGCAGTAATTGCTAATCATCAACTGGTCAGAGAAGTTTTAAGTTGTGGTGGTTTGGGTGTTCCCTTCCCCCTCCCCCCCCACCCCCGACTTTAGAAATCACCCAGACTAGACTCAGCCAGCTCTGGAAATATGAATGAAGCTTATATTTACAGCTGGCACAATATACAAACAGGTAATTACAGTATAGACAGTTACAGACAGAATAGAATAGAATCAACCAGGTTGGAAGAGACCTCCAAGCTCATCCAGTCCAACCTAGCACCCAGCCCTGTCCAGTCAACCAGACCATGGCACTAAGTGCCTCATCCAGGCTTTTCTTGAACACTTCCAGGGACAGTGACTCCACCACCTCCCTATGCAGGGTAAGAGGTAATATAGAAACACAACTCCCCTCCCAGAAACCTGAGTCCCCAGGAGGGGCTCTCAACCACCCCTTCACCTTCCCCCTACCCCTCTCAACCTTACTCCAGTCCCAGGGAAGAATGGAGGTTCAGCCAGGGGGTTAGGAAGCAAAGTGGATTAGTCCAAAATGGTGGGTGAGGTTAGAGAGTAAGATGCAGCTCAGCCAGCAGCCCAAGTGAGAGAGAGACTCCCTTATCTGTGTTTTGCTTTTATTCTTATACATCTCAGCAAGCCTATGAGTGAAGCAGACCTCACCACTGTTTTCCTTTCACAGCCTGTAATCTAATTCTTCTCACCAGAAACATTCTAGCTAGCTTCAAACTAGCTCCTAAGTGATCCAAAGGAGTTCTTAAAAGTTGTCAGGCCTCTGCAATTATTTATTCCTTGATTAATTAGAGTGGAATAGTCTCTAATTGTTTGAAGCTTGCATTGCCTATTTACAATCAGCTTTATGTGCGGTGGAGATTTCTCTCCTGATGTTTGACTTCCCTGAAAAACATTAACAGATCTCCAGACTCAGCAGGGATTTTTTTGTGGCTGCCATACTTTGTTTAATTTGGAAAGTGTAGCATTGGCTTTTCAGGCTGTTCAAATGAAAATGGAAGCATTTCATCTGAAGCAAGAGCTTTTAATTGTTTGCAACAGAACTTAATTCACTCACTGCCATGGTCTAGTTTGATTGGATAGGGATGGGTAATAGGTTGGGATAGAGGAGCTTGGAGGT
>WAAF01013057.1:2427-16354 GCA_013400475.1 Tricholaema leucomelas | reverse complement strand
CAGATCATCAATACAGATACTGAACAGGACCAGTCTCATGGAAGAGACAATGGAGCCCAGAGAATCAGCAGTGTTCTGCTGTGCTCCAAGTGTCCACAGAAGGGCCACGAGGATGAGCAGAGTGCTGGAGATCCTCTCATATGGAAACAGTCTGGGAGCGTTGGGGATGTTCAGCCTGGCAAAGAGAAGGATCCTGGCAGGCCTCAGAGCAGCCTTCCAGTACCTGAAGGAGCTCCAGGAGAGCTGGGGAGGGACTTGTGACATGGGCAGGGAGTGCCAGGCTGAGGGACAATGGCTTTGAGCTGGGAGAGGGGAGAGAGAGTGGAGATGAGGAGGAAATTGTTGAGAGTGAGGATGGGGAGAGACTGGCACAGGTTGAGGGTGATGAGATACTGGCACAGGTTGCCCAGGGAGGTGTTCCAGGCCAGGTTGGATGAGACCTTGAGCAAGCTGTGCTGGTGGGAGGTGTCCCTGCCCATGGCAGAGGGTTGGAGCTGGATGATCTCTAAGGTCCCTTCCAATGGAACTCCCTCTGTGACTCTATGTTTCCATGTAATGGTGTGAGGCAGACACTTGTAGCACCTCCTGAGTGGGAGGAGAAGGGAAGGCTCCCAGGAGGCCTCTTTGTGGGTATCTGAAAGGGGCTGAAAGGGGCATGAAAGCTGGGGAGGGACTTTTTAGGGTGTCAGGTAGTGATAGGACTGGGGGGAATGGAGCAAAGTGGGGAGATTCAGATTGGACGTTAGGAAGTTCCTCACCATGAGAGTGGTGAGAGCCTGGCACAGGTTGCCCAGGGAGGTGGTGGAAGCTTCATCCCTGGAGGTGTTTAAGGCCAGGCTGGATGAAGCTCTGGGCAGCCTGATTCAGTGTGAGGTGTCCCTGCCCATGGCAGGGGGGTTGGAGATGGATGATCCTTGGGGTCCTTTCCAGCCCTGACAATTTTGTGATTTACACCTGGTTTAGATATGGGATTTAGACATTTGTGGCTGCAAGGGGTGGTCAAGAGGGCCACCAAGTCAGACAGGTGATAAAACTGGCTGGAGAGCAGCCCTGAGGAGAAGGACCTGGGGGTCTGGGTTGATGAAAAGCTCAACATGAGCCTGCAGTGTGCACATGCAGCCCAGACAGCAACCCTGTGCTGGGCTGCAGCAAGAGCAGTGTGGGCACAGGGCAAGGGAGGGGATTCTGCCCCTTGGCTCTGCTCTCCTCAGACCCCACCTGCAGTCCTGGGTGCAGTTCTGGAGCCCCCAGCACAAGCAGGACATGGAACTGCTGGAGCCAGTCCAGAGGAGAGCCACGAAGATGCTCAGAGGGCTGCAGCAGCTCTGCTCTGAGGACAGGCTGAGAGAGTTGGGGCTCTGCAGCCTGGAGAAGAGAAGGCTTCCAGGAGACCTTAGAGTGGCTTTGCAGTATCTGAAGGGAGCCTACAGGAAGGCTGGGGAGGGACTATTGACAAGGTCTGGTAATGTCAGGACGAGGGGGAATGGGTTTAAGCTGGAAGAGGGGAGATTTAGACTGGATGTTAGGAGGAAGTTCTTTACAGTGAGGGTGGTGAGACACTGGCACAGGTTGCCCAGGGAGGTTGTGGAGCACAGAAGCACCCAATGTGATCAAAGATCACATTGGGTGCTTCTGTGCTCCACAACCTCCCTGGAGGTGTTCAAGGCCAGGCTGGATGAGGCCTTGAGCAACCTGCTCTAGTGGGAGGTGTCCCTGCCTATGGCAGGGGGTTGGAGCTGGATGATCCTTGAGGTCCCTTCCAACCTAAACCATTCTATGGTTCTATGATTCTATGAACCCTGATCAGAAAGGGATCCAGATGGCTTTTGAGTATCTCCAGAGACAGAGGCTCCCCAGGAAGCCTGTTCCAGGGCTCCATCACCCCTAAAGAAGTTCCTTCTCACGTTAAGACTGTCCCCCTGTGCTCAGCACTGGGGAGGCTACACCTTGAGTGTTGTGTTCAGCTCTGGGCCCCTCACTGCAGGAAGGACATTGAGGGGCTGCAGTACATCCAGGGAAGGACAATGAGGCTGGAGAAGGGCCTGGAGCACCTGGGCTAGAAAGAGGGGTAGAGGGAGCTGGAAGTGTTCAGTTTGGAGAAGAGGAGGCTGAGGGCAGACCTCATTGCTCTCTGCAGCTCCCTGCAGGGAGGTTGCAGTGAGATGAGGGGGGAGCAGCCCCTACTCCTTGGTGGCAAGCAACCAGAGCAGAGGAAATGGTTCCAAGCTGCCCCAGGGGAGGCTCAGGCTGGATCTCAGGAAACATTTCTGTCCTAGAAGTGTTCTCCAACACTGGAATGGTCTGCCCTGAGCCCCCCATCCCTAGGGGTGGTCAAGCAGCCTGTGGAGCTGTGCTTAGGGACATGGCTTAGTGCTGCCTCTGCAGTGCTGGGTGAAGGGTTGGACTGGCTGAGCTCTGAGGATGCACTCTGTGACACCACAGCCCTTATGTTATAGCCATGAGACAAGCAACAAGCAGCTGGCACAAATTAATGATGGCAAATCCATTATCCAAGATGAGACACAGCTGTTACACAGCATTTGGCCTTTGAAAGGCTCTGCAAACATCATGGCAGGAAAGATAGAGGGAAAATAGAGCTAAGGGAGAAGCTATCAGCCACAGGTAGAGAGAGTAACACAAGAGCAGGTCTCAACATTAGATGTGTCTAATGTTACTGAAAGTGTCATAATTGGATGTTAGAAGAAACATTCCACTGCTCAAAACACCTCTGGAGTGCTGTGTCCAGTTCTGGGCTCCTCCACTGCAGAGATATGTTGAGGTGCTGGAAGGTGTTGAGAGAAGGGCAGCAAGGCTGGGGAGGGGCCTGGAGCACAGCCCTGTGAGGAGAGGCTGAGGGAGCTGGGGGTGTGCAGCCTGCAGAAGAGGAGGCTCAGGGCAGAGCTCATTGCTGTCTGCAGCTCCCTGCAGGGAGGCTGTAGCCAGCTGGGGTTGGGCTCTGCTGCCAGGCAGCCAGCACCAGAAGAAGGGGACACAGCCTCAAGCTGTGCCAGGGCAGGTTCAGGCTGGATGTGAGGAGGAAGTTGCTGTCAGAGAGAGAGATTGGCATTGGAATGGGCTGCCCAGGGAGGTGGTGGAGTGGCTGTGCCTGGAGGTGTTGAAGCCAAGCCTGGCTGGGGCACTTAGTGCCATGGTCTGGTTGGTTGGGCAGGGCTGGGTGCTAGGTTGGGCTGGCTGAGCTTGGAGCTCTCTTCCAACCTGCTTGGGTCTGTGATTCTATGTTTCTAATGTTATTAAAACTGTGATAATTGGATATGAGAAGAAACTTCTTCACTCTAAGGGTTCTCAAAAGGCTGGCACAGGCTGCTCAGGGAATCCTCACCCCTGGAGGTGTTTGAAAGAGGCAGAGCTGTGGTGCTGTTTAGCCTCAGCCTTGGCAAAGTTAGACAATCAGAGAATAAACCAGGTTGGAAGAGAGCTCCAGGCTCAGCCAGCCCAACCTAGCACCCAGCCCTGCCCAACCAACCAGACCATGGCACTAAGTGCCTCAGCCAGTTTCTTCTTGAACACCTCCAGCCACGGCCACTCCACCACCTCCCTGGGCAGCCCATTCCAGTGCCAATCACTCTCTCTGCCAGGAACTTCCTCCTCACATTCAGCCTAGACCTGCCCTGGCACAGCTTGAGGCTGTGTCCCCTTCTTCTGCTGCTGGCTGCCTGGCAGCAGAGCCCAACCCCAGCTGGCTACAGCCTCCCTGCAGGGAGCTGCAGGCAGCAATGAGCTCTGCCCTGAGCCTCCTCTGCTGCAGGCTGCACACCCCCAGCTCCCTCAGCCTCTCCTCATAGGGTTTGTGTTCCAGGCCCCTCCCCAGCTTTGTCACCCTTCTCTGGACACCTTCCAGCACCTCAACATCTCTCTTGAATTGAAGGGTTGACCTGGATGATCTGAAAGGTCCTTTGTAACCAAAACAATTCAGGGCTCAGGCAGCTGAAGGCAATGGCACAACTGCCTCTCCCTTTGCAGTGTTCAGCCCCATCAATGCATTCCTCAGAGGGCTAAAACTGGGTCTGTGCTAACTCCCAGCACTGCTCTTGCAGAATGCACTCAGAATGCAACAGGACAAAAATAAATCCAAGGCAAAAACTATTTTTTACTGGAAAAAGGAAAAAAGAGACTCAGGAAGCTTTCCCCCAGAAACAGCCAGCACATGAAATGCCTGAGCAGCAAGCAACAAAGCCTGGCTTGGTTCAGTACTCAACTGAGCTCATCTTGGCAACCATCTCTCATATGCTGCTGCTGCTGCTGCATCTACCTAGCTGATGCCTTTGGCTCCTACATTGCTGAGGTCAGTTGGGATCCAAGGCAGGGCAAGGTATAAAGATGGCAGGGATGGCACAAATACAAGCACAAATCCTGGCTGGGTGAGGACTGGCTCAGGAGCAGCCTGCAGGAGAAGGCCTTGGGGGTGTCAGTTGGTGCCCAAGTGCCCAGCAGCCAGCACTGGTCACAGGCAGCCCAGAGCCAGCTGTGTGCTGGCTGCAGCCAGAGCAGGGAGAGCAGCAGCACAGGGAGGGGATTCTGCCCCTCCAATCTGCTCTGCTCAGCCCTCACCTGCAGCACTGCCTCCAGTGCTGGGAACACAGCACAAGAACCACCTGGAGCTGCTGGAGAAAGTCCAAGGAGGTTAGCAAGATGATCAGGGGCTGGAGAACCTCTGCTGTGGGGACAGGCTGAGAGAGTTGGGGCTGCTCAACCTGGAGAAGAGAAGGCTGCAGAAGACCTCAGAGCAGCCTTCAAGTGTCTGAAAGGGACTGTAGCAGAACTGGGGAGGGACTTCTGGCAAGTGTTAGGAGTGACAGGATGAGGGACATTGGCTCTGAGCTGGGAGAGGGGAGAGTGAGAGTGGAGATGAGGAAGAAATTGTTGAGAGTGAGGGTGGGAGACACTGGCAGAGGCTGCCCAAGGAGGTTGTGGATGTCTCATCACTGGAGGTGCTGAAGGCCAGGCTGGATGAGGCCTTGAGCAAGCTATGCTGGTGGGAGGTGTCCCTGCCCATGGCAGGGAAGTTGGAACTGGATGATCTTCAAGGTCCCTTCCAGCAGAAACCATTCTGTGAGTCCATGGGACATGACTCTCAGTGGGTGCCCAGTGAGCCCATCCTCTCCACTGCAGCAAGCCCTGTGGTGGATGTGCAGAGGAAGGCAATTTCCAAACACTTCTTGCTAAGACTTGCAGCTGCCTTGCCCTCAATCCTTACTCCAACCTGAGCTTCACTCACACACGAAGCCTCTGCAGGGCTCAGTCCTGCTCTACGCTGACTACTTTCACGACTCTGATTTTCATCACCTTTGAAATGCCAAAGGAGTGTAAAAATAACCATGAGGTTCAGGAGCTTAAAGAGTATAAAGACTGAGGATTGTCATCTTCAAACGACCTTCAGGTCATGGCAAAGGCTGCCAGAATTGAATCCTGTAGAACTCAGTCTGATTGCTGCCCTTTCACACCAGACAGTTCAAAAGGCTAATGAGGATGGGAACAGATGTCTGTAATTCACCAGGCACTGATCCAACCTGTCCTACACTGAAATCTGCAGACACCCAAAGTCCTGATTCACACAGCCAGAAAAACCTTCATCCTGTCAAAGTTCCTGGCTTGGAGAGACTCACTCTGAAATGGGTCAAGAACTGGCTGGAGAGCAGGGCCCAGAGAGTGGTGATGAATGGTGTCATATCCAGCTGGCAGCTGGCACTGGTGGTGTGCCCCAGGGATCAGTGCTGGGTTTGGTCCTGCTTAATATCTTTATTGATGATCTGTAGCAGGTCAGTGAGTCCAGCACCACTAAGTTTGCAGATGACACCAAGCTAGGAGCAGCTGTGGAGCTGTTGGAGGGCAGCAGAGCCCTGCAGAGGGACCTGGCCAGGCTGGATGGGTGGGCAGAGGCCAAGGGGATGAGACTGAACAAGGCCAAGGGCAGGGTTCTACACTTTGGCCACAACAACCCCAAGCAGCACTACAGGCTGGGGCCAGAGTGGCTGAGAGCAGGCAGGCAGAGAGGGAGCTGGGGGTGCTGGGAGAGAGGAGCTGAAGAGGAGGCAGCAGTGCCCAGGTGGGCAGCAGAGCCAATGGCATCCTGGGCTGGCTCAGGAGCAGTGTGGGCAGCAGGACAAGGGAGGTTCTTCTGCCCCTGTGCTCAGCACTGCTCAGGCCACCCCTGGAGTGCTGTGTCCAGTTCTGGGCTCCTCCATTGCAGAGAGATGTTGAGGTGCTGGAAGGTGTTGAGAGAAGGGCAGCAAGGCTGGGGAGGGGCCTGGAGCACAGCCCTGTGAGGAGAGGCTGAGGGAGCTGGGGGTGTGCAGCCTGCAGCAGAGGAGGCTCAGGGCAGAGCTCATTGCTGTCTGCAGCTCCCTGCAGGGAGGCTGTAGCCAGCTGGGGTTGGGCTCTGCTGCCAGGCAGCCAGGGACAGAAGAAGGGGACACAGCCTCAAGCTGTGCCAGGGCAGGTCTAGGCTGGATGTTAGGAGGAAGTTGCTGGCAGAGAGAGTGATTGGCATTGGAATGGGCTGCCCAGGGAGGTGGTGGAGTGGCCGTGGCTGGAGGTGTTGAAGCCAAGCCTGGCTGGGGCACTTAGTGCCATGGTCTGGTTGGTTGGGCAGGGCTGGGTGCTAGGTTGGGCTGGCTGAGCCTGGAGCTCTCTTCCAGCCTGCTTGAGTCTATGGTTCTATGAAATCTTCTTCCTCATCCCCAGGAACACTAAACCCATGATCAGCTCCTACCTACATGGGGAATGTGTGGTGGACTGTCAGGAGGTAGGCAGTAGGAAATCAGGTATTAGGAAGTTTGGCACTAGGAAATCTTTCTTCACTAAAAGGGATCTAAAACAGTGGAATGGTCCTGTCCAGGGCAGTGCTGGAGTCACCATCTCTGGGGATGTTCAAACTGCCTGTGGACCTGACAGTTAAGGACATGGTTTAGTAGACCCTTCAGAGCTAGGCTGAAGGTTGGACTGGATGATCCTGAAAGTCTCTCCCAACCAAATGTATTCAGTGGTTCTGTGATGTTCTGTGAGTTCTATTACCAAAATGTCCATGCAATATAAACCTGGGCTAGTGGGAGGGGTCCCTCTCCATGGCAGGGGGGTTGGAACTGGATGATCTTTAATGTCACTTCCAATCCAACCCATTCAATGAATCTGTGGATCCACAAGACAGAGGAATGAACACATCAGACCCAAACTGGCTGAACAATGAGCCCAACTACAACCAGGGAGAGCTATGAGCTGTAGCTGTTCAAACAGCCAACCAACTTCATCAGGAGGCAAGAATGTTCCCCAAAGCCCATTTGACCACTGAGCAGAGCTGCTCATTCCCATCACTCATTGCAACTGCTCATCAGGATGCAGAAGTTCTAAAAGCTGCCCATAAACTAAAGGTCAGACACAGCAGAGGCTCCACACAGCCTGCAAAACCAAATGTAAAAGCCAAAGCACTTTCCTGAGAAAGGAGTTGATGTAATACTTTGGAATTTGGAAGCAATCATTTCCCAAGCTCTGCTAACAACTTCTGCCTACAGAATGCTGCAGAGCTGGGCAGAGGGGCTGGAAGCAGGAGACAAAGAGAGAGCAACGCACAGAAATACCATGGACAAGGGCTGAGTCCTCAAGCTCAGTACCACAAACAGAATCACAGAATAGAAGAGACTCAGGCAGGTTGGAAGAGAGCTCCAGGCTCAGCCAGCCCAACCTAGCACCCAGCCCTGCCCAACCAACCAGACCATGGCACTAAGTGCCCCAGCCAGGCTTGGCTTCAACACCTCCAGCCACGGCCACTCCACCACCTCCCTGGGCAGCCCATTCCAATGCCAATCACTCTCTCTGACAGCAACTTCCTCCTCACAGCCAGCCTAGACCTGCCCTGGCACAGCTTGAGGCTGTGTCCCCTTCTTCTGGTGCCGGCTGCCTGGCAGCAGAGCCCAACCCCAGCTGGCTACAGCCTCCCTGCAGGCAGCTGCAGACAGCAATGAGCTCTGCCCTGAGCCTCCTCTGCTGCAGGCTGCACACCCCCAGCTCCCTCAGCCTCTCCTCACAGGGCTGTGCTCCAGGCCCCTCCCCAGCCTTGCTGCCCTTCTCTCAACACCTTCCAGCACCTCAACATCTCTCTGCAATGGAGGAGCCCACAACTGGACACAGCACTCCAGGGCTGGCCTGAGCAGTGCTGAGCACAGGGGCAGAAGAACCTCCCTTGTCCTGCTGCCCACACTGCTCCTGAGCCAGCCCAGGATGCCATTGGCTCTGCTGCCCACCTGGGCACTCTGCTGCCTCCTCTTCAGCCTCCTAAAACATTTAGGTCTCTCAGCTTTCTTCTGCTTCAACGACTGTTAGACATCATTGAATCACAGAACTCAGCCTTCTCTTCTGCAGGATCAACAGTCCCAGGGCTCTCAGCCTTCCCTCATCACACAGATGTTCCAGTCCCTTCATCATCCTCACAGCTTCCATTGGACACTCTCTAGTCTATCCCTGTCCCTCAAACTGGAGAGCCCAGGGATGGATATATGATGAAAACAGAGACCATCTTGCACCATTCTTAGCTAACCAAGCTCTTATGACCTCCCTGGAGGTGTTCAGGACCAGGTTGGGTGACCTGCAAGAAGGAACTGCATGTTCTTATGCAGCTGTGTGAAAGGTAGAGCCCAGACCATCACTCTCCTCCTTTGGAATGCTTGATATTGCTTCACTTTTAATTACAGCATCACATCTCCATCAGCCAGGGCCTTGCCTGAGTGCTGTAATTCACTTGGGCAGCCTTAGAGAATCATAGAATGGGTTAGGTTNCCTGGGCAACCTGTGCCAGTGTCTCACCACCCTCAACCTGTGCCAGTGTCTCACCAGCCTCAGCCTATGCCAGTCTCTCACCACCTTCAAAGCAAAGAACCCTTTCCTAACATCTAATTTCAATCTCCCCTCTGCCAGTTCACACTCATTACCCCTTGCCCTGTCATTACAAGCCCTTGTCAATAATCCCCCTTCTCTTCTCCAGGCTGCAGAGCCCCAACTCTCTCAGCCTGTCCCCACAGCAGAGGTTCTGCAGCCCTCTGATCATTCTGATGACCTCCTCTGGCCCCTCTGCAGCAGCTCCAGGTGGTTCTTGTGCTGTGTTCCCCAGCCCTGGAGGCAGTGCTGCAGGTGAGGGCTGAGCAGAGCAGATTGGAGGGGCAGAATCCCCTCCCTGTGCTGCTGCTCTCCCTGCTCTGGCTGCAGCCAGCACACAGCTGGCTCTGGGCTGCCAGCCACCAGTGCTGGCTGCTGGGCACTTGGGCACCAACTGACACCTCCAAGGCCTTCTCCTGCAGGCTGCTCCTGAGCCACTCCTCACCCCACCTGGATTCATGCTTTGGGATTGCCCTGACTCAGATGTCACATCTCTTTCCTTACCTGCCTTTTCCATCCAAGCAGGCAGAAGCTTACACAAGAAGCCAGCTCCCACTTCCCAAGCAGAACCTGCCACTGCTCTCTGGCTTTTGCAAACACAGAAGCATCTTTTTATACAGAAGACCCTGAGAGATTGGTTTGGCAGCCAATCTGCAGGGAGCTTGGCATTCTCCTCAGCACAGCCTCAAAACTAACCAAGTCTGGAATAGGGAAGGGAAGGAGGAAGGAAAAGAAGGTTGTCATCAAGGACTTGGGGGGTCCTAGTTGATGGGAGGCTCAGCAGGAGCCAGCAATGTGCTCTGCTGGCCAGGAGGGCCAATGCCATTCTGGGATAGATTAGAAGGGATGTGGTTAATAGGTCAGAGAGGTTCTCCTGCCCCCCTACTCTGCCCTGGTGAAGCTGCATCTGGAGTACTCTGTCCAGTTCTGGGGCCCCCAGGTCAAGAAGGACCTCAGGGAACTGCTTGAGAGCCCAGCATATAGCCACAAAGATGATGAAGGGAATGGAGTAACTCTCATATGAGAGCCTGAGGGAGCTGGGGCTTGGAGCTGCAAGAGGAGGAGCTCAAAGGGTGACCTTATTCATGCTTATAAAGATGTGCAGGGAGAGTGCCAGGAGGCAGGAGCCAGGCTCTGCTCCCACCCCAGCTTCCTCAGCCACTCCTCCCAAGATCTGTGCTCTAAGTGTGGCAGCCAACATGAAATCCTTGCAGCTTCTTCTCTCCTATAACTAACAGCTCTGCAGTCCTCCCAGAGAACCACACTTGAAATACTGTGTCCAGCTCTGGGCTGCCCAGCTCAGGAGAGACAGGGACCTGCTGTATAGAGTCCTGTGGAGAGCCATGAGGATGAGTGGGGGACTTGAGCATCTCCCCTCTGGAGAGAGACTGAGAGCCCTGGGGCTGGGTAGTGTGGAGAGGAGGAGGCTGAGAGGAGATCTGATCCATGTGTACAAACAGCTGAGGGCTGGGGGTCAAGTGGCTGGGGCCAAGCTCTCTTTGGTGCTCAGCAGCAGTAAGCCAAGGAGCAACAGCTACAAACTGGAACAGAGAAGGTTTCAGCTCCACAGGAGGAGAAACTTCTTTACAGTGAGGGTGCTGGAGGCCTGGAGCAGGCTGCCCAGAGAGGTTGTGGAGTCTCCTTCACTGGAGACTTTCCAACCCCACCTGGCTGCATTCCTGTGTGCCCTGCCCTGGGTGATGCTGCCTTGGCAGGGGGGCTGGGCTGGATGATCTCTGGAGGTCCCTTCCAGCCTCTAAAGTTCTGTGCCTCTGTGATTATTCTAAGCACAGGACCATGGTCACTGATGGACAATGAAGATGCAAAGGTCTCTGAGATGATCACGGCAACTGTGGGCTTCACTCCTCAAAACAAAAAGGTTCCAAGTAAGTGTTTAGCAGACTCCCAACAGCAGCTCACTCTGTTTCTTCTCCCCAGTTTCATTCACCAAGTAGCTTCCTCCTGGAAGTGTCCTGTTTGAGTCAGACCAGAAGTGGTGTTGCCTTTTGTCTTTCTCCAGCTCAGTCCCTGCCCAGGAGCTGCACTGCCTGCAGTCAGCAGCACTTTTTTTGCAGTGGCTGCTTCCAGCAGTGGCAACCCTCAGTGACTCTGGGTAGTACCAGGGACTGGGGTGCAGACCAAGGGGGCTGTTAAACCTTCTGCACCATGGTGAGGTGCAGAGCAAAAGGCTGCACCCGGTGGGGTGGGAGGAGAGGACAGGACAGGTGACCCTAAACTGACCACCAAAGGTTTCCAGCCTATGGACCTCATACCCAGCATAAAGCTGAGGGATCACCAGGGTTCAGCTCTCTTCTCTTTCTCTTCTTCAATGGCCAGCATGTGAAGAGCTCTGTCCATTCTGCCTTCCATTCTGATCCATGAATTCCTGAATCCAGCTTCAGAATCCAGCTCCTGAACCTGGTTCCCTTGCTGCCAAGTCCAGTGAGGGACTTGAGTCACAAGAGAGGGGTGACATGGCAGCTGCCATCAGGGGCTTGGGCTCAGTACTGCTTGCTGGTTACTGTTACTCTTTTCATTAGATTAGCTTCACTTGGATTTTCCATTTTACATTTCCTCTCCCTTATTCCCTTTCTCTTCCCTTTGGGAAGGGAGAGGGTTTAAGAGAGAGGTCTGACACTCAGTTAGTGGCCAGCCCAGCACTACCCTGTAACAGGAAGGACACAAGGTGTGAGGGCATGGACTGTGAACGCCAGGGAGGAACCTGGGCAACACAATTCTCATGGCTGATAGCATCACTGCAGTGTGCCTTGGAAGGAGGAGGATTTTGCTGTGGTGCAGCACTGGTGTCACACTCAGACTCTGCATATACTCAGCTGAAAAACAAAGCTTCTCAGGGAGCTACAAAGCAAACTTCTTCTCTGTGGATCCAAATGCTCCACCACAGAACCATCAGGCTTGGAAGGGACCTCAAGGATCATCCAACTCCAACCCCCCTGCCATGGGCAGAGACAATTTCCACTAGATCAGGTTGCTCAGAGCCACATCCAGCCTGGCCTGAAAAATGAATGAAGCTTCCACCACCTCCCTGGGCAACCTGTGCCCAGGTCTCACCACCTTCAAGCTGAAGAACCTCATCCTAACATCCAATCTGAATCTACCCACTCAGAAAAGAATCAAGCAGGTTGGAAGAGAGCTCCAAGCTCAGCCAGCCCACCCTAGCACCCAGCCCTGCCCAACCAACCAGACCATGGCACTAAGTGCCCCAGCCAGGCTTGGCTTCAACACCTCCAGCCACGGCCACTCCACCACCTCCCTGGGCAACCTGTGCCCAGGTCTCCCCACCTTCAAGCTGAAGAACCTCATCCTAACATCCAATCTGAATCTACCCACTCAGAAAAGAATCAAGCAGGTTGGAAGAGAGCTCCAAGCTCAGCCAGCCCACCCTAGCACCCAGCCCTGCCCAACCAACCAGACCATGGCACTAAGTGCCCCAGCCAGGCTTGGCTTCAACACCTCCAGCCACGGCCACTCCACCACCTCCCTGGGCAACCTGTGCCCAGGTCTCCCCACCTTCAAGCTGAAGAACCTCATCCTAACATCCAATCTGAATCTACCCACTCAGAAAAGAATCAAGCAGGTTGGAAGAGAGCTCCAAGCTCAGCCAGCCCACCCTAGCACCCAGCCCTGCCCAACCAACCAGACCATGGCACTAAGTGCCCCAGCCAGGCTTGGCTTCAACACCTCCAGCCACGGCCACTCCACCACCTCCCTGGGCAACCTGTGCCAGTGTCTCACCACCCTCAACCTGTGCCAGTCTCTCACCACCCTCAACCTCTGCCAGTCTCTCCCCACCCTCACCCTCAAGAATTTCTTCCTAATGTGAGGGTTCAGAACTTCTTCCTAACATCCACTCTAAATCTCCTCTACTCTAGCTTGGATCCATTCCCCTCCAGTCCCATCACTACCTGACACCCTAAAAAGTCCCTCCCCAGCTTTCTTGGAGGCAATAATGGCAAATTTTAGACTTTGAGCATTTCAGAGTCATCATCTTATTAAAACCAAACCCACAAACAAAACTAAAAGCAAGCAAACCAACAAAGCCAACCAAACCAAGAGAGAACAACCAACCCTGGAGGCTTTAATTGCTGTAAACACGAAACAAGTCTTACCCCAGAGATAAGAAACACTTTACAGAAGTCTAAAACAGGTAAAATCTGCAAAAAACTGGCAGCTTCCAGAGTGTCCTGAAGGTTGTCCATGTTGAGGGAAAGCTTTGCAGTGTAAATGAAATCAATGATCTTCTTGAGGCCTATTTTGTTCACACCATGAAGCTTGATGCACATCAAATCCTGCTCCTTCATTCCTCCTGAGAGAAGAAAAAAACAACAAGCCACAAACAGACAGGTAAGGGAAGTTTCCATCAGCATTTTGATGAAGATCATTTCATAAGCTTAGAGAAAAACTCAGTTTCAAAGCTTAACTTCAACCCACCCTCCTCCATCTGCAAGGGTAAGAGAGAGCACAGCTACGTGGAGCCGTTTGCAGCGCTGAGCTGATTCGGACCTGATGCTGAATGCATCTCTGAGCATCCAAAGGATGGCAATTGGGGGAGGGGGGGGAATAGAAGCATGCATTATTCAGCTGAACCACCACCTGTGAACATAGCCTTGAAGTAGTCACTTGCAGAAGCCATCATAGCTCTGTGAACAGGGAAGACTTCATCCCCATCTCCAGGAACAAGAGTCACGTCACAAAGCAACCCTTCCACTCGCAGCTGGTCGAAACCCTGCAACAACAACACCACAGTGGAAAGGTTTGGGAGGGAAGGAGGAGCCTTTGCCTTTTGTATCTTGGTGTACCTAGGGGCTGTAGCTCCAAATGAACACCAAGACATTGAGATTGAAGATTAGGAAGGAAAAACTTGAAAGGGAGGGTGGTGAGACACTGGCACAGGTTGCCCAGGGAGGTTGTGGAGCACAGAAGCACCCAATGTGATCTTCGATCACATTGGGTGCTTCTGTGCTCCACACCCTCCCTGGAGATGCTGAAGGCCAGGCTGGATCAGGCTGGCCCTGCCTCTGTA
>WAAF01013053.1:0-49550 GCA_013400475.1 Tricholaema leucomelas | reverse complement strand
TTGATCTCGGCCCACAGTTAATAAATAGACAGGCACAGGCTCACGTGCCAGTGCATTCACACGCCAGTGCATTTGTGTGTCAGGTGCATTTGCTCATGAGCTCACTCACCCATGGGTGCATTGACTCGCTTAGTGGCCTGCGTATTTACTTGCAGAGCTCACTCAAGCCTGTCATTACGGGGCTCAGACTCCCCGTGCAGCCGTGCATCTCACTGCACGCCCACTGCCTTATTGCCTGGTGTGTGCCATCGCCACGAGTCACCAGGTGCAGACTCACTTGTCTGCATGGGATCGTCTTCCCTCTGACCTGCCAGGAAGTCCTGCTTATGAGTTCCCTGGAGACAGCAGCCGAAGGGACCCAGCAGCTACGGGCGGAGACTATTGCCCCTGAAGCCGAGAGTATTCCAGCCTCGGAGTCCACGGGCAAAGACCCTGAGGAGTTGGACACTTTACATAGGCTGTGGTGTAGCCCGGAGGGTGATTTATAATTAATCAAATTGTGAGTAAATACCTCTGTAATTCCTATGGTGCCTGCCATAGAGCAGAAAGCTTGCAGCCCACTCTGCTGGGCAAACAGCATATAGACCCCAAGCGGCAGTAGCCGCGGGGAAAGCTCTCTNATTGTAATATAGTTATTAGTAAGCCGTTTGTTGTGATATTTCCCATAAGGTTCTCCATGACTGTGAATTGAATCATATTTAATATAGTGGTTGGGGGTGTCGAGAGTTAAGAATATTGAGTTTAATAAATATATTTTTATACAAAATTGTCTCGCACTGATTGATTTCTCCCCTTCGCCACGAACGGGCAGAGGGGGCAGAAACCCCCTCCGCAACAATGAAATAGAAAATGCTGCCTATTTTTGTGCCATTTAATCTCTTGCTACACCAATATTTTAGACAATAATTACAAAAAGTAATTTTCTGTGAATTGACTTTTACTTTGAAAGGTTCTCTGCTCCAGCAGACAAAATTACATGTATTTGGATGGTGCACACACACACACACACACACATACGCACACACAAACAAAATTTAAATATCTCATTCCTTAGCAGAGGTGCAAATGTCTGCTTTCTGTTAGTTAGAATAGCCACAAACACTCTGCTTGGTGCTGTACAGCTGTCATCCTTCACAGGTGTTACGGCTTCAGCCAGGTGAATCTTCTTGTGACCATTCAGTACCATGTTCACGTTGTGCCAGCTTTGTAACAAAATTGCNTGTAAATATAAGCTTCATTCAAATTTCCAGAACTGACTGAGTCTAGTCTGGGTGATTTCTAAAAGTGTGGGGGGCAGGGGACACCCAAACCATCACAAGAGCAATAATCTGTGACAGTGTCTTGGATGAGGAAACAGAGTGCATTGTCAGTAAATTTGCTGATGACACAAACCTGGCCAGAGTGGCTGACACACCAGAGGGTTGTGCTGCCATTCTGCAAGACTTAGACAGGTTGGAGAGTTGGGTAGGGAGAAATTTAACGAAGTTCAACAAGGGCAAGTGTAGAGTCTTGCACCTGGGAAACAACGGCCCCATGGACCAATATAGGTTGGGGACTGGCCTACTGGAGAGCAGTGAAGGGGAAAGGGGCCTTGATGTCCTAGTGGATGGAAGGATGACCATCAGCCAGCAGTGTGCTCTTGTGGACAGGAGGGCCAGTGCCATTCTGGGGTGTATGAGAAGGGCTGTGGTTAGTAGGTAGAGAGAGATACTCCTTCCCCTCTGCTCTGCCCTGGTGAGGTCACATATGGAATACTGTGTCCAATTCTACGACCGTAGTTCAAGAACGACCGCAGGGAACTGCTTGAAAGAGTTCAGTGCAGAGTCACAAAGATGATTAAGGGAGTGGAACATCTTTCTTACTAGGAGAGATGAGGGAGCTGGGGCTCTTTAGCTTGGAGGAGACTGAGAGGTGACCTCATTCGTGTCTATAAATGTGTAAAGGGTGAGTGCCAAGAGCATGGACCTAGGCTCTTGGTGATGCTCAATGACACAACAAGGGACAAGGAGTGGAAGTTGAGGCATAGGAAGTTCCATGGAAACATCAGGAGGAATTTTTTCACTGTGAGGCTTACAGAACACTCGAACAGGCTGCCGAGGAATGTTGTGGAGTCTGTGATCAGGTATAGGTGATCTTGCTCTGCAGAGGGGTTGGGCTGGATTATCTTTCAAGGTCACTTCCAGCCCCTGACATTCTGTGATTCTATGATTCTGTGACACCTGTTTCTGGTAGAAAGGGCTGGACAAGGCAAAGTATGGTGGGTCTTGTTGTAACATGAGAAGCTTCCTGTTTCCAGCAGCTGCTTCTGATTTTGGGGTGTTGGTCTCTTTCACTTGCTGGGCTTTGAGACATGGGGTATTGCTTTTTGCTGGATTCTGCTTTTCTGCAGAATAAGCAAGTGTAATTGTACGTTGTATTATTCTAATAAACTCTCCTTATTTTCAACCCACCCCTTTTTGTGTGTTGTGTTACAGGTAAGGTCCTGAGATCTGCCTGTCACAGAGTCCAGAACTCTTATTGGAACTGGTTAATTAACATTTACCTCTTTTTTTACATTTCCCCAATAAGGACTTGCACTGACACACCTTCAGAAAGTTAAAATAATCAAATGGTTTAGTTTATTAAAGCAGCAGTTACAACAGGTTTTGGCTTGACAGTGATAAAAGCACTGACTGCAAGGTGATCTCAGGTCAATAAATCTTGAGGAACATCAGACACAGTCATATTTACAATTCCTGTGTAATTTCTTTTCACTTTTTACTCCCTGATATAGAGGATCTATAGCTGCAAGTACCATGTCTTAAAGTGAAGACATTGCACTTATGTTTTCTATCTGTAATATTTGTTTCAGGGAAGAATATTTTTACCTAACTCATGTCATCAGTCTTAGTGGAATAGACCGTAAAGAATTCACAGAGAGAGAGTTTGATATATGACTTTTGATGAATGACAGGCTTTCTTAGAATGTTTTTACCTCGTCTTCTGCTGGGTCAGTGCCAGCCAGGAAACAAGATATATATTTTCATCTTATGAATACGTATCTGTAATAAGTAGATTTTTACTATTGAACATATTTTAGTATGATAACATCAAAAGGAGAATTAGCTCCTTGAAGAATGCAGATGTTGAGCTACTAAGGATTTGGGTCTCCTGACACATGGAGTTGACTTTCACTTTGTGAATGAAGCTTCAGCTAGAGCGTAGAATGGGCTATTTCTCACATACCTGTGGACATCTATAGAAACAAAAAAAGATTGATTAATCTGAACATTAAAAACCAAACCCAAACAAACAAAACCCAAACAAACAAAACCCAAAAAACCTCCCAAACAAACAAAAACTATTTAAAAAATAATAGGTATTTGTTATGGTTTCTCATTTCCTCTGCCTTGCTGTTTAGGTTCCTATTGACCTAGAAAGTTTTTGTGCATGTACTTGTGGCATTTGTTTTCAGGAAGAGTGCATTATAAAAAAATTATAATCATTTGAGAAAACAAAACAAAATAAAAACCATCATCTACCCTGATTACCTTTACTTCTCAGGCTGTGTGCTGGTCAGAGATGGAGCAGAGCCTCTGTCTCTCCCAGGGCCTGGCTTACAATGCTTATTGCTTGCACTGGTGTAGTACAATATTATGGCTTTGAGACAACCTGCTGTGAAAAAGCTTGGGCAAAAAACCTTCAGGAAATCTCCCCAGGGCCTCCCTACAAATATATTTCAGATGTATTTTAGCTCAGACCCTCACCTGCCTTTTCTCTCAGCTTCACTCTGACCCACTGGCTTGGCTCCAGACATGTCCCTTGGTTGAGGCTGGTATGGTGGTCCCTGGTGTGGTGGTCAGTTTCCATTGTTGGCCTCATTGCTCTCATGGCTCCACACTATTCTCCTCCTTGGGGTGTGGTGGGCATGTGCCCTTTTTGAAATGCCGTGAATGTTCTGACCTCACTGCCACCCTTGGGTCTAGCTCCCACTTGCCCAGCAGCTGGCACTGCTATGATTGTGCCCTGGATTCTCCTAAGCAAGGTAGAACCACTCTTATTTGTGTTCCGGAGCTCATTCAGTGCTGCAGGGGACAACGCTGCAATTTATGTGCAGCTGAGAAGGTCAAGAATCCATTAAAAATAGCACAGATAGCATCTCTCTCTCTCTTTTATTTCTCATAATTGGAAATTTCTCTTACTTCTTCATCCTGTGGAAAATACATTGATTTATTGCCTCTGAAAAAGTAAAATACACAATTTGAAAGCTCCTGGAATCTCCAAAGTTGTATGTACTTACTTGACTTTAAACTCTTAGCATAGACTTTAAGAAATAAGTTGTTGAAAGAAGAAATTTTCAACTTTTAAAAACGTTTAAGAAGTAAAGTTTAAACCCAATCTTTTTGTGAGATAAATCACTAGCAGATTCTCCAAGGGACTGCTGCTTTTTCAAGTGAACCTCAGAAGTGCAGTTTAAAAATTGGATCGTAGGGAAAGTATTCAAAATGTGAAGCTGCTGTGTTTTCTTGTTGGGTGTTGTTTTAATTCTTCATGTATAGCATTGTGAAAAAAAAATTCCACATTTTCTTAAGAGATGTAAGCCATAAGGCACTTTTTTTTTTGGCTTTCTGTTTGTAGAATTGTAGTTTATCTGTATGCCCTTAAAAGAATAAAAAGCCTTGTCATGTGTTAGTCACAGAAATGTGTTACTGATAGAAGACTATAATCACGCTTTGTCATATGTAAGGAGCAGATTTTCTTCTAGTGGTTTAAGGCTGGAAAGGAAGGACAGGCTGGAATTTAAATGATTTTTGTGTTAGACTTTGCTATGAAAGAAACTGCAAACTCATTTTTTTCTGTTTCCTCCCTTTTTATACTAAGTGGCTATAAAGCATTCCCAACTGGTTTATTTGATCTTTAAAGTGCCTTCAAATCTTTAAAGTAAATCTGTTTTAAACGGGTTGTGTATTTATTACCTCTGTGTCGTAAACTATGTCCATGAAGAGAGCTGTGTAATAAAAAGGAGGCAATTTCTAGATCATTGCTTTCTTGAATAAAAACGATAAACATGCAAGTCCAATAACCTTTATAATGGTTGTGGTTACCTTCAGGCATGAATACATTTCTGTTAGAAATTAGCATTTTGTTTAGAAGATGTTTGCGTTGTTACTGTGTATTTAATTAACAGCCTTAAGTCAAGTTGTTCCTTTCACCTGGGGTCTGATTCTGTGAAGTGTTGAGAGCCTCTTATGTCCTCAAATGAAATTTGTAGCAGCAGCAGCAGCAGCAGCAGCTAGTTTTTATGAATGCAGATGGGGAATAAATATTCTGAAAAAAAAAATGTGTCTTGTCTGTGCCACATTCTGGTTATTCTGAAGGGCTGGAGCACCTACATGTGGGAACTACATTTTCATTGCGATAATCAGTCCCCAGTGTTCTGGGAGATTGGGCAACTGGATCATTTCAGAAAGTTGCAGCTAAGCCCACTTGCTTCTTCTGCTTGCTATTTTCAGGTGCATAAATATTTATAATGACTAACTTCCCTAGAGATAGAAACCAGTCATGGTAAACAATATGAAAGTTGTCAGTAACTGCACTCTTGCTTTAGACCCCACAAACTCAGTGCTAAATATAGATTAGAAACTACTGTCACCATGTTCAGGAAATACTCTGTTCTTTAAAAATGCAGTGATTAGAAAGGAAAAGTGATTAAAGCTCTTGGTCAGCAAAAGCAAAGAAATTTACACATACCCTCATGCAAAGAGATCACTGCCTAGGAAGAATGCCACTGTGAGACCTCTGTGTATAGCAGAAGGTGAAGAATGTTTTACTCTACATGCACAATAGTATCCACTGCTGAGGAGGTGAGAGAGAAGGGCTAAAAGGAATGAACCCTTCACAATGCCTGTGACTGTGAGAACAAGTGAGGCATTTGAAGACACAAATCAGATGAGAAATGTTAAGAGGCTTGAAAAATATGGAGTATATTAAAAGAGGAAAAGGAGAGAAGACAAGCACAAAGTAATAAGACAGGGATAAATTCATTAAAATAACCTGGCATGGTTTTTTTTTGTTTCTTTTTTTTTAGGGTAAGACTTGACAACATTACATTTTCTTCTTGAGAGAACATCAAGCATTTGATTAGTGTACTTTCTTTTCTTGCTCTATGAAATAAAATATTCAAAGCAAAGGCTTGTGTGTATGTAACCATTGTGTTTTAAGATCCTACCACTAAAGTCAATGAAGCTTCTCTCATTTATTTGATTATTCTTTTTGTTCAAGAACTTCAAGGCTCCCTGGTAAGCTATGATTTTAATTAGAAAATGTAATTCATGCAAAGAGAAAACAGAAACACTACCTTGTGATGTACTGAGTATATTCAATAAGCATAAAGCTCATAGACAGTGTGTCTTTTGTTGATGATCCACAAGCTATAATTTGTTTCATGTGCAATTGCAAAATGATTGCGGGTATTATAGTAAATTAATAGCAGAAAAAGGGCAATATCACAGTTCACAGTCTCACAGTATTACCAAGGTTGGAAGAGACCTCACAGATCATCAAGTCCAACCTGTTACCTCAGAGCTCAAGGCTAGATCATGGCACCAAGTGCCACGTCCAATCCTGCCTTGAACAGCTCCAGGGATGGCGACTCCACCACCTCCCTGGGCAGCCCATTCCAGTAGCCAATGACTCTCTCAGTGAAGAACTTTCTCCTCACCTCAAGCCTAAATTTCCCCTGGCATAGCTTGAGGCTGTGTCCTCTTGTTCTGGTGCTGGCTGCCTGAGAGAAGAGAGCAACCTCCTCCTGGCTACAACCCCCCTTCAGGTAGTTGTAGACAGCAATAAGGTATCCCCTGAGCCTCCTCTTCTCCAGGCTAAACAATCCCAGCTCCCTCAGCCTCTCCTCGTAGGGCTTGTGCTCCAGGCCTCTCACCAGCCTCATTGCCCTTCTCTGGACACGTTCAAGCATCTCGATGTCCCTTCTAAACTGGGGGGCCCAGAACTGGACACAGTACTCAAGGTGTGGTCCAACCAGTGCAGAGTACAGGGGCAGAATGACCTCCATGCTGCTGCTGGCCACACCATTCCTGATGCAGGCCAGGATGCCATTGGCTCTCCTGGCCACCTGGGCATACTGCTGGCTCATGTTCAGGCGGGTATCGATCAACACCCCAAGATCCCTTTCTTTCATACTGTGAGATGAATAACTCGTCTGTCTCTGATTGAAGTAGTCCTTTTGGAGCTTCAGAAGCTTTCTGCTTCTGCCAAAATAGAAATCTTATCCATTAAAAAAAAAAGAAAAAGGTAGGATTTAATTCTTTGAACAGCCTGGTTTAAGATAGTGAAATAAAAACAGGTGGACCACATAAAGCAAATAATTTAGATTAAGCTTTTAGTACATTGTAAGTGCTTTTGGAAGGAGGTTAGTATATCTCAGAAGATGGTTTTGGTTAAATTTCAGCTGTGTAACTCTGTAAACCTCAACTCTGAGTCTAGATTTTGTTTCATACTGTAGGTATATCTTAGCGATGGGAATTAAGAAGGTAAAGCGGTAGTTCAGATGCACTTCAAATAGAATTACTGCCTACTGCTTCTACACTCCAGCACTGCCAAAGAAATCTGCTGTTCCTTCCAGAGTCTTTTTGTGTTTTAATCTATCCTTTTTTACACAAACGTGTTCTGTGCTGGAGTTCCATTGAAACTATTCAAGACACAAGTGTCTTTCATTGCACAACCCACACACCACACAGTGTCCTATGGTGAAACTGGCTATTGCAGCCATCACTGGTTATACAGAGAACTAGGTTTGGTTTTGTCTTCTTCAGAGGGTAGTAATAGTTGTTGAATATACTCTAATGGCATCTTGAAATGGGAAAAAAAAAGAAAGAGACAGAGGTATTATGAGCCATCTGAGTAATTTTTACACTTCTCTCTCAAAATGCTGAACTTTTACAATTTCAATTACTTTGAATTGCTTTAGACATTATTTGGTGACCGTAAAAACAAGAATTCTGTAGAACAGACTGTCTGATAGCTCTGTTATCCCTTGCTTTAATTTATCTCCTCAAACTAATTTTCCCTATACACTGTCCTAATGCTTAGCTGCTTTCATTATAAACTCTATTCAGTGCATTTAAGGCTGTAAAGCCTAGATATCAAAGGCCGAAAACTCAGTAAGTAGGATTTCAATTCAGGAGTTCTTCAGCTCTCCTTATGGTAGCAAATGGTAATTGTAGTAAATGGCAAAGTTTAAGTTATTGTAAGCTTTGTAATGTGCTGTTTTGCAAAACAAAACAAAACTAAAGACCTCAACAAATATTTCTGCAACTTGAAAATAAACTTTTCTTAGATTGTGAGTAGTATGGACATAAAAATAGTATAAAATAAATACCTGTAATTTTTTATGCTCTTTATTTGACATCACAGTCTCAGAATCCTAGATTATTTATACACTGTCAGTATCAGATGACAATGGAAAAATCAAAATCAACATTGTTTTGTCAAACTGATAATGAGTATATAGTTTTATTTCTTTTGTTTGGGTCTATAGTATAATAAAATATTATCTTTTCAGGGCAATTCTTTGCTTTCAAAATCTTGTAGAAATACCAAACCAAAGAAAAGGAGCACTTTATACCATCCTGAGCAAGAACCTTAATTCTAGATGGGAGATGCTCTTGTTTTTTATTTCCAATTCATCAGCCAGTCTCAAGTCAGTGAAATCTGTTATTTCCTCCACCACACACTGGTGATGAATGTGAAAGGTTATCTTTCTCCCTTTTTGAATAAACAGGAAAATACCATGAGGGGCAGCTAAGGAGATGATAGGATATAAGTAGGGAATTATGTCTTTCGGTAGGAACAGCAATAACATCACATCATAAATAGATCCCCATTTTTGACTCCCTGCTCCACAACCAGATTTCTACATTATGCAATCCAGGGAAAGGAAAGATTTGAACTAGCCATGAATGTGCCTGAGGATATGTGATGGTTTGGGTGTTACCCACACCCCCACTCTTATGAAGTCACTCATGCTAGACTCGACCGGCTGGTAGTTGATGAATGAATCTGTATTTACAGCTTAGCACAATTTACAAGCACATATATATACAAATATATACAGTTATATGCAAGTTAAAAGTAATATAGAAACACAATATACCTCTCAATCAGATTGCCAGGAGGGCTCCCAATCTAAACCTCCTCTGCCCCTCTCTCCTCCCTCCCTTTCCCTCTCCTCCCCTTCCCCTTTCCCTCCCTTCAGAAATAACCAGGTCAACCCATGTATATCTCACATGATACCTCTGGAGATCTGAGGTAAGATGTCAAAAAGATGACAAGGAGGTTAGAGGAAAAAGGGTTAGGTGGATTAGAGTTAAGGCAGAGGCAACCACAGAGTCCAGACCTCCATAAAGAAGGCAGAGCCAGAAGTGAGAGCTGAGAAGTGTGTGAGGAGTGTCTCATCTATATTTTGACTAGTTGCCTTTCTCAGCAGAAGAATGGATGATATAGGATACTTTTTTTTTCCTTCTTTCTCACAGATAAATATTTAATTTGTCTCAGTAAAATATTCCAATTAGCCTCAGACCAACACAGGATAGGAGACCGAGGAAGTCTAGCAAGTGGAAAACAGAAAACAGGATACGGTGACAGCTAATATCCAATTTATCCCTGTTGGGGAAGATAGTTGCAAAATATGTGTCACCAGTTACAGCTGATCACCATTCCTCTTCTGTCGAATAAAACAGTTGCAAAGCTTTCACCTGAAAAAAAAAATATTGTGGGTAGGAGAAATGCTCATAATGAGGTAGATTTGGCTGATGGTATTTAACAGTTGAGGGGAATATTGTGTCTCCTTCTAGTCTTCATTTGATGAACTCTGAAGCAAATAAAGAAAAATATTTCATAACATGATGTCAGTTGTATTTCTAAAAGAAAAATGCATGCAAATACTTGACAACAGCACAGTTGTTCTGCCACTTCAAATCCACATTTACAAAAAATGTAACAAGCTCTGGAAAACAGTGAAAATAAAGCAGTGATACAGAGAAAAATAATTATTTTATTAAAGGGAGAAGGACCACAAATGTTGAAGGAGGCTCTAGGAAGAAAATCTCACGCCAGTTGCTGTAGTAGAGTTTTTTGTGTAGGAACATGCCCTCTGCTCTAGACAGGTACGAAGGACTGTGTGTCTTCATTTTTCTTTGGAGCATGCAGTTGCTTCAAAATTGCAATTAGCATCCTAACTGTAATTGTGCTTGAATTCAGAGAATGTCTGAAGGCTACTGTTTTGTTTGTTAACCTGTAGAAGGGCTAACATGATAGAAGAATGTCGTGAAGGTCTAAGGCTGCAATTAGTGTAGACATATGTACTACTTAAAATTATTTCATTTGTTATAATAATTTGCTGACTAGTATGCTGTACTATAAAAATCAGGGATGTCACATCAGTTTCTATACGTAACACAGAATTATCAAAATAATCTTGTGTAAATATTGTGCTCACTGATAGCTTAGGGTTCAATTACTGAGTGCAGTAAAGGCTATGGTAGAGTATATGCTGCCACCTCACCTATTTACATCTAGGTGGGAATGAAATGCAACTCTTTTTAATAGGATTCTTTTATGACTTGGGTATCCGTTGCATGAAATAAATACCCAAAACATCAACCAAGTATAAAATAAATCAACCTGGCATCAGTCAAATATGAAAATATAAATCAAATTGACACGACTGAAATTATAATACATACACATGCAGCCTTAGACTGGTTGCAATTCATCAATGATTTTTTCTGAATAAAGGAAATGAAGGAGACATGGTGACATGGAAAATTTCAGTCAGCAGGAGACTGGAAAGCATTTTTTGCGCTATATATTTTTATCTGTAGCATCTTATTTCTACAGTTCCTTTTTCTATTTGCCAGTACCACATGGCAGTAGCTCCAAATCTTGAAATAGTAGAGTGGTTTGAGTGAGAAAAGATCTTTGAAGGTCATGTACTACTGAAATGTGCTGGGAGATACTCAACTAGATCAGCTTACTTAAAGCGCTGTGCAGCCTGAGCTTGAATGTTGACAGGGATGGCATGTCTATCACTTGTCTGGGCACCTGTCCCAGTGTTTCATCATCAAAAAATCTTTTCCTTATATCTTGTCGAAATTTACCCTCTTTTAGTTTAAAACCATTAGCCTTTGTTGTACTGATACAGCTTGTGCTAAAACAGTCTGTCCCTACCTTTCTTGTAGGCCCCCTTTAAATATTGAGATACTGCTATAAGGTCTCCCATGAGCTTTATTTTTTCCATACAGAACAATTCCAACTCTCTCAGCTTTTCTTCACAGAAGAGGTGTTCCAGCTTTTCATTTTCATGACCTCCCTCTGCACCTCCTCCAACAGGTTCATGCCACTTTTCTTTTTGGTGGAGAGTATGCCAGAAGTGGATGCAGTACTGCAGGTGGAGTTTCACCAGGCTACAGTAGAGGGTCTCTTCTTTGTCTAAACGATATATTAATCTATGGATGCATGGCTTTCATAAGACTGCCTGTCTTTTAAACTTAAAAGGCTGCCTGTCAATTCATTAGAATTTTATCTACTTATAGTAATGGAACCAACACAAAGAAAAATTGTTCAAAAATACTGAAATAAACTTCATTTAGTAAAACTCCCTTAGTCTTGTCTTTTCTTTTCTTTCCTTTCCTTTTCCCTTCCCTTCCCTTCCCTTCCCTTCCCTTCCCTTCCCTTCCCTTCCCTTCCCTTCCCTTCCCTTCCCTTCCCTTTCTTTTCCTTTCTTTTCTTTTCTTTTTGTTCCTATCCTATTCTATTCTACTCTATTCCATTTTATTGACAGTTTGGCACAATCTTCTTTGATGGTCCAACTTTTTTTTAGTAAGCACAGTTCAATGGGTAAAGCATGTTAAGAGTGCCCACAAAGCTTAGTGTCATTTAGTGCCATTTATGTATCTTTTTCAGTTTAGAGGCTTGATACCTCATTTCTCTTCTCTTTCACAGTGTGGATGCCTCACCTGTTTCCTTACAAAATCTTTGATTTTCCCTTGTAATCCCAATTTCAGTAGAAGATATAAAATTATATGGCAACGTCAGGTTTTGAGAGAGCAGATCAGTGGTCCAATTAAATGGATGATGTGTTAAATGCTAGTTAAAAAGAGAACCCAGGAAAATTTTGTGTGTATTTGGACTGTGGTCTATTATTTTTGTGTTTGCATAAGGGCATGATGATAAATGTGTTCCTTTGCCACAGTCTGTCTCCTGCAAATTTTATAGCTTCAGCTAAGTGTTCACTGACTAAAGTGTTCAGTTTTGGTTCTGTTTTGCTTTTTAAATTATTTTTGTGCACAGGAACAAGCATATTTGCAAGTAGAGTGAAAAAATATTTTTGTTAGAATTTGCTTTGTGAACAAACCTACTTATCTTGAAACTTACTTATTCACAGAAGAAGTAGCTATACCAGATTTATAACTATTTGCTCTGTTTTCCTACCAGTAAAGACCAAAATTTATTCCCTGAGAAACACTTTGCTTTTAGGCAGCCTCCTAAGCTGCCAATATCTAGGCAAGGCACATCTTTCTGAAAGTATATATTAACTCTGTGGAAGAAAAATGCCAAAATACATCTAAGACAGTATCTCAAATTGTATTTTTTTTATGGTAAGGACCTTTGCCATTATATCACACTAAACAATACCTTCCACTTTAAACCACTGGGAGACGGAAAGAAAGCATGTAAAGTAGAGAAGACATATAAGCTAAATAAAGATGCACTGTATGTTTGTTTGGTATACTGTTTTGTCATTTAGAGATTGTAGGCCAGAAGAGCAAACCCAAAATCCATCAAAAATGACATCTGTCATTTACAAAAAGGTAAATTGATATGGTAGATAACATATGTGCACAATAAAAGTCAAGCTTACTCTAATGCTCTGCCATATGAAACTCAGGCATTTCTGTCAGACTGTTTATCCATAAGTGATTTTAGTTTTTCTTCTCTTTGATCTCTCCTTCCTGAAAGAAATAATTCAAGATTACTGAAGCACTCTCTGAACTTCAGAATGCAGGAAAGTCTTGTCTTGAAGTTGTTGATAGCTGTCGAAACTTAACCTGTAAATCAAGGTTAACATGCCCTGATGTTTGGCAGCCTTTTTACTGGAGTATGAAGATTTCCAGTCCTTCTGCAGGTAAGTAACGTAGTATTAGTGTTAATTTGTGCTCCCAGTGTAAATTACCTGCAGGATTTACACCAAGCTATGCATAGCTTGGCCTTTCCTCTTAATGTTTGTTTGGGTTTTTTCTATTTTCCTTATATTTGTTCCTTCCTGCATCGACCCCTTCCACCTTGTAGGGAGAAACAATCTGTAGATAATGCAACAGGAAGCAATGCTGTCTGGATATTTTTCATTTCTGATATTTAGCTTCCACAGCAAAAGTAGTATTTAGTCAAATTTCCTTTTTCCTTTCAAGATGACAAGTATGAGAGAAAAAACAATTAGAAATGTGAAAGTGTCATAAAACACAGATTAATAAATTCAGGTTTTTTCCCCCCTTCTTTGATTTAGAAAACAAGTGCTCAGAGATGCTTTTGCCTTTTTTTTTTTTCTTTTTTAATGTTAAGGAAATTAAATATATGGAAAAAATGTATAGTTTGAGCTGGCTTTCAGGGCACAATAATGTGGGATTATCCTTATCACTTTTATTTGCCAGATAGTATTTGGTAATACAATTTGGTTTTCTAGAATTATTCAAACCACAATCACTTTTAATGTATGACAGCTTTGTATATCTCAAACTTTTAATTTGCTGTCTTGCAATACAAAATTATAAAGAGGAAACAAAGTCACTGCTTTTTAATGTATTTTCAGTCAAGATCAAGGTGATTATTCAAATTGTAAATCATGGGGACTGGTGAATGCTCATCTGTGTTCAGCTTTCATTTGTAGATGTGGCATATTCTTGAGCAATGAACTAATTAACTAAGTCTAAGTTTGATTGATCTGTAAATGATCAATGATCTAACCTCAGAGCCCACCTGATAAGGGCTTTCTAATTGTTTCCTCAAATCCTGAAACACTTAATTTTTGTATATGTAATCCTTTAATCCACTCAGTCTTATCCCTTTTCCTATGGGCAAAATAACAATTCTTGTTTAACCTGTAATGCATTTTCTTTAATGTTGCTAATTAATGGGATTAAACTCTACCCTCTTCCTAATGAATGGGATTAAACTCTACCCTCTTCCATCACTTCTTAGTACTTATTTCCCGATTAGGCTATTAGATGTGTTCCTTCAACTTAGAAAACTGATGTGCCAGGTAAAAAGGGGTCACTTTTCCATTTTCTAATTCCTCCTAGTTACTTCATGGCTGCCACTACTACTTTTAATCTCTGATGGCACAGACTGGCTTTAGGGAGTCAAACCAACTATGTATTTCTCCCACCTGTGGCCAAATCATCTGGTGTGATGCAACACCTGTTTCATCAATAATATGTACTACAAAATATACCCCTCACTTTTAAATTCAGTACAAGTCTCCCAATAATTTCTCTGTTATAATACTTGTATAATTTGGCTATGTTAAACTAATCAAGGGAGCTCAGCTGATCCCACAATGTGCCCCACATGCTATCCTGGAGGAAGAAAATATCTTCAAACTTCAAGCTCTGCTGTGGTCCAGCTTCCAGCTTCTCCTGTTTGTGATCTCACAGTACAGGTGGATCTTGGCAGATCCAGACATTAACCTTTGTTGTGACCTCTGTTTTTAGCCCGTGAATATCAAAGTTAACTTGCACTTTAGCAATATTCAGCAGGCCATTGTAAAATCAAGCACAAAACCAATAAGAATTTGATTTCCAATGTCCCATTGCCTCAGATGTCTCAGTAACTAAGCTTTTTTTTCTTTCCATTTCTTATTTAGGCCTAAATTCACTCAGGATGTCTCACAATTAAGCAACTTTCCCTTACATCAGTGACCTAGTACTCAATTAAGTGATCACTGTCCTAGTAAAGTAGGACCCATATACATGAAATACTTATCTGGGTCATATTAACTCCCATGAAAAAAACTGTATTTCTGTTACTGCCCTGTGAATTCTCTTGCCCTAATCAATTGTTTGATGTTCTGCAGTTCTGTTACTTTCCCTCTGGCATTTCCTACCCAGATGGTGCATTCAGACTAGTTCTCAAATGAATTTGCTCATATGACTCTAGAGCTAAAGAAAATAAAACCTCAATATTAGCAGTTAGAGCTTTTGGTTAAAAAAGTACCTTACATGTATACTGCCAGTGAATTAATGATTTGGGCTGTATCACTTATTAAGGCCCACTATGAAATACAGATGTTGTCTATACATATAGAAGTGCTAAATAACATCCAATGTAATTCAGCTTGGTATTTCTAACCCCAAAGTTTGAATCTAAGCATAATGGAATGTGTAATCCAGAACCTTAACCTGGATTTGAATTAGTTTTTAATCAGAAACTGCCCCATATGTAATCCCAAAATTGTAATGAAAATTGTTTGCTTTTGAAAGTACCACTGCTACCGATCTCCTTCCAAGTTGAACAATGAGCTTTTTCCACTTAGCATTCTAATAGTCTAATGCCACTCCAATCAGTAAACACCACAGCTTTCTTCATTAGCTTCTTACACAGAAAAAAAATCTCAAAACCATTTCAAATGCTCAGCAAGTTAAGTAACACATTTTCCTTAACTGACTATTTTATTAAATCTTGCAGAGTATTCTGATGGTGTTTAGTAACAAGATATTCTTACAACCTATGTAATGTTTCATCTAGCAACAGCACTAATACTCTCCCATTAATTAACATTTTCATGCTGTCTTCTTATTGAAAAAGCTAATGATCTACCTTTACAAAAAAATTCTTCCATTTTAAGAACTGGAAGAAAAAATAAATGAAGTGGTGCTAAATGAGGTGAAGGAGATGATCCTTCACACAAAACATCATTAAGCTGTCAGACTCTTAAGTCATTTCAGAGGAGTCCTCTCTTCAGTTCTTGGAAAAGGGGGCAAAAGGCCAACAACTTGTTTGTCTAATGAGAACAGAAAGGGGAGTGAGGGCAATTGGCATGGATTCATAAGAAGTTTCAGACTGGGGAATTTCACTTGATTTAATTTATTGCCAATTAACAAACTTCACTGATTCAAGTGCTGAGAAATAAAAAGAAACACACACTTGAATTATGACACCTTGGATGCCTCCTTCGCAGTTTCTGTTTTCCAGTCATTTAAAGAGCAAGCCCTGAAAAACTAACATATGATGCTTAGCTTTTCTGTGGTTTATTGTAGGTGATGGCATTCAGTGAGGAGATAGGTGTTCCTGTCTGAGGTTATGGCAAGAATGAGGTGATGAGTGAGAGCCTGGGCAAGTGTGGCAGAAGAGCCTGCTTGCTGTTCCTATAAATATGCTCATGAATTTTCACTCATACAAGCCCATTCCATAGCTATATGGCTCAGGCGAATCTCTGGGACAGAATATCACAGTCTTATTTTTTTTTCTGTTATGTTTGAAAAGATATTTACATTTAACTTGTATCCAGGGCTAAACTATAGCAATAATCACACAATGACCCTTCCACTAGAAAAGATTAGAAAGAGATCTATGGGTTGAGCACAGGTTTAATGAAACACTGAAACTCATATTAATATAAACAATATAAAGTACCAACATTTATACTCATCCCAGTGCATGTACAGCAGTCACAGTCACGGTGGAGGAGGAGAACGAGCTCTAGAATTTTCCCTTCATGATGAGAGTGATGTTTATGGTGTGGGAGAGACCTGTCAGTCAGTGCTCCTGTCTTGTGCTGTTCCCAAGTCAAACTCTTGTCTAACTGCATCTTTTAATGGTATGCAAACCATGGCTGACCTTTGATTCTAACCCATCAAAATTAGGACACTGTGTTGTTGTGAAATAACTTAAAATAATGTCATGGCCCATCCTGAGAGGAGGGTTCACAGGAGGTTCTTTAGGGGTACCTAAAGAACGAGGTGAGGCGAACTGACACTGAAATAACTAGAATGATTATTTATTAATTGCATGTTTATGCAAATCACTTTGATCACAGTGGCTTTTAAAGCAGGTGAAGTGGTTATCTGGTGTGTGCAAAGAGAGAGAGGAGTGAAGAGAGAAGTGAGATAAGATCAGATATAAGAGGTAAGAAAGTATCAGCAGTCTGAGTTCCAGCAGTGCCTTGTGTGGTTGATGTTTTCTCGGTGGTGGGTGTGCACCAGCAGTTCTTGGTGATGGCTTCTATTCCTGAATTCCCTTTCGTTCCCTGCCTAGGGGTGGTTGGTAGGTGTGGTCCCCTAGCAGGGCAGGTCATATGCTGCTCATGTGATGGTGCACGAACATTGGGACCCCAGTTTAGCTAAGTCATTCTAGGAGTACCTATGCATTCTGTGGTGGTCACAAAATGATGAGTAGCTTGAATATTCTGGGTGATCATTTCTTCATATTTGTTTGCTCAGGCTCAGTTGTGAAAGTGGCAACAACTGCCTTGAGCTGGCACAGGTATAGATACATAAGTGATGTCTGAACAACATACTGTTCCAAGACTATATTGTCACAATTGCTTCAATACAAAGAAAGGGGAGGAGAGAAGCAGTCTATTTGAGAGAGACAAACTTCTGTGGAAGCAGAGGAAAAGCTTGTTTGAGACAAGCCTTTATGGCAGTGTTGCTTCCACAATTACTTTCAGTGTAAATCTTTTCTTCACTTGAATGGAAATTTGGAAGCTTTTAAAAAGCATTGGTCAGGACACCAAGCTCTGTACCCATGTGTGTAATTTATCTGAGTGCCTGACTCAGCTCCAGAGAAGCTTGGGCACGTGGAACTGACAGTTCAGACTACGCCATTTCCAATATTTAGTATCCAGGCATGTCTGTAAAAGAGCAAATATCACTGACGTCAGGAGTAGGACTCTCTGAAGGCAAGAGTTGTGCAGGAACGCTGAGTCCTATGTTGCTCTTCCTGGTTTTGTGAATTCTGCCAGTTCCAAAACCAGAGACGTCTAACACACATACAATGCTGTGCAGATTTTTTGGTGCTGCTCAAATAATTTACTAACCATTTGCATACTTTAGGAGGATAAATTTCTTCCATAATACTGCTACTTAGCTGCTACTTTTGAGGCCCTTTGCATCACTTTCCAATTCCTACATACATTTGCAGGTTTCTAAACCTTCCCATTCTGAACAAGAACTTAACCTTCTTTTCAGGAAAATATTCAATAATGATGGACATGTTCATCACAAAATCTAAGCAATTTCATTTATAACTTATACTTGTATTAACTACTGATTCATCTTATGTAGAAGGTAAGTTAAACGATTTACTAGAAGTGACTGCCTTGTGGAAGTGCTTTTAACAGTAATTTAAACATATTAAAATAACATTAATATGAGATCTGTTAATGAGCTATGTTTTTACATGGAGTTTTATGTATTTTTACTCATTCTTTCTAGATAATGGATTTCCCTGCTAGCATTTTGCCCCTTAATATGTTGTTGCTTTTTTCCTCTGATTTCCAGACATTTTAATGTTCAGTTTACAAATTAATTCTTATTTAGGAAAATTAAGCAGTTGAGTTTCTTGCCCTCTGAGACTCTCATTTATTACTGATCCATTTGTTGCATCACTAGGCAGAATCTGGAAATTCTGTCTTACAGAGCTGTGCAGTAGAAAGCTAAGGGGTTTTAGCAGATTGAATTTGAATTACAATCATATAAATTATTATCCAGTATCAGTGAAAAAGAGTACACATTGATTCTCTGAGTGTTTGATTCTTGGCTTTCTGTAAATAATTTGAAATCAACAAAAATTTCAAACTTAGTTAAGATTAGGGAGAGCTGATAAATTATGTACGTGTGTGTGTATATATAGATATATATATGACCAAAAAACCTGTGTGCAGGAGCTGTTTGCAATTCTACATGCCAAAGCTACTCAGTGACTCCATATATTATTAAAGTGCAGGTATGGGTAATTATCTGATTGATTCACATAGAAGGATTTCCCCCCTCACAGTACGTTAATTCCAACAGAACCTTAAAGTACTTTTGTTGCAGGAGAGATCAAATAAAATGTTTGACTTGTTGACAGGGATTAGAGCCCTCCACTAAATATATTATACTACTATTTTCATTTACACTTTTGAAATCTAACTCTTCTAGCATATGTGGTGTATGTAGAATTTAGTTGTGGGAATCACAGGCTCACAGAAACATGCAGGTCGGAAAAGACCTTCAGGATCATCAAGTCCAACCATTATTCCTACTCTGTAAAGTTTGCCTTTAAACCATATCCTCAAGCACCACATCCAAACGACTGAAACACATCCAGGGTTAGTGACTCAACCACCTCCCTGAGTAGCCCATTCCAATGCCTAACTCTTTATGTGAAGAGTTTTTCTTAATGTCCAGTCTAAGCCTACCCAGTCACCCCTTGAGGCCATTCCCTCTTGTTCCATCACTATTTACCTGTGAGAAGAGACCAGCACCCACCTCTCCACATCATCCGTTCAGGTAGCTATAGATAGCAATGAAGTCTCCCCTCAGCCTTCTCTTCTTCAAACTAAACAGCCCCAGCTCCTTCAGTCTCTCTTCATAAGATTTGTTCTTCAGGCCCTTTGTCAGCTTCTATGCCCTCCCTTGCACTTGCTCCAGCAACGAGAGGAAACAGTTTTCAGAGTAAGCTGGAAATACTCTACTCCTCTCTGCATTCTTTCAATTTTTGTATCTCTTCATTTTCTTCCTGTCTCCCTTACAAGTAGCTAAACTTCACTAATAGTGAATGAGGTTGGAAGGAACTATGAAAATGGCTGCAGTGCTGTTTCAGTGTTGAGGGGAGGAGTGCTGGGCACTGTCTGGGCCTGCAAAGCTACCTCCATAACTCCACCTTTTCACCAAAGCCTCATGGGTTCTACGTCTTTGAGAGTATGTTGACTGGCATTTTTGGTAACTCTGGCTGAAGGCAGAGTTTCATAAATTAAAAATATTTGTCTTTTGTGAACTGGCTTCTGTCTGTTTATTTCTATTGGTGCTTGAAAGACCATTGTCATAGAATGGAACCAACCAGGTTGGAAGAGACCTCCAAGATCATCCAGTCCAACCTATCACCCAGCCCTATCCAATCAACTAGACCATAGCACTAAGAGCCTCATCCAGTCTTTTCCTGAATGCCTCCAGGGACGGTGACTCCACCACCTCCCTGGGCAGCCCATTCCAGTGGCAAATCAGGGATTTGATGAAACTGGTAAAAGAGCTAGGCAATATTAAGATCATACTGAGCCCCCAACAGTTACAGTAGTATTGCACATTGACTAAGTTTCTTATGAAGACCTGTCAATCACAAGTCCAAGGTTGTCCAAGACAATCTTTCTTACTTCTACAGAAGTATCAGTGATCTCTTTAAAAGACAAATAGGGATCACAGCCTCAGTGGTGCAAAAAATGCCTCAAATTTTCTACTGGACTCTTTGTGACTATGGCTATCTGTATTTTATTTACACATTTTAGATAACCTGAACATGTTCCTGGTAAGATGGGTACAATATCAGCCTGCTTGTGCACTGAAAGCCTTGGTATAAAATTATTCTCTCTTTTAACATGGATTTATATGAGCTCAGTGAGTGGGCAGAAAGAGGGAAGGACAGAAGGATGTGATCATGACAGTGGCAAACTTTAACTTGTGTGCATGTGTAAATCTCCAAGAAACAACATGAAATGACATTAGAATTGTTTTGTTATCTGCAATATTATGACGAGACAATTAGCTGCTGTAGATGAGATTATCCGGTTTCCTCAGTAATAAGTACTAACTATTGCCATGCAGGCTTGGCGTTCCCCCAAGAATTTGTTCTCAGTCTGCATTCCCAGAAGTTGTACTGGGCATAGAATAAAGTGTCTTTTAAGTTTCTTTTTAAAGATTACATTCACTGAAAACTCAGTGAAGTCTGTGTGCAATTCTCTTCCTTGTTCAAACAGGTGTTTTGCAGGTGTTAAGCCGACTAAGAGTATATTTTAAGTTACTGACAGGCAGGCATCTCTGTAAAGCAACTTGAATCAGTTTATGTAATTTCCAGGCTATACTCTGTAAGACCTTCCTATCCCAAATGTGACACGGAATAACACAATGTTCCTTAGATGGACCGACAGTTTCCAGTAGGCAAACTTTTACCACTTAGAACTGTTGTTTAGAACAAAATAACTCCAAGTAGCTAAGTTATGTATCATTTAATTCACAGGAAAGCAAAATGTGCTAATGGATTAAAACATTAGGTTTTCATACTGAGATATGGAGAAAATGTGTGAATATTTTTTAATGTTTAAAACTCACTAGAGTGAAGCAATGGCCTTTCTAGCTGGCCTATTAGTTTACACGAATAGTCAGAATTAGCATAGTTCAGAAATTAAAAGACAAATCAGGATCAATTTGATTTTAATGTTATTGTCAGATTGTCTGAAGCTAGCTAGAATGTTTTGGTGAGAAGGATTAGATCACAGGCTGTGAAAGAGAAAACAATGGTGATGTCTACTTCACTCATAGGCTTGCTGAGATATATAAGAACAAGAGCATAAACATAGATAAGAGAGTTTGAGCACAGCCTGAGCTCTGAGCAGCATTTCTGTCTAACCTCACCCTCCGTCTCTCTGATTAATCCACTTGCTTCCTAACCCCCCTGGCTGACCCTCCCTTCTTCCTTGGGACACAAGTCTGGGGTAAGGTTGAGGGATGGGAGAAGGTGAAAGGGTAGTTGGGAGCCCCTCCTGGGGACTCAGGCTTCTGGGAGGTCTGTTGTGTTTCAGTATTACCTTTTATCTTGTACATTTCTGTATATAACTCTATATACTGTAAATATCTGCTTGTATATCTGCTAAGCTGTAAAAAATAAGCTTCATTCAAATTTCGAGAGCTGGCTGAGTCTAGTCTGGCTGATTTCCAAAATGTGTGTGGGGTGGGTAACACCCAAACCATCACACAGATCTGCAAGTCATTCAGGTGGATTCTTCTATTTTATTTCCCAAGACTTCTGCTTTAAAAATAATTTAAATGAGAGCAAGTAATGATTAGCTTTGGGAGAGCATGGAATCATAGAATCAACCAGATTGGAAGAGACCTCCAAGATCATCTAGTCCAACCTAGCACCCAGCCCTATCCAGTCAACTAAACCACGGCACTAAGTGCCTCATCCAGTCTATTTTTTAACACCTCCAGGGATGGTGACTCCACCACCTCCCTGGGCAGCTCATTCCAATGCCATTCACTCTCTCTGTGAAGAACTTCCTCCTAACATCCAGCCTAGACCTCCCCCAGCACAACTTGAGACTGTGTCCTCTTGCTCTGTTGCTGGTTGCCTGGCAGAAGAGACCAACCCCCACCTGGCTACAGCCTCCCTTCAGGTAGTTGTAGACAGCAATGAAGTCACTCTCTCTTCTCCAGGCTAAACAACCCCAGCTCCCTCAGCCTCTCCTCACAGGACTTGTGTTCCAGGCCTCTCACCAGCTTTGTTGCCCTTCTCTGGACATGTTCCAGTATCTCAACATCACTTTTGAACTGAGGAGGACAGAACTGGACATACTACTCAAGATGTGGCCTCACCAGTGTTGAGTGCAAGGGAAGAGTAAGCTCCCTTGTCTTGCTGGCCACACTGTTTCTGGTACAGGCCATATTAATATTTTCCTTAAACTCATGGTTCTGCACTTGCCTTTTTTTGTTTGTTTTGTTTTGGTATTTTACTTCTCTCAAAATGAACTAAGTATGCAAAAGAAAATAATAGTGTTCACCTGTACATAAATGCTTTCCATGTCAATTACAATGCTGTGGTTGGCAAGATGTTGCTCGGGACAATAATTTTCTGAAGTCTATGGCAATTACTTCTAGGAACAATTAATATTAGAAAAACATGTCTTATATTGTAAGCTACCTTTTACTGTATTTGAGAATTAGATTGGCATCAGGTAATGAAAACAGAGCAGCCTTATATGATGAGTATACAGACCTTTTTTATTCTCTAATGACTATTAACCCTTTTGTGATCACCATTAAATCAGAAATAATGAGCAAGTTAAAACTTATCTTTTGCAATATTTTGTATCTGTATCTGTATCTGCATGTGAATTTATTTTTGCTTTCAGAATTGGTTGGAAAACCTTTTCATGGGCCTGCAAAGTATTTGGCATTGTCCCCCAAATGCCTGTCCTTCTATTATTCCTTTTCAAGGAGGCTCTTCCATGGAAGCTTTATCAGCTGCATCTGTCTACTCAGGACTTGCTGTATGGCATTTGCCACAATGTTTTCTGTCAATGATAAGTTATTGTGTATTATCTGGATATATTCAGTATATTTGAAATTAATTCAATACGTATTTTATGACAGGAACAACTAATCCATCAGCAACATTTCTGCAAAAGCCAATATAATTTCCATCCTCCTGCTGCCATTATCAGCTTGCAATTATTTTCATTGTTTACTTTAAAATGAAATGGTACAGCATCTATCTTCTTATTCGTATTGCTAATGATGTTGCAAGCTAGTATTGTTCAAGCAAGTATCTGTTGTCAAGGAAACCCTTGATGGTAACCTAAAAGAGTAATTTAGAGCTGAACTTGGTTGTTGAGACTGAAGGAACTGGTACTTGTACAAGAGTAATTTGTTTTTGTGAAAAACATCTCACTCTGTGTGAAAGATATTCAGAGTCTATACAGTTTAGTATAAAGTTATTATGAGTGTCTTAGAGGATTAATGCTATACCTCTGTGAACTACAAATCTGGACTGTAGTGGGAGTTGTGAACGAAGATGAAAGCACAAGAAGAAACTCATTAAACAAGATTATAGAAATGACAGATGGGTAGCCAGTCACAGGACAATTTATGTCTGACACATTTAGACATTACTGGAGCATTTTAAAAAGACAATTCCAATTTAAACACAAATTAAAAATTTAGATTTGTTGAGACTTGGCATGTTTATTGTGAGATGTGCAGACTTGGCTAAGTCATGGTTTGCCCTATGCTGGCATAGCAAGTAACTAGCACCAGTTCACCTAGCAAAAGCCAGATGAATTAAAACAAACCAAGTTATTTTAACAAGGCAGTATTTGTGCTATCTCTGACCAAGTAACATTTTGTTTCTGGCTTTCAAAGATTCAACATTTCATAGAAATCATGTAATACCATTAAAGTCTGGTGCTAAACCAAGTTAAAAACTGCCAGGGATGATGCTGAACTACTTTCCTGGGAAGCCTGTTCCTGTGATTTATGACCATTTTAAGGAAGAAGTTTCTTCTAATATTCAATCTATTTGGTTTGTTCAAACAAAAGCTCATTATTATTTAGCTTGAAGCTCCTAACAATATACAAACCCAATATAATTTTGACTGCTAGGCTAGATGACTCAGACAAACTTGTTTCAAAAAGACAATAGTCAGCTCACTAGACTAATGCATGGAAAGGCAACAGCTGAGTTCCTTAATGGTCTCAGCTTTCTGAAGTAAGAGTTTCCTTTTAGAAGAGTAGGTGCCACACTTGGATACATTTAATCGCTGTAAACATATCCCTACTTCTAAAATTGTAAAGGTATTGTTTAATTATTTGCAATCTCTTTTCCCTTTAACCACAGATTAGTTCAGACTTATTCTTAATCAAAATACCATCAAAATACCCTAAATTTGGAAGCAAGGAAAAAAGACTTACTCTCACAATATAACTTAATGCTCTAATAAAGAAGGCATCCTTCTGATGAATAGTTTAGCCTATGCATCAGATTTTCTGAAGGATTTGATTTATAATTGTTCACTAAATGTGTTAAATAAATATTGATCGTGTTTTAATATTTTATCTCTTACTTGGCTTTATGTGGGATGAACTCAGTTTATTTTAAACAAAGGAAAAATATCTAACACTTTTCCAAGAGATTACTTCAAGGAAGTGCAAAACTCAGTGCAGTGGATAATTATACTAATCACATGGAAGAAGTCAGGCTTGACCAATGGCTTGTGTATTTCTGCTGGCTGTGGTGTTGTATAAGTGTTACTGCAGGGTGGGAAAAGCCACACAACAACTCCATATGAGCTAGCATCATGGCAGTTCAGCTTTATTGAGAGAGCATCAGGGTTCAAGTTACACAGGACTAACTTTTTGGTCAGAGTGAGAAAAGGTGAGCATATCCAGCATGTAGTGTGGTACATCCAAAGATTGGTATTTGCATATTCCCCCCACCTGTGGTGTCCTTCGTAACTTCTGGTTAAGGTGAGTAAAAGGTGACACGACCACTATGCAACACGGTGCTGTTAATCTGCATATTCCCCCCTACTTGTGGTTACTGCTATAGCTGAGATTCCCTCCTATCCTGGACACAGTCCCACAGAACTGCTTATCAGAAAGCTCAAGGCCACATTCTTTTGAGCTTCTTCACACATAGCTCTGTGACTTACTGCAGTCCCAATACTTAGACCTTACATTCAAGGCATGATTGTACAAGCTTCTAGAGGCTCATACCCCCTTTCCTTCAGCCAGTTCCCAACACGTTATCATCTTCAGTCTCAGCACATTTAGAATCCCACATTTAACTCTTTATCATGAAGAAAATGCTAGCCTGCCTGAGAACTCTTCTTTCATCTCGCTTCTGTTACCTCTTGTCACCAATATGTCGCCTCTGGAAAACCATCTACAGCTCGTATCTCTTGGAGCATTCAGGAAGGCACAAAAGGAAAGCATGATAACATGCTGCAGTTAGAATGGACAGCATTATTTTTTATTACTGTGGGAGAAGTGTGTGAAATAATGAATATATTTAAGGTTTTTATATCTCCTACATACATGAGATTCCTTCCTACCTCGCTTTGTCCGCGAATCTGTGAGTCAGATCCCACCTCTAGTGGTCAGGCCCTGAATGAATATACCTATACATGACATATGTATAAAGGTGAAACTTTTCTTAGATCTGAAGGAAAAGAAAAAAAAAAGTATTTGGTATATTTGGAAAACACTGATATTTCCTGCCTTTGAATTTCCATACTGGTAATTACTGACATTAATTGATGGGCAGAAGAATTTGTTTATTATTACTGATTTGGAGAGCTCTTCCTTCATTCACTTTGCCATTTCTCTGTGTAATATATCTCTTTTATTTCCTTGCTATTTTTCGCTTCTTATTCAGTGGTGAAATAAACTGGTGTGTGCTCTTTTCCAGCAGTTTACTGTCTTATCACTAGTTCTTCCTCTTAATTTAATTCCTGGTTCTCTGATTTTAAAGGCATTAAAAATACAATCTGCTTCCTTAGTCATTAATGTTACTTCGTGTTTGACAGAGGTTAAATAAAAGACAAAACCAAAACCCCTTCTATAATTAGAAAACATGTCTTAACCATGTAATAAGTATCTTTTCTGAGAGCCTTTAGGCAGGTATTATTTCAAGTGTGCTCTTTGGCTTAAAGTTTTTATTTTCAGATGTTATAGATCGAAGTGAACTCTCCAAGAGCAGTGAGTCTACATTCCTTGCAACTGCAAAAGACACGAGAAGCGTGAGGAGTGTTTTAAATACACATTACATAGGATGGATGTTTGACAAGAAAACCTTATGAGAAGGCAGCAGTTACTCTGCTACAGAGAGTGAAGCAACTGTGGAAAAGGGATGCTGGTGTCTGATATGCCTCACCTCTCTATGCCTTCTGTTCCAGCTCCTGACATTAAAGTTTGTAATCTTTTTTACCCCAGGGCTATTCATATTTAGTGATTATATAATGCTTTGCCCAGTGTGGTGTAACTTCTATGAAGCTACTTAGTTTCTGTGGTTTTGGTATGCAGTGGTGTAATCTACATTAAGGCACGTGAATAAGGGCGTGTATGAATGTGTCACGTGCTTATATGAATGTATATTTATCCATATAAGCCATATATGCCTACTAGCCAACACCTGTGTTTGACACTTTTTACACATTTTGTTTTGAGCAGAGGTAAACACCTCCAGAGACTGGAAGACTTGTGTGCTGATAAAATAGTTTAGATGGTCCTGGGTTTTGAAACATCTTAACTAGTTCATAAAAATTGAAAGCTGTCTTAGGTTAAAATGATTGTAGACAGAAATGTAGTATTAATGCTATCAGTTACAGACTTGTCACATACTTGCTTTTGAAAAAATTACAATGGTTTATTTTTTCAGTATCTTCAATACTGAAGATTGTGATTGTGACATCTGCTTGTACCAAGACTTAAGGATGGCTTATGGGAATATGAACAGTTGCTTCCAGCATCTAAATGGCTGAAATAACGTACGCTAGACCTTTAGTTTAGAAGTAGCAATTCTATTTTTAGGGGTTTATGGAACATATAGTTCCCCCTCTTGAAGTCAGTGAAAGTTGTTCGTCTGTGTCTGAGAATAATTTATCAGTCTTGTCACTATGTCTCAGAGAAAAAAATAGATGCACTGAAATGTGATCTCTGATTTTCTTTGATTTTACAGTAGTTTCTCCTTGAGATGCACAATTTTGTTCTCATTTTCAATGAGAAAAAATAGAGAGAAAAAAATGAGAAAATATTTTTTAAAATGAAAAGGTCTCAACTTTTGGAGAAATGTGTAATTATAATCTTCACACATTTTGTTCAGAGCTTTTAATTTGACAGCTCTCTAAAGCATCATCTGTGCTGTGGTCACTGAATTCAGGTCCTGCAGCAGATACTGAGCTTCCATTTAACCAGGCACAGCTGTAGTAGGAGGCTCTGTAGATTGTCTACAGATATCTTGAATGCATCCACATTAAATTAAATGAACTTGCACATGTATCTCCTTATATTAAAATATGTTTGGAAAACTAAAGTATTTAATATATAAATAGTATATGGAAGAAGTATTTGAAGCCCTAACTCTCTATAGTAATTGACCTTTGAAGTAGGAGGAATATGTGAAAGGAAGCAAAACCCTTTCATTGCTGTAAGAGGGAGAAAGTTGCATCTTTCTGCAGCTACTCTTCTGCTTAAAAGAAATGAGTGTTTGACTAAAACTCTTTCAATTCTGATGTACAGACTTGAATTCTTTTCACGTGGAAGGGATGAGTTTCTCAGTTGAATGGATGGAAAAAGTTAAGGACAGAAACCATTCTCTGGGAAGACATGGCAATGATGAAGTGTGGTGTGATGAAGTGGGTAGTTCTTGATCTTAGTGTAGTTATTAACATGTTTTAATTGATAACGCTGTATCTTATTTAAAGAAACCCCCACTAAACCCTTAAAACCTAGTGTAATAATAACTGTCCAGCTAAATAGTTAAATGAAACTTGTGACTGCAAGGCAAACCTGGATACAAACATGAGCTGCTCACATTTTTCAAACTTCTGTAGCCTTGTGATGTCTGAGTGAACTCCTTGTTGGCAATTGTTTTGCTCAGTTTTGCTGCTTCAGGGCTTTGCTCCTTTTCAAAAGTTTAATTTTTATTACAGTAGTAGGTGCTGAAAGGTTGCTGTACAAATGCACAGAAGGAGTCAGGCACTGCTTTGCATTTGGGGGGAAAAAATCTGCTTGAAGGCAGAGGGAAAAAGATGTTCAGAAAATTAAAATGAATTTGGTAAGTGCTCTCTCTTCCAGTGAGGGGTGAAAATTAAATGGCTCCAAAGATTGTCCTCCCCTGCAGCTCTCCCTCCTGCCCCTTTCTCAAGTAGTCCAAGATTAGATGCTGACATGGCAGCTGTTAAATCTTGACATATCAATAATAAAGCCTCTTCTGCCCAGAGGTATGGAAAAGGATGTAGAGAAGATATACTAAAGGAATTTTCAGCTGATGTAAGGGTGAGAATTGGTTGGCAACTGTGGCTGCTCTATTTTTAATTTGCTTTGCTTTGTGAGCTAGGGAGTGTTGGTTGGTCTTACCCAGGCTTGGTGCTACATCACAATTAAGCTCCTGAATGCAGATTTGTCCATTCCCTTGGTCAATAGATATTTCTCTTTCTTTTTTGCAGGTGACCTCTAATTCTTATACATGTATCGGTGCTCTAAAACTGTGGTATTTTTAAATCACAACTCTGTAAGTCCTCATGTTGTCATGGAAGCTGTAGATAACCTAGCATGAAAAATAACCTCACATGTAGGGTGTGATGGTTTGGTTGTTACTTGCCCCTCGACTCTTATGAAATCACCCAGACTAGACTCAGCTGAGCTGGGAGTTAAGGAATGAATCTTTATATTTACCACTTAGCACAATATACAAGCAGATATTTACAAGATATATATACAGCTATATACAGAAAATATACAAATTAAAGGTAATACAGAAACACAACACCCCTCCCAGAAATCAGAGTCCCCAAGAGAGGCTCCCAACCACCCTTCCACCTTCTTTCCACCCCTCTACCTTATCCCAGAGTTTGCCTTACATACAAGGTGAGGCTGGAGGATTGGCAAGAGGGGTTAGAAAGCAGAAGAATTAGTTACACAGAAAGCAGGCCAGGGAGAAAACACAGGCTCTGACAGAGACCCACACACACTGTATCTATGTTTTGTGTTCTTGTTTTTATACATCTCAGCAAGCCTATGAGTGAAGCAGACAGCACCACTGTTTCCTTTTCACAGTCTATAATCTAATTTCTCTCACTAAAATATTCCAGCTAGCCTCAAACTATCACATAGGGTAAAGCAAGGCATCCCTTTTCTCAGCCCATTGTTTTTGTATTTCTACAGGCAAACTTGATTCTTCAGGGTGAGGTAGTCTCTCAGGGGTTTGGGGCTATGACTAAAATAACAAGATGAAACAGTGTTAAGTTTTGGAGTCCTATTTACATTCTTCTAGTGGCTGCCCTCAGGCTTATTTCTAGCAAGCCTTGTTTTGTGTCCTTCCCCTTTCAAAACTAATTTAGGGCTCTTTCAATGAACCCTGCTAACTCCAGAGCTAGGATCCTTCTCCTACAGCGTTGTTCCCCATCAATGGAAATCAATTGTTGTGTGAACATTGGCATCATAATTATTTTTAAATGATTCAATTGTATAAACTTACAGTAGTTTTGACTTCTGACTGTCAAATACAAATAGATGTCCAGAGTAAATTTATTTTTAACTTCAAAACTAACCTTCCTCCAAAATGTTAGATAATCTAGTTGACTTATAGCCTCACAACCACTTCAAGTCAGCACTATTGCTAAAAGTTACAGTCTTTATTTTTTCCCCACTTACAGGGGATGACCTTGACTTCTGTGTTCACATCTCAGCACTTATTCAAACCAGATAATGCAAGTAGGGCATGACTTTAAGTTATTTTGACCCAGATAACTTCTGAATTTTTGGCCTGAAAAATACCCATGCTGTCACAGAAAGAGAAAGGAGATGGAAAGCAGCATGACAATGAGGAAATGGAGAGAGATCTACTTTTTACAATGGAAGCAAATCATGTTATGTTAATATTGTTGAAGTGGCAAGAAACAGTAGGCTAGTAATGTTTCATCATTAAACTATCATCCTCTGTCAATAGTCTGTGAAGACAAAGACTAATTCTGTGTCCAGACATTTAATTCTTGCTGAAATATTTTCTGAATTCTTATTTGTTTGTGTAGCTGGCAGTTATTGCAAACACAACAGTACTATATAATGTTTAAATACACATCAAGGTGATTAAGTATTGCAAATTGTTTGAGATAATTCTTTGGATAGGAGGTTTCTCAAATATTCAAGTATTTCCTTCTTACCCCATGACTTCATGCCTTTGGGCTTCCTGGCTTGGATGTTGGATGTTTCACTGGGTTAAAAAGCTGCCTGGATGACTGGGCCAAAAGGCTGAGGAGTTAAGTCCAGTTGGTGGCCAGTCACAACTGGTTTTCCCCAGGGCTCAGTTTTGGTGCTAGTCCTGTTTAATAGCTTTGTCAATGATCTAGATGAGAGTATTGAGGACTCCCACAGTAAGTTTGGAAATGACAGAGCTGAGCAGTAGTGTTGATCTGCTTGAGGGTAGGAAAACTCTACAGAGGCATCCGGACAGGCAGGATTAGTGGGCTGAGGACAATCGTATGAGATTCATCAAGGCCAAGTGCTGGCACTTTGGCCACAACAACTCTGTGCAGGGCTCTAGACCTGGCGAAGACTGGTTGGAAAACTGCCTGACAGTGAAAGACCTGGGGGGTATTAATTGGCAGCTGCATATAAGCCAGCAGCATGCCCAGGTGGCCAAGAAGGCCAGCAGCATCCTGGCATAAGTCAGGAATATTGTGACATGCAGGATGTCGTAGGTTGAGACATATCTTTAAGGACTATGGAATACAGACTTCCCAGAGGTCCAGAGTGGCCAGGAGTAGATGAAAAATTGTAATTCTTAGGTATTTCACTCCTATAATTCTTGTGTCTTACTTTACTTAGGCTGGCAGCAAAGCCAGTTCTTTATCTTCCTTCCCTCTCTTCCTGCGTAGATACACTTGATCTCAAAGGTCTTTTCCAACCTGGTTAATTCTGTGATTCTCTGAATAGAGGAGTATCACAAGGCTGCTTGGTCTGACTAAAGAGAGGGGACAGATTAGCCTGGCCAGTCTGAGCAAGCCTAGCAATGCCAGGAGAGGGTGGGGTAAGAAAGAGCATTGGGGAGCACGGTGAATCCCAGGTGAGGGAAGAAAAGGAGTTCTGGGGTTTTGGTTTTGGTCTGCTTAGAGGGAGATTTTGGAGAATGTTTGGATGGATGGAATTCTGGGACGTGACTATTTATAAGATCTTGTAATGACAGGACAAGGGGTAATGGGTTTAAACTTGAAGACGGGAAATTTAAACTAGATGTTAGGAAGAAGTTCTTTACACTGAGGGTGGTGAAACACCAGCACAGGTTGCCCAGGGAGGTTGTGGATGCTGCCTCCCTGGAGGTGTTCATGCCATGTTGGATGAGGCCCTGAGGAACCTGTTCTAGTGGGAGGTGTCTGTGCTTAAGGCAGGGCGTTGGAGCTCCTTCCAACCTAAACCATCTCATGATTCCATGGTTCTGTGATTCATATGCTTTTGCACTGCTCTGCATTGTAGTTTGTAGTTATTAGTAGCATCTTCTGATTAATCTTTGAATATGTTCTTTACCTCTATCCAGTTCTGTGTGTGGGCTCTTTCTTTAATTACTTGCATATTGTCCCCCTGTACTCAGCACTGGTGACATCACAGCTTGAATACTTGTTCAGTTTTTGGTCTCCTCACTATGAGAAAGATGCTGAGTTGATGGAGGGTGTCCAGAGAAAGGCAAAAAAGCTGGTGAGATAGTCTTCTGAGGAGCAGCTGAAGGAACTGGTATTGTATAGTCTGGAGAAATGTAAGCTGAAGAGAGATCTTCTCACTCTCTGTGATTACCTGAAAGGAGATTGTAGTGAGGTGCAGTTGGGCCTCTTTTCCCTAGTCTCAAGTATTAGGTCGAAAGGAAATGGCCTCAAATTGTACCAGGGGAAGTTTAGATTGGATATTAGGAAAAAATACTGAAGGAGTGGTCAGGCATTGCAACAATGTCCTCAGGGACGTGATCGAATCCCCATCCCTAGAGGTGTTTAAAAGATGCATAGGTGTGGTGCTAAGGGACATGGTTTAGCATCAGACTTGGTAGAGCCAGGTAATGGTCAGTCTCGATGTCCTTAAAGGTCTGAAATGATTATATGGAAAAAAAACCCAAAACATTCCAGCCAAAATGAGTCAATATTTCTATTTTAAAAAACACTAGAAGACTGACATGCTAATCTTTGGAAAGTATGTTAATGAGAGATGAATTAGGATTATTTATATTAATAACCAAGTGGAAAATATTAATAAAAATATGAAAAATGTGTCATCATGTTAAATCTCACCAGAAAACTTAAACTTATTGACAAGGTACGAATGCGTGGTTGTTGTGGTTTACACAGGGAACAGGAAATTTAAACAGCTCAGCAAAATCAGAAAGGCAAACACTAATTCAAAATGGAAGGAGATTCATGGTGGTAATGCCACGTGCCCACTAGGGCATTTTATGGCTACTAAGGGAGGCCAACACATACAATCTTTACAAGAAAGAGACTTTGAAAGCTAAATCTGCCAGGTTTACTCACGGCTACACTGCTTTTAAGAGGGCTGCGTCCCTTTGGTGTATGCAGGCAAGCAGAGGATGCGGGTGGTTGGCAGGCTGCAACTTGGGGTTTCCTCTGGTGGCTGCCTGTGCGTACTGCAAGGCTCACAGGTCTGGAGCACCTCTAGTCCCTGCAGCTGTTGGCATGGCAGCTGTAGAGCTGCTTGCTAGGAGAGGCTTCTCTTAGCTGCAACCTCGACAGCAGCCCTTCTTGTTTCTCCAAGCAATACAAGGCAAGGTGAGGCTTGCCAAGGCAAGGCAAATTGTTTTGCAAATTGGCTTTGTATTTCTCATTTGCCCAAGAACCAACCTGGCTAATAGGGAATCCCAGCAACCAGCACAATCAGCCAATAGAATGACATCAAGCCAGGCCTTAACTGTATAGTGTAAAGACATGGGCCTAGCAGAGGTAAAGCATGGCCAGTACACATGCCTATTGCTTACCACAAAGTGAGGACATATCCCTTGGACCCAGATTTCATGGTTCCAAGCCCCTTTGTTTTTCTCTCGTGCTCCCTATACTCCAATAAGAAGACAGGAAGAGGGGGATTGTGTCAGGACAAGTCACGACCTGTGTTGGGTTTGTGTAGGGCTTATGTAGGTGTCTTTTGGCCAACCACTGCATATGCTAAGAAGAAATACTTCTGTACTTTTGTGTGACAAGTTGTTTCCCATTTTGTGGTGATTCTTTAGCAGCTTCTTATAACTACAGAATTTCAGCAGATAAGGTATTTTAAAGATTATCACTGGAGGAACAGTGGAAAAAGGTCATGCTTTTGTGTTTTCTTCTATCTTACTTAATTACCATTCTCATAGACATCTAAAATTATTATCCAGTCTCATGGTAGGTACCTGTACCTGTAGCACTGGTGTCCCAAAATAAAGTTTTTATTCACATATGTCCTGATACTGGAGTACCAGTGCAGCCCACTCCAGAAACAGCTGAATGCCTGGTAAGAGTATTACAACAGAACTTGGTGGAATTCTCCATGAATAAGAGTGATTATTTGTTCATACTGTGAAGTCTCGTGAGAGTAAAGAAAACAATCAGTGGAAAACTTTTGTGTCTCAAATACAATTTTCTTTGGTGTTCTGACAGGAGAAAGTATAACGTTACATAAAGTGTGGCCATTTGAAAACTGGAGTCATATCAGCTCTTTGTATACTTCACACTGATTTGAAATGTTTTTGGTGCGTGTTCCCTTTTAAGTACTTCTTAAAATGTTAACCAGCTTTTAGATAATTTCATAAATAGCCTTTGGATACAGCACTAAAATTTATTTAAATCTTCACCATTAAAGCAATATCAGTAATATTGAATGCATATATTTTTTAATTTCTACTAAGTTAGAAAACATAGCTTTATTCCTTGGACTTGAATAAAGAGAATTTATGATAATTTGGAACACTCAATGCTTTTTTTTTTTTTTTTTCATTCTCATTTGTTGGTTTCATGCAGCCTCACTTATAATACTACCTTAGTTCTAGAGGCAAAGTAAAGAAGAGCTGCTCATTAGGATCATAAGCTCTGCTGCAAGCACAATACGAGCTCAAATTGAATGTTTGAGCAGAAGGGAAAACAAGTTGGATCTTATCACACAGGAACACATCCAGGCAGGTTTTGAACGCCTCCAGAGAAAGAGACTCTGCAACAGCTCTGGGCAGCCTGCTTCAGTGTTCTGTCAGTCTCACAGTGAAAAATGTTTTTCCTTATGTTAATGTGGAACCTCCAATGCTCCAGCTTGCACCTGTTGCCCCTTGACCTGTCATTAGACATCACTGAGGAAAGTCAGCTCTGTACGCCTGACACTCACCTTTTGTATATTCATAAACATTAGTGATGTCACTCCTCAGATTACTCTTCAAGCTAAAGAGCCCCAGTTCCCTCAGCCTTCATAAGGGAGGTGTTCCACTCCCTTAATCTTCTTTGTGTCTCTGCACTGGACTCTTTCAAGCAGTTGCCTGAGGTCTTTCCTCAACTGAGAGACCCAGAACTGAACACAATATTCCAGATGAAGCATCATCAGAGCAGAGTAGAGCTCTACCTACTAACCACAGCCCTTTTAATACATCTCAGGATGCTACTGGTCTTGTTAGCCTCAAGAGCACAGTGCTAGCTCATGGTCATCCTGTCCACCAGGACTCCCAGGTCTCTCTCTTCTGCACTGTTCTCCAGCAGGTCAGTTGCCAGCTTAGAGTGGTCCATGGGTTTGTTCTTTCCCAAAGGCAAGAATCTACACTTCGCCCTTGTTGCATTTCATTACATTTCTCCCTTCCTGACTCTCCAGCACGTCTAAGTCTCAGTGAATGGCAGTACAACTCTAGAGTGTGTCAGTGTGGCACAGCACTCCAAACTCCCTTCCCCACCTCAGTCACCAGGGGTTGAATGGAGAAAGAGAAAGGCATGAAACTGTTTTCACCCACCCCTGTGGGCTTTAATGGGAAACAGCAAAAGGTGCCCTTTTCTGTCATACATTCACTCATGAGAAAGCCCATGCTAGAATCTGGGCTGGTGATTGGCTTGATTCTTCATGCCCGGTACACAGAGGGCATTGGACACATTGTATAAGGAAGCCTCATACTAGACCCTATCCCATTAATGACAACTCTGATTTCCTTCCATCAACCAGTTTGCAATGCACCTCACTGTCCAATCATCCAGACCACACTTATAGAATCATAGAATCAACCAGGTTGGAAGAGACCTCCAAGATTATCTAGTCCAATCTATCACCCAGCCCTATCCAATCAACTAGACCATGGCACTAAGTGCCTCATCCAGTCTTTTCTTGAACACCTCCACGGACAGCGACTCCACCACCTCCTTCGGCAGCCCATTCAAATGGCAAATCACCCTCTCTGTGAAGAACTTCCTCCTAATATCCAACCTATACCTTCCCTAGCACAACATGAGACCCCTTCTTTTGTTGCTGGTTGCCTGGCAGAAGATACTGACCCCCACCTGGCTACCACCTTCCTTCAGGTGGTTGTAGACAGCAGTGAGGTCATCCCTGAGCATCCTCTTCTCCAGGCTAAACAACCCCAGCTCCCTCAGCCTCTCCTCAGAGGGTTTGTGTTCCAAGCCCCTCACCAGCTTTGTCGCCCTTCTCTGGACATGTTCCAGTATCTCAACATCTCTCTTGAACTGAAGAGCCCAGAACTGGACACAGTACTCAAGGTGTGGCCTGAGCAGTTTTGAGTACAAGGGAAGAATATCCTCCCTTGTCCTACTGGCCACACTGTTCCTGATACAGGCCAGGATGCCATTGGCCCTCTTGGCCACCTGGGCACACTGCTGGCTCATGTTCAGCCTACTATCTACCAGTACCCTCAGGTCCCTTCCTACCTGCCTGGGCCTTCAGTCCCCAGCCTGTAGCACTGCATGAGGTTGTTGTGGCCAAAGTGTAAATCTCATCTCATTGGCCTCTACCCACCCATCCAGCCTGCCAACGTCCCTCTGAAGAGCCCACCTACCCTCTAACAGATCAACACCTGCTCCTAACTTGGTGTCATCTGCAAACTTACTGATGATGGACTCAGTCTCTTTGTTCAGATCATCAATAAAGTTTTGAAGATGCTGTGGGAGGTGGTGTCATATCTACTGTGCTACCATCATTTGTCAACCTGGTAATGTCCTCAAAAGAGGCTATCAGGTTTGTTAAATATGACTTCCCTTTGGTAAAACCATGTTGACTGCTCCTAATCACAGAATCATAGAACCATTAAGGTTGGAAGAGACTGTTGGGACCACAAAGTCCGACCAATAACCCTGCTCTACCATGTTCACTGCTAAACAACATCCCCAAGCACCACATCCAAGTGACTTTTGAATACATCCAGAGTTAGTGACTCAACCACCTCCCTGGGTGGCCCATTCCAAGGTTTGACCACTTTTTCAAGGAAAAAAGTTCTTCTTAATGTCCAGTCTAAATCTACCCTGTTGCAGCTTGAGGCTGTTCCCTCTTGTTCTATCACTAATTATCTCCAAGAAGAGATCAGCACCAACTGCTTTGCAATGTCCTTTCAGGTAGTTGAAGAGAGCAATGAGGTTATCCCTCAGCTTTCTCTTTTTCAAACTAAATGGTCCCAACTCCTTCAGTTGCTCTTCATAAGATTTATTCTTCAGGCCCTTCTCCAGCTTTGTTGTCCTTCTCTGCACTTACTCCAGCATCTTGATATTTCTTTTGTATTGAGGTGCCCGAAACAGAACACAATACTCAAGGTGTGGCCTCACCAGAGCTGAGTACAAGGGCACAATCACCTCCCTATTCCTGCTGACCCTTGTATCCTTGACATCCCTAGAGACATCATTAACGACAAGTTGTTCCATTGCCTTTCAAGGGATGGAAATGAAGCTGACTATTCTCTAGTTACCCAGGCCCTCCTTCTTGCCCTTTTTGAAGACTAGAGTGGTTTGTTTTCCTTCAATCTTTAGGCACCTCTCCTGTTCCCCATGACTCACCAAGGGTGATGGAGGTTATGTGTCTTACATATTTTGTTCAAGAAAAGTGTGTGATTTGGTGTGATTGGTATTCGTTAATCCTCTCAAAAAAAAAAAACTTACTGCTGGGCTTGCAATGGCTAGGGACAGCAAAGTGCCGCCATGCCAATCTGGAAATGAAGAGGTGATAGATTAAAAAGGTGCCAGTTGGGCTTCTGTTGCAGCTATAAACTTTCTAGTTTATAGACAGGTAGCTAAACTGTCATAAGTAAGTGTCATCAGCGACATCATGGTTTTTCATTGACTTGTGCCTTTCCACTGAATGGTTTGGATACAGTTGATGATTTGTGATCAATTATGTAACCTCTTTTACGGCAGTAGATACCTTTGTGTCTTGCTGGCATATATCACACTAATCTGCAAGTTTTAGCAGGAAGGTAACATACAGCTTGTTAAACTATTAAGCTGTATGAGTTAAACACCACATCAAAGCTCTAACAACACTTGACCTATGATATCAGTACTGCCAGATTAATTTACTGTATCTCAGTACTGTAACAATATTGATGGATACCAACAAATATTTGGAATGAAACCATGCATAATGAAAAGCTCAGTTCCAAAATTCCTGGAAGGCAAACAAACCATTTTTCCCATCATCCATATGATGGTGAATCAGAGATAAAACTGATGTTCCTTGGTATTCTTGGCTAGTTAGGAAAGCACACTAGTGACTGTCCTATATATGCAGGTGTAGGATATTACTTGTGGTGGATTGACCTTGTCTGTCTGCCAGGTGCTCACCAAGTCACATTATTACTTCTATCAGCATTATAGAGGAAGAAAACAGACTTGAAAAAATCATGGGTCAAGATGAGGACAAGGAGATCACTCAGCAGTTAATGTGATAGTCAAAATAGACTTGACATGGGGACATTAATTTGTTGCAAATAAATTGTAACAAAATAGGATAATCAGAAAGAAGAATGAAAGTAAACACCTTTCCTTTACCTTTCCTTTTCTCTCAGGCTCAGCATCACTCCTGACTTTTTCTACCTTTTCTCCCCAGGCACCACAGATGGGTGAAGATTGGGGTTGCAGTTAGCTCATAACACTTCATTTCTGTCACTCCTTCCTTCTCATGCTTTCTCCCTGCTCCAATATGGGGTCCTTCCCATGGGACACAATCCTTCATGTACTTCTCCAAGATGATGGGTCTTTACCACAGTCTGCAGTTCTACATGAACTGCTCCAGTATGGATTCCTTCCAAGGGCTGTAGTCCTTCGGGAACAGACTGTTCCAGTGTGAGTTCACACATGCTGCCAGAAAACAGGCCTCTGCATGGGCTCTTCTCCACGGGTCCCTATTCCAATGAGAAGCCTCCCCGTGCATGGGCTTTCCATAAGCTTATAGATTCCTTCAGGGCACATCTGCCTCCTCCAGCAGTGTCCTGCATGGCCTGCAGTATGAGCATCTGCTCCAACGTGGACCTCCATGGGCTCCATGGGGATAGCATGCATCACCGTGGCCTTTTCCAGGGGCTGCTGGGGAATCTCTGCTTTGGTGCCTGGAGTGCTTCCTCTTTCTTAGCTGGCCTTGAGGTCTGCATAGATGTTCTCTCACATTTTCTCACTACTCCCCCCCATAACTGCTGCACAGCATTATTAAACTCTTTCTGAAATTCCAGGGATGCACTAGTATCATAGCTCAGCTTTGGAAAGCACAGGCCCATACTTGAGGTGTCTGAAACTGGCTGTGTCTGACACAGGGGCAGCTCCTGGTGTCTTTTCCCAGAAGCCATTCTTGTAGCGCATCTGCTGTGAAACCTTGCCAAGAAAACCCAATAAAATGCTGTCAGAAAATGTCTTACTGCTAAGATCAGAGTGTGGGCTGTCTCTTAAACTGGTTGTGTGCAGAGATGAACACTGTTCAATTCTGAGCTTGTCTGTGCTTTGCTACGTTTAATAATGTAAGAACAACTATTGCAGATTTAGGGTCAGGTGTTAAAACAGAAAGCTATTTAAGCATGTTCATTTATTTAGGACATGAGCTATGGTAGATTCAGTAGAATATAACTGTCAAGTGCTTTATTTCTTTCTGGGATATTAAATTCAGAAGTATTGTTTAGAATGCCTTGCAGGTTTAATTTAATTACTGTAGCGCTGACCTTTTTGTGCTATTAACAAATAATCCTTTGTCCCTCTTGACTAGATTGTTTATTACATTTTCTGCCCACAGCTTAAATCACATCGATTCCCAATTACTGGTTTATAAAACTGCCAAATCATCTTTGTCACATGACTTTTGTACCCCTCACAAAGTAGTTTTAAAAGCATGCAGGTCAAGAGAGGTAACAACCACATTAATTAAAAGTTACAGGAGGAAACAAACAGATCCAAACAAAAATAAAACCCTTTTCAATTACTTCAACAATGTCTTTATATGTCTTACACACTTGTAGTATCTAAAACCCTTTTCAATTACTTCAACAATGTCTTTGTATGTCTTACACACTTGTAGTATCTAAAAGGCAGTTTCTTAACACAAAAGCTTTATTTTTATTCTGAGGATATTTTTTGTCAAGAGCAAGATATGATAATGACAGTTAAAATCATATTAGAATGAAATCATGCCAGAGATATATTATTTTAAAGGATATTGAAATAAGCATTTTTGCTGTTCCAAAATATCTTAATATTGTCATGTACTGTAAATATAAAGTTATTATTTCTAAGCAAATACTTCTTCCCCAGGTGCCATAAAACCATCAGGAAGATGTGGTAAATCTTGGTTATGAGCCAAAAGAATCACACAAGAGGTTGCATATTCCAAATCCCTTCATGGGATTCCCTTCATATGGGCATTTCTAAGATCAAACAATCAATAGAGCAAGGTTAAGGTTACTACAGAATTGGGCTTTTTAGAAACACAGAATGGTATAAGCTGGAAATGTCATTTGGGGATCATCTAACCCAATCCTCTTGCTAAAGTAGGTTTACCTAGATCAGGTTATGTAGGAACATCTCCAGAGAAGGAGGATGCATAACCTTTCTGGTAGTGTCTCAGTTCTCTGTCACCCTCAAAGTGAGGAAGTTTTTCAGTATGTTTAGGAAAGTCTTCTTGGTCACTAAAGCTCACTGCTGGCTCATGGTTAACCTCTTGTGAAACAGGACATCCAGCTCCTTCTCCAAAGAGCTGCTTTCAAGCAGGCCAACTCCTACTTTGTGCTATAGTGCATGAGGCTATTACTTACAAGTGCAGGACTCTACACTTGTCCTTGTTGAACTTCGTGAGGTTCCCATTCACTTGACTCTCCAGCCTGTTCAGGTTTTGCTGATCAGCAGCACAGCCATCTGGAGTATCAACCACTTCTCCCAGCTTTGTATCATCAGAAAAGCTGCTTAGAATACACTCCATCACTTCAACCACTGATAAAAAGATTAAACAGATAAAAAGAATAAACAGCACAAGTCCCAGTACAGACCCATGAAGGACACCACTTGTCACTGCTCTCCATCTGAATTTCAAGCCATTGAGCAGTACCCTCTGGGTGTGAACATCCAGCCAATTCCTTATCCACTGAACAGTGGATACATCAAATCTGTATCATCCATCAAATCTGCATTTCTCCAACTTGGCCAGTAGGATGTTGTGATGCTTTAGGTCCCTTTGAATCTGATATTCTGTGAATATAATAGCAAAGCCGCACCTCAAGAAAACAGGGGATATTAAGACCTGAGAGATAAATTTGGAATATTTATTTGACTGAAAAGTTGCGTCAAACATGTGGCCAAGTCTTAAATTCTTTCTGTCATTCTATTATAACAATCCTATGCTTCTGAACATGATCACCAAATGATAATCAGCATCCACTTGGAAAACAGTCTGCCTTTTTCTCACTTATTTCCCTATTATTCCCTTCCTCCTACCAAATCCCACACTAAGGGCCCTTCTCACCTTTTCTTTCATTAAATTTCAGTGGTTTCTATACTATGTGGTAGTGTAGTGTCAGTATTTTATATGAACCTATACTTGTACCAGCCTGACCATAAGTAAAGCAGTGTCGGCTCAGCGATCACTAGTTCTGTGATTCATTGATTTTGTTCTTGGCTAAATTTATGATCCATTCCTTCTCAGTTCATCTGTCTATTACTTAATGACTTAAATTTACTACTGTGTAGCAAAAGTCACAAGATATGCCACCCTTTATGTATCCTATGTCTTGAAGCTGTAGAAAAAAAATAATTGTTTTAGATAGCAGTATCATGGAAGGCTTGAAAAGCCCTGTGTTTTTCTAGTGAGCAGTAGAAGCAGAGCCTAATCAAGTTGTAAAAATAAGGCAGTGATTTTTCTTGTTTAAATTTTTTTTTCAAACTACTGACCCAATTATTTTCAAACTGGTCTGACTTTTAAAATTCATCTCTAGTTTGGCAACCTGCCAGTGTGACAGTTTAGTGAAGGGATAATTAGTTTATAGATCTACAGTATGAGTTATATGTTCTATAGTATGAGTTTTATGTTTGGTATTTTCTGAAAGACAAGATGACCGATAGGTGTAACAGGGGAGTGTCTGACACATACTCATGTAACTTGTGGCAAATATTTTAACAGCGTTGAAGCAATCCTCCTGGGATGTTCAGGTAACATGAAATTTACTCTTTAATGTGTCGGCATGTGACAGCTTAACTCTCAATACAACTGTCTAGAGTTTATCAAAGAAAATTCCTCAAAGACCACTTTTGGTAAATGTTCATAGATTTAAATTTCTGATTTTATTTAACATTAACGTGAGACTTCTGCTGTTTAGTTACTGTACTGTAGCTAGCAGTTCTAGAATCCTAAGATGTACTCAGAACTGGTAGATGTAACTGGTTTAGCTCTGCCAGATTAAATTGCACTGAGGCAGAATTAAATGCCGTCATTTAAGTATATTTGCATTCTGAATCGAGATTAAATGGTTGAAACTAAACAGAATATTGCTAAAATTGTTTGAAATGCTAACATACTCCATTTGAAAGTTTGCATCTCATTAGAAGGCTGCACTTGATGATAAATGTTATTGGGAATGCAGGCATCTTAGAAACTTATTTGCAGTGATGCATGAGGCCAGGTGTAATGTACTTGTGGTGGTTTGGGCTATTTGCTCTTTAAGAAGATCACAGAGCTCAAGTCCTCCAAAAAGAGTTTCAGATCCAAGGGATGGACCTGGTCATCCCAGGATATTGTAACATTGTTATTCTATTCCGTTTTCCTGAGTCACAGTTTACAAAACAGTTCCCTTCTGCTCCATGCTTCTCCTCTCTTCACTTCTGTCTTTGGGAGGTCCCTTCTTACCTGATGGTTTGCATAGGGGAGATAGCTTCTAGGTGGCGGGGAATTGTGAGATGCGTTGAGAGGCCGGCTGAGACCTCGCAGGCCTGAGGTGCGGAGGGCAGTTTTGGCCAAGGTTGGATGGGGTGGAGGATTCTGGAAGATTTTGTTCTGGTGAGCCTGGCCTAGTTTGTGAATGAATTCATTCTACGTGAATATCTTCCGTACATATGTGCTTGTAAATAGAATCTCCCTTCAAACTTCCAATCACTGTGCAGCATTTTACTTTCTCACTCCCCAGAAGGAGCAAATACGGTTTCTGCCCTCTGGTATTGGGTAGCTCATGGTCCTAAACCAGCACAGTACAGTAGTGCTGGAACACTTGATTTCAGTTGTACCACATAAAATATTATGAAATCTAATAGCAAATCTTCATGTCAAGAAAAGGGAGGGTTATTAAGCATTTCAGGTAGACAGCTAGTTGTCCAGTGTTCACCCAAAATAACCTCCATTGTAACAGGCTAACACCCAACTTCAATGTACAGAACCTGAGACTAAATATTTCCTTTCTTGTTAATTTCTCTAGCTGGCTCAATTTTCTTGCTTGGCAAGCAAACTAACATTTACCAGCAGACTTCAGATAGGAAACCACTGTCTGGGTTTTCCAGTTACCTTCTTTTGTGTGTGTGTGAATCAACAGCACAACTGCTGAAATTACTTTCAATGTATGCTTGTATCATGGCATTCCAGCATCCTCTAGTTGTGAATGCAGTCAGAAGTGGGCAATGAGCAATGAAGTAGAGAAAGTTTAGACTTCTGGTAGTGCTTCAGCTTTCACTTCAGCATGCTTACTCATATCAAGTTACGGCAAAACATGGCCTATGAATGACATGCTGCTCATGATGTGTAGGGGAACGAGGCTTTTCCTAAATTCCATGTAAGACAGCCCATTACTGCTGGAAATCATGGCTGTTATTCACCAAAGTATATGTACAGTTTAAGGATCTCCAAGGTGCTGCAGCTGAATATGTAGCAAAGGAGAAGCAGGTCTTTTGTTAGAGGAATTATATGAAAGAGGTGTGGAAGCTTGTCAGTGTTTAGTAAGACTAACAATGTCTCTTTCCCTCTCTTGACTATTTGTCTGTCTTCCTAAAATATTCCGATTCAACAGTGACATAAGCATGAAGCCCAGCTGCCAGTAAATGAAAAGTGTGAGATTAGATTAGCAGCATAAAGCCTATATACCACATACAAGCAATGCAGGCAAAGCAATTGCTCTCTGAAGTAGGTATTTCTGCACACAACCAAAAAAAAATTTAAAAAAAATAAATAAAGAATGCAAGGGCATAGAGATGGCAATTCAACAAGAATGCAATTTTTCCTCTGCTTGGCCAATAATATTAGTTATAGCTTAACTCAGGTCACTAAACTGAATGTACATTGGAAACGAGATATTTTAATTTAAAAATAAAAATCGTTTAGTATCAATGAATTTATATTGCTCAAATCATAACCTGACTTCTTGTATGAAATTGCCATTCTGATCAACTAAGCATGTCCAACTAAGTAATGATTTTGGGGATGTTTGCAATTTTAGTGAGTGTACATCTAATTTCACTGGCCTTTGTTGCGTATGTTAACTGGCTTTATCTATAGGCTGAGTCAGGTTTGCATCCACTGGTTCAATTTTCTTCCAAGAAAGAAAGTCATTAATGCTTGTATTCCTTCTGTACCTCATTCAAAAGCTGTTCCAGTAAATGAATTATTTATTAATTTCTTTGTTCCTCTTATCACTTCTGCTATTTCATAAAACAGTTGGAGCAATGACGTGTTTAACAATTAACTTTTTGTTTGTTTTATTCAGCAACTGTAAAATTCCGTGATGTTAAATTGCTTTGAAATTATTTAGTTGTTAAATAATTCAACCTGAGCTACAATTCAGTTGTGGAACTGCTTCCAGTAGTAATGACATGGGGAGTTATTAATGCAAAGCAGTGCCTTGGCAAAAGACCTTGGAGTACTGGTGGAAAGCAAGTTCTGCGTGGGCCAGCAATACGTCCCTGTGGTCAAGGGAGCCAATGGCATCCTGAAGTGCACCAGGAAAAGCATGTACAGCAGGTCTAGGGAGGTTCTTCTCCCCCTCTACTCTGCCCTGCTGAGACCACGTCTGGAATACTGTGTCCAGTTTTGGGCACCGAGTTCAGGAGAGACAGGGAACCTGCTGGAGAGAGTCCAGTGGAGCGCCACAAGAATGACGAGAGGACATGAGCATCTCCCCTACAAAGAGACTCTGAGAAACCTGGGGCTGTTTAGTCTGGAGAAGTCTTAGAGGAGATCTGATCAATGTGTACAAACATCTGAGAGGTGGGTGTCAGGTCTATGGGGCCAATCTCTTTTCACTGGTCATCAGCAATAATACAAGGAGCAACAGCTACAAATTGGACCATAGAAAGTTTCACCTCAACATGAGGAGAAACTTCTTTACAGTGAATGTGACAGAGCACTGGAACAGGCTACCTAGAGAGGTTGTGAAGTCTCCTCATCTGGAGGCTTTCAAAATCCACCTGGATACATTCCTGTGCAAACTACCCTAGGTGATCCTGCCTTGGCAGGGAGATTGGACTTGATGACCTGTGGATGTCCCGTCCAACCTCTAAAATTCTGTGATTCTGTGATTCCGTAAGGTGCTAGATTGTGAGAATAACTGGACAAAATTTCTTTCGATTTTAAAATTAAAAATCTGGAGCTGCACACATGGAACTACATCCTAAGAAAATGTTGGTATTTGTCCTGATTTTCTTACTGAAGTAAAAGGAACTCAGATATCTAACACTTGCGGGTGTTGTGGATTTGTTGTTGGTTTTTGGTTGTTGTTGTTTCAGCTAAAGAATTTTTTTAAAAAACTCTTTGAAAGGACAGTTTGACTCCCTAAAGGAAAAGGAGGAGAATGAAAAAATAAGAACTGATCATTTCAGAAAGATTTTGATGAAGTGCTGACAAACTATAATGTAATATGACAAACAGTAACTGCTATAGTGTTTGTCAGTGCAACGTGCAATCTAAGGTCAGAACTTTGGCATTACCCTTATTTAGTGATGCAGGTGGTGGCGTTGAGCCTGTATCAGCACTGAGCAAAGCCCTTATCCTGTACAATGACAGTTCCTTGAAAAACACCTGAAGATTCCATATGGGGTGTGTTGGTGAGGGGAGGGATCCAGCAATAGAGTCTATTATTTATTTATTTTTTTAATACAAACATTTCCAGTAGGAAAGATGGGCAATAAAATTAAACCTTAAGCAGATGATTTTTTCTGTGTGGTGCCCAAAATCTGCAAATGTCTGCATGTAACAACCTTTATGTTTTTCTAGAGTTACGTGGCCCTTATGTAACAAGCTACTGGCAGTTTTACATGGGGAACTGTTACTCAAAGGATGTAGGTCTTTATTTATTCCAGTCGGGATGAATATTTTCAGACTTGATATGTAGCTGTCCAAATGGATGGTTTGGGCACGTTCCTTTGAACTGCCACATGCAACACGCACACCTGACTTTAAGAGCAGTTTTTAAATTGTCCTTTTAAACCATGGAGAGATGTGTGGGGTAGAATAGCCTGCTCTAGCATACAGACTACAGACTTCTTCAAAGACTTTAATTGATTCCTGGAATAAAAGAAATAACATANTAATAATACAGAAATACAGATTCCCTCCTAGACAAAGAAACTGCCCAGAAGGGGCTCAAAGCTACTCTTCTCTTTCTCCCTCTACTTTCCCAGACAAACGAAACAAGCAGCAAACCTTACATTGTTTTCTGCTAGAAGAGATTAGTGGAAAGATTATTAGAGTGGAGTTAAAAGAACGTGATTAGATCCATTGACACAGACCAGAGGGCCAGAGATTATTTGTATTTTGTTTTTTTATCCCCCTCAGCAAACTGGTGAATGATACAGACTTCATATTTTTTTTTTTTCACAACCAATGGACTAATTTCTCATATTAAAATATTTCAATTAACCTCAAGCCAGCACAAATTTGGATACTGATGATGAGGTAATGGATTATATGTCTTTTGGCAGCAATACACTCTTCTGTTCTTGGATTTTTGGGTTGGTGTGGTTTTTTTTTTTTTAAAGCTTTACAGGATTTGTAGTCCTACTGTAATTGCTGTGACTTAGGGGTAAATACTTAAAGGAGGAAAAGACCATTAAACATAGCCTAGTAGTCCATAAAATGTGGATAATCTGCTGGTAGAAGTCTTCTTCTGCTTTGCCAACGGTGAAAAGGCCATTTTCCTTTTTGTCTCAACATCTAAGGTTAGACATCACTTACTGGTTGCCTGAGCTATTGGCAGTAGGTCTCATTCTCAGTGAAGGTTTAGGTCGTTTGTACCTTCCTTTGTTTCTAGTATTTTAAAATAGATACAGTTATAATTTCTTGGTGTAAAGATGAGCCTGAGGTCAGAGTGGCTGCTTAGGATGCCTCTGTTCAGGGTTAGTTAGCCACTAAGCAAATGACAGATAACCTTTGTTAACTCTTCTCTTTTTCCGAAGGGAAGACAAAGGGAATAAAGGAGAGAGACTTGTGAATTAGAAAACTAAACAATGTTAATGAAAAGAACATTAAAATGACTACATATGCAAATACATATTAAATCAATACCAAACCTAAACCCCATGATGGCAATTCCATCACCACCACCACTGAATGATCTGAGAAGCCCTAGGTAAATCCCAGATTGGATTCAGTGGCAAACAGGAATCAAATTCAGAAGCTAAATTCTGGAACTGGGCATTGAAGCCAGGACAGACATTTCCTTGGATGTCAGTCATTGGCAAAGAGAGCTTGTGATCCCTCAACTTTATACTGAATATGACAGTCCATATGCAGTATGGAAGGGAACATCTTGTTCATTTTATGGTCACCTGTCCTGTATGACCACTTCCTGCACCCCTAGTTTAGCAGCAACCTCAGCCAAGTCACTGCATCCCAATCCTTGGTGTCAACTATAAATATCAAACTTTATTCGTTCTAAAAGCAGACACTGTCACCAAAATAATGCCATTAACTGCAGAAGCTGCAGTTACTCAGAAGAGAGGTGAAAAGTAAAACTGCTGAACAGAATAGTATTGTAACTAAAACTAGCACATCCCTTTTGCCTCTTTTGCTTTGGCATTGGTTCCAAATGATTGCTGCATCTTCCTTTAGTTGATACTTAGTTTTGTGATATTACAGTGGGAACAGAAAGAAGAGGTAGAGCAGCAATGAAATAGTTCACACCCATTTTTTTGCTCTTCATCTCACTGGCAGTCTGGTTATAGCGAGTAACTGAGACTGGGGGTTTAGGTTGTGCTGTTTCCATGTGTTTTCACTTGGGTATCTTGGCTGTACCTGACTTTTTTTCAGATTACTCCCACTTTAGTTTTGTAATGTGATACTGACAGTAACAGTAGGACTCTGTATGGGATTCTAGGGAGTATCAACATAACTGATGCAGGAATGTGTTCAGCAAGTAGTTCACCCAGTACTGTAGTGGTAAGAGGAAAATGATTAATTCAGTTCTTAAGATATAACAGAAGGTAAAATGTACATATGCATGGTTTTATTTTTGGTACACTACTCGTGCCATTGTGGTCATCTTGTACTGTCCCACAGAAAGCTGACTTTATTACTGAGTTCTGATTCAGGTTTTCTGGAACTTACAACTAGTTTTCACTAAGTGAGTCCCAGCCTATTTTTTTAATGGATAAATCATTTGCAATTTATGTCTCGATTCTAATTTTAATTCCCAGAGACTCAAATATAGTTGATAGAACTAATAACAATTTATAGAATGCCCCTCCCTCTTCCCCCTTCTTTCCCAAAAGAAAAGGAATTAGATGGAGACAGAGGAAAAGGTAAAGCAGACCCAAATAAATAATCTCACTGTGATTTAGAAGTTAAAAGAAGTGTAACAAAAAGTGTAGGGAAATTACAAAGGTGTAGGGAAGGGAAAACAAGGTACAAAATATGTAAATATACAACCAGGTTTGTGATGGCAATGGGTTTTGTACACCTCGTGGTGATGATGGCCACGTGGTGAAACAAAGAGCAGCAGGAAAAATAAATGGTGATGCAAGTAGACGGGCAGGGAGGGCAGAGAGAGATCAGGAACTCCCCCCTGCTTTTTTATAGATCTTTAGACAGGAAGGGGAAGTGGGCTAACCATGAATCATTTGGTAGCGTTCAGACATCCCCTGGGGAGGGGTCAAGACCACCTGGAGTCAGGTTCAAGGTCATTTCCCCAGAAAGGTTAACCCTGTACAAATTTATAACTAACACATTGAGTTACGCTTAAATAAAAAGATTTACTAAGTTGCAATATTTTTTCCCCCCCTGCACAGAGAAGATACAAAATAAAAATGTGCCATACCTGAATTATGGAACTTGCTTCCTTTCTTGTTTATAAAATTGATTTATTTTATCAATTCTGATTCTAAATTACAATTTGTAAATGTAATTGGTGGCAAAAACACACACTAAATGTTTGGGACCTAGTACTGAACTGCCAAAGAATAACCTTCAAAGGAGGACCTTCAATCCAAGTTGATAACAATTTTGTTGCTTCATTCTCTGGGATGGGTGGCACTCATTACTGTCAACTTCTCATCACAGGGTGTCAAGATGCTAGTCTCAAGAACTCAAAGATGCAGGATGAAAACTACCCAAGATGGAGGTGCTAAAAAAAAAAAAAAGACTGGATGAGGCACT
>WAAF01013050.1:1408-27368 GCA_013400475.1 Tricholaema leucomelas | reverse complement strand
ATCACAGAGGAACACATCCAGGCAGGCCTTGTAAGTTTCCAGAGAAAGAGACTCCACGACTTCTTTGGGGAGCCTGTTCCAGTGCTCTGTGACCCTTACAGTAAAGAAGTTCCCCACTGTGTTGAGGAACCTCTTTTGCTGCAACTTACACCCATCGCTCCTTGTCCTATCCCAGGGAGCAAGTGAGCAGAGCCTGTCCCCCCTCTCCTGGCCAGCCCTCAGATACTTATTTATCAAATCCCCTCTAAGTCTTCTCCAGACTAAAACGCCCCAGCTCCATCAGCCTCTCCTCATCAGGCAGTGCTCTCCAGTCCCCTAATCATCTTCGTAGCCCTCTGCTGGACCCTCTGCAGCAGATCCTTGTCCCTCTTAAACTGGGGAGCCCAAAACTGAACACAGTATTCAAGACGGGGTCTCACCAGGGCAGAGTAGAGGGAGAGGAGAACCTCCCTTGATCTGCTGGACACACTCTTTAAAATGCATCTCAGAATCCCATTGGCCTTCTAGGCCACAAGGGCACATTGCTGTGCCATGGTTAACTTGTTACCCACCAGGACCCCCAGGTCCCTCTCCACAGGACTGCTTTCAACAGATCAAATATTAAGACATAGACTGAAAAAGCATCCAGAGGAGGCTGAGTGATTTGCCTAGTTCAAAGGATAATGTAATGGTTTTACACAGAAAATAGAAATCTCCAGAATCACTAGAGAAAAGTGATTGATTTATGAAAACTCTTAATATTTAAACTAATCAACTTCGGTTTCTATTATGTAAAACACTGCATTTATTTAATTATTTAAATGCATTTTTAAGTGTATCTGTCCACTCTTTGAGGACAATATTCAGAAGTAACAATTACAAAGATATTCTCTTATCTATCTGATTTTCATTATCAGATTAGTGCACTGACAGTGTACAGTGTTCCTGCTCAAGGAATGTCTTAATAAAATACCTCTTCATATGATTTTTAAAAGTTTAGCATTGCAGACAGGCAAGGCTCAGAGCTGAGTTAGCCAGCTGATGATGGTCAGAAGCTTTCCATAAACTACTCTCCCTTCCCTAATGGAAGAAAAACGGAAGAACAGAGAGAGACTGATGGGGTGGGAAAGAAAATGAAACCACCTTGAATGGAAATAAGAAGAATCAAAGAAATAGATAAAAATAGACACAAACCAATATCCACTCCAACTCCTGATAGCAGTTACAGCATCACTGGCAGCACTGGAGCTGGATTCTGAAACGAGATTCAGGAGCACATGGATCGTCATGGAAGGCAGAAGGGACAGAGTCCTCCTTGGACACCAGCCAAGGAAGAAGGTGCTTGACCCTGGTGATCCCTCAGTTTTCTCCTGCAGATGTCATCCAAGGATGGAATCCTGTGTTGGTCAGTTGAGGGTCACCTGTCCTGTCTGCTCCTCCCTGCAGGAGCCACCTCTAACTTTCTGTACCCCAACATGAGGCACAACCTGTGGCAGTGCTCTTGTTGTGCACAGGAGCAAGTCCAAGCCAAAACCTTTCTGCATCCCAGCCCTTGGCAGCCCATCCCATCAGTGTTGTCCCTGCTAGAAGCAGCCCCTGGCTCTGCAAATCTGCCCTGCACTGCAGAAAGTGCTTCACTGATCAGTGGCTGAGTTGAGAAGTTACAGCACTAACCAGAATCAGTTCACTTCTAACCATGACAGGAACCAAATGTCTTGTCATCTATGGGGAAAAACCCAACCCAAACCAAACCAAGACTTCTGGTACTTTCCCCCTTCTGCAGTGTACCCCTGAAGAGGAATTCACAAAATTCCAGAATTGTCAGGGACAATCTCAAAGATTGTCCAGTTCCACCCAGCCCTGCCATAGGCAGGGACACCTCACTCTAGACCGGGTTTCTCAGAGCCCCATCCAGACTGGCCTTAAAAACCTCCAGGGATGGGACTTCCACCACCTCCCTTGGCAACCTGTTCCAGGGTCTCTCCAACTTCATGGTGAAGAACTTTTTCCTAACATCCAATCTGAATCTACCTGACTGAACAGCCCCAACTTATTCAGTCTGTCCTCTCAGTCTGTCCTCATAGCAGAGGTGCTTCAGCCCTCTGATCATTCTCATGGTCCTTCTCTGGACACACTCCAGCATGTCTATATCTTTCCTGTAAGAGAGGCTCCAGAACTGGAAGCAGTACTCAAGGCTGGGTCTCACCAGAATGGAGCAGAGGAGGAGAATCACCTCCCTCAACCTGACAGCCATGCTTCTCTTGATGCAGCCCAGGGCACAGTCGACTCTCTGGGCTGCAAGTGCACACTGGTGACTCATGTTGAGCTTTTTATCCACTAGCATCCCTAAGTCCCTTTCCTCAGGGCTTCTCTCAAGCCACTCTCTGCCCAGCCTGTAGTGATGCTTGGGATTGCCCCGACCCAGGTGCAGGACCTTGCGCTTGATCTTGTTGAACTTCCTGAAGCTGGCTTGGGCCCACTTCTCCAGTCTGTCCAGGTCCCTTTGGATGGTTCCCTTCCATCCGGCATGTCAGCCACACCACACAGCTTGGTGTCAGTGACAAACTTCATAACATCTAATGCAGTAAAAGACTAAATGCCTTTTGTAACAGACAACTGTGTCATCTCACCAACATATCTTTAACTGTTGAGTATTTAAATTACTCGCTAAGTAAATTTTATTTTTGAGATAGCCAGATAAAATTTACCTGCATCATAATGAATGCAGCATTTGGCATTTTAGCACACCTCTTTTAATCAATATCTTTCATACTTACAGGCATGAGTAAAAAGAATAGCATGATAAACATATTGTTGGTGCTGTAGGGTACCTTTAAAATGTCTAAATATTAATCAATACTAAGAAATTAAGTATTGACTAAAATAATTTCATAATAAGTAATTATTGGTTTGCTCTTTAGAAAATTAGATATTTTCACTGTGGGAATAAAGAGTAAATATGTGTCCATGAAATTAGACTGTGACCTTTTGGTGCAACTTTCTTCTGTCTATGAAATCAGTAGGTTTAAATGTGGTTGCAGAGCTGCGTTATGCTCTAAACATCAATTTTTAATTTTCATAAGGTCAAGATTGTAACATCTGTGATTAGCACAACCCTTTGGCACACTTCTGTTTTTGTTCCAGGACCTTCACCTTTTTCAGGTGGTACTACCAATACTGCTGACCTTTACAACATGGTGTCGTTTTTGGTCAGCATTTCTTAAAGTATTCAATATTTCTTCACCTTTCCCACCCCCGATATCTTTAGTAAAACTTCAGTGGTCTTCAGAAGGAGCTGATTCTGCTCCACAATGAACAGTACTGAAAAAACCCACTGGAAATCAGTGTTACCATTTGAGGTGTTCTGGCCACTGATTTTGTCCACAGCTTGTCATCTCTCCCAGCTGTCATCTTTACAGATGTCATCTCAGACTGGATGCTTGCAGCACACGAGCTTAGATTATTTTTTTTTCTTGTTATGTTGCTGCTTTTGTAGTTTTCATAGTCAGAAGGAGCAACTCAAACCAAACCAAAACCACACTAAGTAAAAAGCAAGCAAACACAAAAATAAACCGCCAGAACAAACAAAACAATTTTTATATTGAACTGTAGATATTTTACAGTAAAAAAAAGTTCATCTCAGGAGTATGTGGAATTTGGGTATTTGTTGCTTTTCACCAGTTTGTCATTGGTAAGGGTTTATCATATCATGACAAGATGTTCCACATACATTGCCAGAAAAGGAATAAAATTGCTTCTTATAGCTAGAATGTGCCAACACTTCAGAAACTATCCTCAAATGTACTTTATGATGTTGTATTTCTATCAAGTGGTGCATCATCATGTATATGTGTGGAATATTGTGTCTAGATCTGGGCTACTCAGTTCAAGAAGGAAATCAGGGAACTGTGTGAAAGAGTCCAGCAAAAATTATGAAGGGAGTGGTACGTCTTCCTTACACGGAGACACTGAGGGAGCTGGGACCCTTTAGCTTGGAGATGAGGGGCCTGAAAGGTGACCTCGTTCATGTTTATAAATATGTAAAGAGTGAGTGCCAGAAGGATGGAGCCAGGCTCTGTCCAGTGATACCCAATGACAGGAAAAGGAGCAATGTGTGGAAATTGAGGCATAGAAAGTTTCATATAAACATGAGGAGGACTTTTTTCACTGTGAGGGTGACAGAACACTAGAACAAGCTACCCAGAGGGGCTGTGGATGTGTTGCTATATGATCTGGTATAGGTCATCCTGCTCTGGCAGGGGGGTTGGACTGGATGATCTTTCAAGGTCTCTCCCACCACCTAACATCGTGTGATTCCATGGTATAGCAAGGGAACAGTGTGTGGCAACAGACAGGCTGCACTCAACATTGTCAGAAGTTACAGTGGTATGGAAAATATAATGGCATTGTTTTAAAGAAAGTATTGTTATGCTTTTTGACCAGAAACATGGTTCTCTCAGCCTTCCAAAATTGTTCTGACAGTAAGTAAATAAAAAAAAATATTTAAAAGACTTTATTTATTTATTTCCAGCACAATGGGTAACTGGGATCTGTGCTGAGTTCTTGTAGGACCCACCAACCGCCCAATAGGTAAAGCACATTTGGTGCTGCAGATACAGGATTCATTGTTTGCGTAGAACATCTGGGAAAGGCAAGGATACTGAAGGAAAAAGAGGTGTAGTGGAGCTGACTCCTGTAGCATCAGCAGATTTAAACATTATTTTTAATGGAAGAATTTGAGGGAATGTGTTGTTGTGGAGGGCCCATAGGCCCGAAAATAGGCTTATTCATGCCTTGCCCTGCCTGGACATGTTTTTCTGCTCATAACCAGAGGTAAACACATAAATGGGCACAAAGGGACACAATAGTCCTGGTGCCATAAAGTCTGGCCAGCCCAGGCTTTAGGTTGTGTAATGTGGTTGTGTAAGCCCCACATGCCCAGCTCATGCCTGCCTAGTGTAAGGCCCATGTGATCCCCATATTTGGAAGGTCCAGGCTTGTGGCCTTTGCCTATTATAGTAAGGCATGGCTAAGTGCCAAGCTGACTGGTCATTTTGGTGGCCAAAGGGCCATTAATCTTGGCCCACATTTGATAAATAGAGGTACCCAGGTAAACAATGTGCTTGCTTGCTCGCTCTCAGTATGTTTAAGCCTGCCTGTATCTGCGGAGCTCAGTCTCCCGTGCAGCCGTGCATCCTATTGCACACCTGCTGCTTTATCACTGCCTGGAAAGCTCCACTGCTGCCGAGTTACCAGGAGCAGACTCTGCCTTGTCTGCACGTGATCAGCCTGCATGGCCAGCTTGACATCGTGCTGAGACCGCAAAACATCCTGCCTCTGCACCCGAAGGTCCTGCCTAAGAATCCCTGGACAGAGCGTCCAGAAGAAGCCAGGAGAACAAGGTCAGAGACTGTCCTTTCCCCAGAAGCTGGGAAGATTCTCCTTCCCCCTGAAGCCAGGAGAAATCCAGCCTCAACGTCCATGGGCAGACTCCCCTGAGGTTTGGACACTTGTAACAGGCTGTGACGTAGCCCCAGAGGGTGATTGATAATTAATCAGAATTTGTGAGTAAATGCTTTAATGCCTCTGTAATTCTCTGTTGCCTCCTGCTATTGCAGAAAGAGCTTCAGCCCATCTGCTGGGCAAACAGCAAATTGACCCTAAGTGGCATTAAGCCGTGGGGTAAGTCCTCTCTGTGTTTATAGTTTGAATGTTTGCTAGTTATTAACAAATTACTGTTAGCTATTATTCCTAGAATGAATTCTATGACCATTNCCCCTCCTCCACAATTGGTGTAGGCAGCAGAACACCGCTCCACAACATGTGTTAATTTCCTAAAACTCTTAAAACACAGAATAAGTGTTAGGCTAAAGATTTTATTGCTTTTACTGCTTTCAAATAGGAAGAAGTATTAGAATGGAGCCAGTGCATAGGCTGAGGTCACCTCCCCTAAATCCCTATTTTTTCCACCAGGTTTCTCATTCCCAGATCAGAATGAGTCTAGCTGTAGTCATAGGCATTGTGCATTATGCAACATTGAAATTAATATTATTTTATTGTCAGCTCTCAATGGAGGACTTAAGGATTTGTTTTGGAGAAGATCCAATACTTAAAACTCATAATTCCTCATTTTTTACATGTGGGATGTGTCTTGCCAAACATGAGTAATGCAGGGAAGGTGCTGGATTTATTGAATTCATAAGTATATGTAAAAATACTTGAACCACAATTCTTCCTTGAATGCCACAGCTTAACATCAGAAGAAGATAACCATCCTAAAGCTAAACCTCTAATGGCTTTACAGCAGCATTAATCATCACTCGCAGTGAGCATTTACATACCCAATTTTAGCAAATTTGAGCAAATAGACTGGATTGATATCACCTCAGACAAAATTTTAGTAGACACTGTGGATGGACTCTTCTGAAACATTGCTAATACTGGAGTCAATGAAGAGATGCTTGTTGAGCAAGAACCCTTATTTACAAGGAAGAATTTAAGAGGAGGCTATCTCAGCTTTTCAGCTTCTATGTTGAGCATATGTAGAGCAAATTAATTCCCTGTATACACATTGTGCACTAGAACAACCCTAAAAGCCTCTTTTTTTTTCCCTTCCTGAGTCACCACTCACACCCAAATAAAAATTGAAACCAAATTGCTATCTATTAGGTGACCAGCTTTTAAATCTTTTCTTAAGACTATACATTTACCCTTCTAAGACTGACCATGTCATTCTTAAAGTGTCTTGTGGCAGGGAAATAGCAAAGATCACACAGGCTTTTGCTTTGCAGACTTGTACTCTGTATCTGCCTTGCCACTTTTATGTTTAAAAATTATTCTGAATACGTTAATGTCTTGGTTTGAGCTAGGCTAGAGCACATTCTGATTAGTGCTGTGACATCTCAACTCAGTCTCTGCTCATTGGAGTACATTCTGCATTGCAGGGCAGATTTGCAGAGCCAGGGGCGGCTTCTAGCAGGGACAACACTGATGGGATGGGCTGCCAAGGGCTGGGATGCAGAAAGGTTTTGGCTTGGACTTGCTCCTGTGCACAACAAGAGCACTGCCACAGGTTGTGCCTCATGTTGGGGTACAGAAAGTTAGAGGTGGCTCCTGCAGGGAGGAGCAGACAGGACAGGTGACCCTCAACTGACCAACACAGGATTCCATCCTTGGATGACATCTGCAGGAGAAAACTGAGGGATCACCAGGGTCAAGCACCTTCTTCCTTGGCTGGTGTCCAAGGAGGACTCTGTCCCTTCTGCCTTCCATGATGATCCATGTGCTCCTGTTCCAGAATCCAGCTTCTGAATCTGGTTCCCTTCTACTGCTACGTCCAATCCGGGACTTAGTGCCTGCCTCCCACATCAGTGGTGCCAGTGGCGGCATCATTGCCATCAGAGTGAGGTTCCATACCAGTTTGTATGTCTTTGTCTTTATTTCATTGGCTTGTTCTTATTTTCATCCTAGCTGGTTTAGTTTGTTTCTTAATCCATTGTTCTCTCCCTGCCTTCTTCCCTTTCTTTTCCCTTTGGGAAGGCAGAGGGGGTTTACAAGAGAACCTGTGGAACTCATGTACTGATTAGCCCAGCTCAAATACTTGGAAGTTATAAATGTAAGGAGAAAATTTATTATTATTATAATTACAGTTACTATCATTACTATTATTTACCGATAGCTTAATTGTATTCTCAAAAATAAAGAAATAAATCTTTCTGTTGTTTCAGTCTCTGTTAGCAAGTTCAGTGTTTCACTTATACCTCTGTCCTGTTTTGAGCTGAACACGGTCAAAAGAGCAGCTGCAGCATAATTCAATAAAAAAAAACACCCTAGTTTACTGAAGTGAGTGTACTTGGAAGTGCCTGCTGGCTGTCACAGCATGGAAGCAGTGATGTGGTGTACATCCACTATTCTGTGTTGTTCAGTGTAAGCAGAGAAAAGATGACGAGATCTTGTAAAATATTGTAAGATACTGTATTGTGTTTACAGAAAGACAGCCTGGGGGACAGCTACAGCTGCCTGCACTCAATCTTCCAGCTTTCTATGTAATCCATTGTGCGTAATCCCACTTGTCTCGTTTTTTAGGTATTTGTAAGGTATATGTTATGATTTGTCAGCTCTCAATTCTCTTTTTGAGGAACAGAAGACATGAATGTTTTGTTTCTGCACTGATTATTTATTAATTGATTCTGTGGTGTTTTACAGATGCAGATGGCCAAGACAAGCAGCATGTGAGGCTGTGGCCTCATCCCCTCTTCAAAACTGTGTGGTTTTGAAATAATATTCTCATTATGTTTTGTTTAAGTTTTTTTTATTTTTGTTTTGGTCTTTGTTCATTTGGTTGGTTGTTTTTTTGTCTTCTAAGATGCATGGAACAAGCAAGATTACTTGTGTTTTTCATGGATATGAATAGGGAAATTTTAATTTCTAACAAAATTCAGCCTCTTAAAATCTCCTTTTGAAATAGAATACTCTTATTAAAGTTGGCTGTTGCTTTAACTGCCTGTTTGTCACAAACAAGTCCCATACAAGAAGAAGTGATGTGTGCATGGAAGATACAATTCCTGAATATGAATGTTCAGAAGACTGTGACCAAGTACTGGCTGAGATGCTGATAGGTTTTTCTACAGTCTGGACAGGGTTACAGGCATCTAGCTAAGTCTGATGGCACAGAACCAAACTTAACCTATTCCAGATCTGTCTAAGAGAACTTCTCACTTTCTACAACTACCTGAAAGGAGTCTGTAGCAAGGTGGGGCTCAGTCTCTTCTGCCTAGTTGCAAATGATAGGACAGGAGGAAATGGCCTCAAACTGTGCCAGAGAAGTTTTAGGTTAGATATTAGAAAACCTTTTTTCTCCGGAAGGTTTGCCAAGCCCTAGAACAGGTTGCCCAGCCTGAAGTCACCATCTCTGGTGAGAAACTGTGCAGATGTGTTTCTGAGAGATGTGGTTTAGTGGTGACTCATCAGTGGTGGGTTAATGTTTGGATTTGATGACCTTAAAGGTTATTTCCAGCCAGAATGGTTCTATGATTCTGTGAGTCAGACCTGAAAGCCTTTCTATGGGAGAGAAGAAAGTGATTAAACTTTATTTGTTAATAAAAGGTGCCCTTCCAGTGGCCGTAAAGCTATCTAGTGGAAAGAAATGTGACCTTAGCAACTAGCCTGGGTGCCTGTAATCCAGTACAAAGCAAACTGTTTTCTATACAGTTTCCAGCAGTCCAATTTTATCAGGAAAGGATGCATTGAAAACCAATATCAACCTGTCATGGTTATCAACCTGATCTTGGCTAAGTAGATGAAACCCTGATTTTATCACTTGATTTGTGTGAGCTGAAGTGCTTTGCATGGAGGGTTGTTTTCTGTTAGTGGTAATTTTGACCTGCAGAATTGCTGAGCCCTAGACATTCAGTGACTGATCTGCCCTGTAGAATGTTATTGAAGAAAGTAGTGTTGCATACTCATCTAAATTTTCCAGGTTAATCTTGAAGTTACCTATCAATCACTTGGTCTGCAGATGTTGTATGACAGTTGGAGCAACGGCCTTGGACTAAGTTGATGGTGTTTTTTTTTTCCTATTACTGGGCCATTAGATGACCTTCAGCCAACCCTGATATTGTGTTACTCTCTGCTCTAAAAATGAGGAGATTTCCAGCCTCATAGAAGAGCCAGTGTAGCTTGCAAGATGCTGTGGCACTTTCTGATGACAGATTGTTTTTCATCCTGTATTTGTTTCCATCTGGGCTTCAGAAAATACTTTTTCTTAAAGCGATTTTTATTCTTCTTAACCCTTTCTTAAAGAGTTAAGGCAAATGGGGAAAGAAAATAGTTTAAAATTTCAGTACCCTCTAGTAGTTTTTTGTAGGAATCTAAATTTTATCTTAAGAGATCAGGAAATAATAACAGAAATTGAGCACTGTTTTGGCAGTATTTCATGAAGAAAAATGAGTTGCAACAGCAATCTTGCAAGGTACAGGGCTCCTTCACCTCCAAACTGACACTTCATAAAGAAAGTTATGTGGGTCTTCCTCTGCTTAACTGTATTTAACAAATGGTAACAGAACGAATAGTTCTGGTATTGATTGCCTTCATCCTTCAACACTTGAGATTATTAAGTGTTGCTTAATTGAGCAATCATATTGAAAGAGACACAGCCACAGGTAACACAGACCACAGTCTGGTGTTTTGTGGACATAAAGAATAGATATAACAGATAATTTACAACTCCTCTTTCCCCACCGATAGGCCTATGGGTTGGCAGATAGACCTAGACCTAACACATCTAATTTAATTATCCATTTTTAACTATTTTTATTATATACACCATGTAAGAAAACCTCTTGGATCAAAGAATTATTGAAAAAATATAGAGAGACTAAGCTTATTTGAGTCCTTCATAGGGACAAAGAGCCAAAGGTTTATTAAAATGGAATTAATTTTAATGTAATAAAACCACAATCTACTTGATGAGGAAATAATCTGCCATTTTTCTCCTAATGTGTATTTTGTTCTAGGGGTTTATGGTGGAACAAGGTTCTGCAAGACACCTACAAATTAGGTCCAGCTGCTCTTACAAAGCAAATATTTCTGAAAGAAAGCATACTAAGACTAATAACTAAAAAAAAAAAAAAAACAAAAAAAACAAAAAAACAACCAAAAGAAAAAGAAATTAAAACAATAAAGGAAATAATAAAGAAGAGGAGCATGAAATTTTCACAACACATTTCAGACTTGAAAACACGCTTTGTATAAAACTAATGGAAGCTTGGATGTGACATGTGGTATCTTCTCCCCCTTAAACAGGAGAAAGTATTTTGGAAATGGTGGTGTGGGAGTGTGTCCTCTCCAGACATAGCATTGTGCTGAATTGTGTTGTAGGTGTATTTAGTTGTGGGTGCTGCAGGCTAATTGCAATGTATTGAGTTGTAGAGTAGGTGTTTTTCAGAAGCTGCTTTACTTCGGAAATGTTCTCTCTCTAAATTTGCAGTAGACTCTTTCCTTGGGAAAATGGTAAGTAGTTCAGGCAGTAGATTTATCCCTGGGGGCAAAGGAAAAGGAATTGGCATTAGGAATTAGCTAGAGCAGTCCCTAGTCAGCTCTAGCAATGATGTCTGAGATATGGCAAAGCGTGGTTTAAGGTAAGAATTGCTGTGTCAGGCCAGATTTCTGTCACAACTGAAATTGCAGGTGTCCTGAAGTCCTTGGGGAAAGATGAAGTACGCTATGAAAAATCAGAGAGTTACCTGATCACATAAAAAGGTTCTTCCTAATTCAAGGGAGGTGTTCCTGCCTATGGTGGGGGGGTGGAGCTAGGTGATCTTTGAGGTCACTTCCAACCCAAATCATTCTATGATTGTAAGTGTCCTGGAGTCCTGTATACCGCAAAATTCCCCTCCCTCTGTGGTTTGAATGGGAGAGGAAAAGGCGTGAAAAGACCTGTTCCCCCCCCTGCCCTGCAGGCGTGAAGGAGGGGAGCAAGGGACCCTTTCGGCATGAGGCGTGCCCCGTGCAGTGCCTGTACTGGGATCGGGCTGGGGATTGGCTGTAGTCTTTGCGCCTAGGAAGTGGTAACTCAGCTCTTTGTCTAGGAAGGGTATAAATGCTGGGGGTACTTCCCGCCTTGGGGTTCCCACCTTAGAGTTCTCCCTCGCCTGGATAGCTTCTGCAGAAGGAGCCCCTGGAGCTCCAAAAAGACAAGCTCCGAAGGACGGCTTCCACCTTAAGCACCCTTTATGGTTCTTAACGATCCCTGGAGGCTTCTGAAAGACAGCGAAGGGACAAGCACCTGGGCTACCCTTCCATTCAGCCAGCCTGACTCACCTGTGAGTAACTTTGGCTCAGCCTTATATTAATAAGGGGGATGCTATATTTAATAGCTTAAGCCTTTTCCAACTTCTGACTTCCAAAATAGTCAAGTATGGTATCCTTGGTAGATCTTCTCAACCAACTGAATTTGCTAATTAAAACTAAATTAATTTCTGTATATAGTTTTGGGGGTGGTTTTCAGGAAAATACAATAACTCTGTTTTTCTATAAATTCCTGACTCGGCCACATTAATTCCCTGCCTCCATAACAGTAAGTCGACACTACTTCTGCCCCCTCTGCTTGGTGGGTAACTAAAAGTATTGAGAAATACTCGAGAAGTAATTGAGGAGGACAGTGGTTCCTACTGTGAAATGCCCTCAGCCTAAAAGGGGCAAGAAAACCAAGGAATGAATCCCTAGAGTGTCCAACGCCAGGAGGGATGGCTTTCTGAGCAACATGGTCTAGTGGATGATGTCTCTGTTCATGGCAAGGGGGTTGGAACATTCCAGGAATATGATTCTGGTGGGTGTGAACACTAGAGATCTGTGAATGTCAGAGTGTCCTTCACATGGCATTCTTCTGAGGGAATACTCTGTATATTCAGAGGGACCTGCATACAAATTATATTTGCCTGCAGCAGCTGTGAAATATCACTTCACTGTTTAGCTATTAAAATTGTTCAGAATTCTCAAAAACACAGTTTAAATATTCTAACTTGCCATTATTTTCCTAGGATTTTCTATTGTTGCCCTCCCATCCAGCCCTATTGCTTCATTTACTCCAGGCTTCCACAGCTAAGCTGTTTTGAAGCTGAACACGACTTCCTCCCTCATGTTAAACTTTGTTGCAAGAAATGCAAAAAAACATATGGAAAAGGTGAATTTGTATTTATGTGGGTCTGATCAAGGTGCTTACTGTTCTCCCAATGCTGATCACTTCATGCATGTGAGAACTGAGTCAGTAGTGTCTGAGGGCCACTGTGACACAGCAGATGAGTCCCTTTCCACCACCAGAGCTGTGGGGAACTTGGAGACTGCAGGAAGATGTCAAGATGCTTATTCACAAGGGCCAGAGGAAGCAGTTGGGGAGCTGCAAGACATACCATTGACTTGAAGTATTTCAAGCCAGTTGATAAGAGCAGCTGCTTCAGAACCAGTCAGGCCAGGAGCAGAGAGACCTCACTGTAGAGGAGATTTCCTGTGGTTTTTCTTCTGTAGGGAAGTTCCATGGAAACAGAGAGTCCTGCCAGGAGCCAATGGCTGTCATGGGATAGGCTGTTCCCAGTGCAGCGGCAGTCACAGTACAGCTTTAAAAGAAGCCTCAGAGGAGCCCAGTGACCAGGTCTCCACACACTTAGCAGGTTCACAGGCCATGTGATGGCACCTGGGGCATATCTGGGTGTGGCACAGCAGTTCACACAGAAGGGCATGGAAGGAAGGTGTTAAAGCTTGGCCGTTTGGCCAGCTCAACCAGGGTTTGATGGTGTCCACCCAGTAGAAGGCCATGACATCCCTGAGCCCTGCTCCTGCCAGGTCTGATGCTTCATCTCAGACAGAACTCTGGTGGGAACACGCTGTCACCCAGGTGTCTGCCTGCAGGGTGTGCTCCACTCTTACACCAGTGCCAGATGGAAGCAGTCATTTCACCCATCGAAGGTGATGGAGCACTGAGAGGAGATAAACAGGTTGAGGGCTGTCAGAGAATGTGAGGAAGAGACAGAGTCTTAGGGTCACACACTGCCCACCATCAGAGAACTCCAAGAGGCAGACAGAGATGATGTTTTGGAGAGGTGCTTGTCCTCTCATCCTCTGACTCAGGCAGTGACTCAGAAGATAGCAGGCAATGGAAGCAAGTTTGTGCCCTACATAACAGGCACCAGAGGTGAGTCCTCCCAGTAATGACCCCACCTTCCCAGCTGCCTTTGCAAACCAGGTGCACTGCTCTGCTCAAGGAAGCAGACAATGACAAGAGTGATGGATCGCCCAGACTGGAGGAGCTGCTGAGGTTTGGCCAAATCCCCTCAGTTAAGAATAAAAGAAGGGTCACTGACATGAGTGACTCACTTCTGAGGGCAGTGGAAGGCCCAGGATATAGACTGGACCCATGTCTTGTGTAAGTCTGCTGCTTCTCAGGGGCCCAGGTTAGGGATGTGAGAAGAAAGCTTTCTTTCCCAGTGCAGCCCTCAGACTACTATCCACTGCTGATCTTTTAGGCAGGCAGTGTTGCAGTAACAAGGGCAATGAGGAGAGGCTTCAGGGCCTTAGGATAGGGAGGGCTCGGGTAGGGTTCTCCTCTATCCCCTCAGCTGGAGGGTGTGATGAAGCAATAGACAGGAGCCAGGAGATCAATACCTGGCTCCAAGTCTGGCGTCTGCAGCAGGACTTTGGTTTCTTTAACCCTTGGTCTGCTGGCAACAGGATCTCTTCTAGCATCTTGAAAGGGCTTTCAACTAGATAAGAAGGAGGTAGAGATCAAAACAACTGTGCTTGCTAAAAATAAGCCAGAGGGCAGCACAGTAATATCAGGAAATATCACACCAGTATCAGAAAAACTGTGATTCAGTAGCCACCCCAGAAATGTGGTGGGATGTCTTACATGGCTGGAGTGCCACAATCAATGGCTACAAACTCTTTAGAAGGGAGGAGCAGGGAAGGAGAAGTGGTGGGGTGATTCTGTATGGCACAGACTGTTTTGACTGTATTGAGGTTAATGATGGTACAGATAGGGCTGAACATTTGTGGGTGGGAAGTGGAGGAAGGCCAGTAAGGCACACAATGGGAGTCTGTTATAGATCACCCAACCAAGATGAAGAGGCATCTCAGAGAAGTCTCGTGGTCACTTGCTCTTGTTCTCAAAGGGAACATCAAATTCCTTAAAGTCTCTTAACACAGCAGATAGGGAGCAGTCGTGGAGGTTCCTAGATTGTGTGCACAGCTTCCTGACACAATTTGTGAGGGAGACAACTTGAGGAATTGCCTTGCTGGACCTGCTGTTTGTGATCAGAGAAGGACTTTTGGAACATGTAATGGCTTGGGCACAGTGATCATGAACTGATTATGTTTTCTGTTGTTGGAGAAGAGGGTGGTCAGCAGACCTGCCACCTGGGACTTCTGGCAGACAGGCTTTGGCTTGTTTCAGAGCCTGATGATTTAGTTCTATGGGAGGCAGTTCTGAGGGGCCAAGAAGTCCAGCAAGGCTGGACACCATTCAAAAGGAACTCTCAAAGGTGCAGGAACAGACAGTCCCCATGTTTCAAAAGGTGAGAGAGTGGGGAAAAAGGCCATCCTGGACGAAGAGAGAGGTGTGGTTGCTTCTTAGGGAGAAAAGGAGGGTTTATGGTTGTGGAAGAAGAGGCAAGCCACTCAAAAGGACTGCAAGGTAATAACCTGAGTCATCAGGGAAAAAATTATAAAGGCCAAAGCCAATCTAGAATTTAATTTGGCTTCAGCTGTTAAAGAGAACAGGAAATACTTCTACAAATATATTAGCAGCAAAAGTGCTCACCAAGCCACTTTCCACTGTTTACCAGCAGTCCTGGATAACCAGGGAGGTGCCAGTTGACTGGAGACGGGCAAATGTGATGCCTTTCTACCGGAAGGGCTGGAAGGAGGACAAAGAGGAACAGGGAAGTCACAGATCTATCAATATGACCAAGGTGCTGGGGAGGGTCATGGAGCAGGTCATATGGGGAGTCATTATGCAGCATGTTCAAGGCAACCAGTCCCAGTCAGCATGGGGTCATGAAATGCAGGTTGTGCCTGACAAACCTAATCTCCTTCTGCAACAAGGTGACCTACTTCAAGGGTGAGGGAAAGGCTGTGGGTGTTGTTTCATTGGACTTTAGTAAAGCCTTTGGCATTGTCTCCGACATCAGCCTCCTGGAGAAACTGGCTGCTCATGGCTGGGAGGACTGGATGATTCAGTGGCTTAACAATTGTCTGGCTGGGCTCAAAGGGTGTTGGTGAATGGAGTTAAATCCAGTTGTTGGCCAGTCACAGGTGGTGTTCCCTAGGGTTCAGTTTTAGGTCCAGTTCCCTTTAATATCTTTAGCAATGTTCTGGGCAAGGGAGTTGAGTGCACTCTAAGTCAGTTTGCAGTTGATACCAAACTGTTTGGGAGTGCTGGTTGGGTTAACTGTAGGAAAACTCTGCAGAGGGATCTGGACAGGCTGAGTCATGGGCCTAGGACAGTTGTAAGGGTTGACAGGTGCAAGTGCCAGGTCCTGTGGATGGGTTACAATAATGCTGTGAAACAGTCCAGGCTTGGAGCAGAGTGGCTTGAAAGCTGCCTGGCAGAAAAGGACCTATGGGTGCCATTGTATGGCCAGCTGAACAGAAGGCAGCAGTGTGCTCAGGTGGCCAAGAAGGCCACCAGCATCTTGGCCTGTATCAGAAATGGTGTGGTCCGCAGGAGTGGGAGAGTGATCATGCCCCTTTGCTTGGCACTGATGAGGCCACACCTTGAGTATGGAGTTCAGTTTTGGGCCATTGACATGCTGGATCAAGTCCAGAGAAGGGCAAGAAAGCTGGAGAAGGGTCTGGAACTGAGGTTGTTTAGTCTGGAGAACAGCAGGCTGAAGGAAGATCTTATTGCTCTCTACAACTACCTGAAAGGAGGTTGTAGTGAGGTTGGGGGTGATCTCTTCTGCCTAGTATCAGGTGATAGGGTGAAAGCAGTTAGCCTGAAATTGTGCCAGGGGCACAATTTCCTAATTGTTTCCTAATATCCAATTTAAAATTGGATATTAGGAAAAAAAAAATAATTCATAAAAGCATGGTCAGACATTGGAACAGGCTGCCCAGGGAGGTACTGTCATCATCCCTGGAAGTGTTCAAGAAATGTGTGGACATGGCACCTGGGCACACAGTTTAATGGCTGTGTTGGTGTTAGGTTGGTGGTTGGACTCAGTGATCTTAAAGTTCTTTTCCAAACAAAACTATTCTATGATTCTGTGATTTAAAAAAAACAAGGTAAAACATAGTGATATTTAATCCGTTGTCTCTTCGTGCTGGAAGATAAATATTATTTTCTCATAAAAGATGTGGACAAAATCCTTAAAAGTTCTCAGCAAATTTTTTTCTGTACTAGGGAAAATAGAATTTTTGGTAATTTGCAGCTAGCTTTTGTCACTTTGGTTGTAACTGCTCGAAATGAGAATTAAGAAAAAAGATGTGATGTTCGTGAAGGAACTTTGTGGTCTCCAAACACCATCAAAGTAAATCAAACTTCTACATTGAAAAAAAAGGCATGCTGGGACTCTACTATTTACTGTCAGCTCTCACTACTTTTCTTTAATTATTACTCTAAAATGTTATATTGTCCTAAACTGAGTAACTGTCTTTAAAGGATATTTATGAAAGAAGGAAAATTGCATGTAAAAGACAGGTATTTATCACATGTTTTCTTACTAAGAAAAAATAACTTCGTGGGGAAAAAAATCCCAAATATTTTTTCCTCTTTCAAAGGAAAAAAAAAAGATGCTTAGATTTATCTGGTTCTCAACAGAATGTTGAGTATATGGATCTCTCGACAGGTGAAAATCATTTGTGTCTTCTTGGCTGGCTACATATCCTGTGACATGAGTCAAATGTGTTGTGGCAATTTTCACTATGAATGCTATTTCACAGAATCACAGTCTGCTGGGGTTGGAACACACCTCTGGAGACCATCTAATCCACCCACCATGCTGAAGTAGGGTCACCCACAGCAGGTTGTCCAGGATCACAATGTCCAGGAGAGTTTGGAATGTCTCCAGAGAAGGAGACTCCACAACCTCCCTGGACAGCCTGAGCCAGGGCTCCAGCACCGTCACACCAAAGAAGCTTCTCCTTATGTTCAGGTGGAACCTCCTGGGTTCCAGTTTGTGCTCCTTGCCCCTTGTCCTGTTGCTAGTCACCACTGAAAAGAGCCTGGCCCCAGGGGTGGCCTCACCTCTGGGTGAGTAGAGGATTACAGGATCTCAGGATGTCAGGGGTTGGAAGGGACCCAAATCAATCATCAAATCCAACTACTCTGCCAGAGCAGGACCACACAATCTAGTTCAGGTCACAGAGGAGCACACCCAGATAGGCCTTGAAAGTCTCTAGAGAAGGAGACTCCACAATCTCTCTGGGAAGCCTGTTCCAGTGCTGTGACCCTTACAGTAAAGAAGTTCCCCCTTGTGTTGAGGTGAAACCTCCTGTGCTGTAGCTTACATCCATTGCTCTTTGTCTTATCACAGGGAACTGTCGCGGAGGGGGTTCTGCCCTTATCGCTTGTATTGGTGAAGGGGGTCATTCCTAACTTGTCCTAGTCACAGAGTTGTCTTACCTTTGTTTCTTTACCTGTCACTAGAAGCAGGCTAATTGTTCCTGAAGATTGAAAAAGCATCAGTCTCAGCTGTCTGTGTAAGGCCTTTTTAACTGTGGTAGAAAGAGAATTGGTCTCTCAGTCCCTTACTTGTTGGATTAACAACATAAAATCATTGATTTTAAAACTACCACCAGCGAATCTAGGAGACCAACTTGCAGTTGTCCTCTGAAGAAGAAAGTTATGGAGCACTCTGGTGAGCATTTCTACTTGGGCAGACAGTCAACATGGTGGAGATGTAATCCTTCTGCTGCCCCAGAGCCACATGTGCTCACAGTCTTTGAAATTTGATCCTTCGTTCTTTGACCTGCCCGTGGGTACCTGTTTATGCTCACAGAACTGTTTACTTCTGCAGTTTTTTCCATTTAAATGCTGCCTAACAGCAAGGAAAATTGACAAGTTGAGACCTTAGTCAAAGAAAGGAAAGGTTTTTGTTTTCTCCCCTTTTATTTTTGTTTACAATGTACTTATTCAGTTTTGTACTGATTTTGGCACATAAAATTTCACACCTTGTGCATTGTCAAACATTAACTGCCTTAGGATATAAGAAACCTGTTGCCTTGAAATCTATCAATTTCCACCCATTCCCTCATTCCCTGAGCGTGTCCATTTTCCCATGTGATTGGTATTCTTCAAGACAATGTAAAAAGCATAGTTTTCATGTTAAACTTGTTGCTTTATTATTCTTAGATAGCTTCAAGCATCTGTACCTTGCATTATGTAAAGGCATTTTTCAATCTGTCCAGCCTGATGTAAAGACATATTTTAATGTAAGAAGTCAAGTTATTCCAATCATATGTTGGATAATGTTTGAGAGAACTTTATAAGCACAAATTCTTTCCCTTGCAGTTGTCTAAGAAATAAGTGTGTATCATAAATAAAATGAGTATATAATATGAAGAGAAACATAATGAAGAGCTTCCTTCCTCAGAGAAACCCACCATACAGTTTCAGATCATGTTAAAAGCAAATCGTGGGGCTCAGCAATGGCATTATGCTGACTGACTTAGACTGGATGGTTGGGCAAAGGTGAACCTGATGAAGTTCAACAAGGATAAGTGTAGAGTCCTGCACCTGGGGAGGGATAATGCCATGCAGCAGTACAGGTTAGGGGTTGATTTGCTGGAGAGCAGCTCTACAGATAATAATAATAATAATAATAGATAATAAATTATCTGTGATAATAAATTATCTGTGGGACAGCAATGTGCCCTGGTGACCAAGACGACCAGTGGTATATCTTATATATACTGTATCAAGCAGGTTAAGGGAGGTTTTCCTCTCCCTCTACGCAGCCCTAATTAGACCACATCTGGAATACTATGTGCAGTTCTGGCCTCCCCAATTTGAGAGGGACCAGAAACTATTGGAGAGAGTTCAGAGGAGAGCTATGAGGATGATTAAGGAACTGGAGCATCTCTCTTAAAAGGAAATGCTGAGCAACCTGGGGCTGTTTAGTCAGGAGAAGAGAAAGCTGAAAATGGACCTCAAATTGTGCCAGAGGAGGTCTAGGATGGATCTTAGGAGGAAGTTCTTGCCAGACAGAGTGACTGGCCAGTGGAATGGGCTGCCCAGGGAGGTGGTGGAGTCGCTGTCCCTGGAGGTGTTGAAGAAAAGCCTGGATGAGGCACTTAGTGCCATAGTCTAGTAAGGACTCTAGTTGATTGGCTAGGGCTGGGTGCTAGGTTGCACTGGATGATCTTGGAGGTCTCTTCCAACCTGGTTGATTCTATGATTCTATGATCTACACATATCCAAAGGGTAACTGCCAGGAGGATGAAGCCAGCCTCTTTACAGTGATACCCAGTGAAAGGTGAGGGGCAATGGATGTAAACTCAATCACAGGAAATTCAATCTCAAAGCGAGAATTTTTTAAACTTTTTATTGTGAGGGTGATGGAGCACTGGAACAGGCTGCCCATAGAAGCTGTGGAGTCTCCTTCTCTGGAAATCTTCTCACATGGATGCATTCCCATGTGGCCTGCCCTAAGTGATCATGCTTTGCAGGGCATTCGGACTTGATCTTTGGAGGTCCCTTCCAACCTAGCATTCTATGATTCTGTGATTTGGAATGCCTGTGTCTATCTGGGTGTTCCAAAGACAGAAGAACTGCTCCTGTTTGTACTGTGTTGTCTTTAGTGATGGCCTTTTCCTCCAGTCCCTTTGCTACACCACGTTTACTCATCTTTCTTTCCCACCCCCACCGGGCACCTTTAGCTTGCAGTAAAAAATATGTTGTACTTTTCCATAACAATTAGTTCTTCAGTAGTACCTAAAAGCATGCTTGTTTGCTAATTCCAGTGGTGTCTGAAGGAGGCAAGAATGGCCTTCTGAGCTGTTAGACTCTGAAATGAAACAGTAAATCAACTGCTGATAAGACATATATATCATATTAAACACAGGGAATCCACCAGAAAATCATTACACTAAGAAGCGACAATTTTGATTGATTAAAATGGTATGGGCTGGATAGTGTTAAATCACGGTGAGTGATGTGACATTACAATTTTACATATCATATTTCTGTCAAGACAATGAAGGTAAAAGGCATTGTCATCAGACGATAACGGACAATAAGAGGAATCCTGATGTTAGATTTATTGCTTGGTTTAGATTTAGAAAGAAGTAATTCTTGTCTTGTGCCACTTATCAAATGACTGTAAATTCAGTGATGATGTAAAATTCGAAGGCAGAGCCACTTATAGTTTTGACAAAGTGCCAGCTATAAAGTATTTACTGTTCTCAGTGGTTCTGCCTTACACACTTAAATATTTATCAGAAACATGAACTCTTCTGATAAATGTTTCTGATCTTTGCTGTCGATTTTTTTTTTAACATTTAGATTTTTCATCAGAAGCTGATCTCCCATATTTCACAGTAGTAACAATCTTTTGCTCTCTTTTAAATTAAAAGGACTAAAATACATTATTTTTTCGTAAAGCACATCCTTAGCATATTTATTTCTTAGACTATGAAGTGAGTAATATTTACAGGACTACATTCTTTTCCTTTTTGACAACCATTTATAGAGATAATTGGTGTCACAAATGCTAAGGACAGTCATAACTCATGTGTACTTTCTGAAGCAGCATCCATGGAGCCTTCTCACTGCTCTTGTGCTCCTGTTTCCTTCTGCTCTTTCAACTCCTGTTCTTCTATTTACTATCTGTATTTGTGGCTGGAAGACCACTGTAATAGCCATGTTTGTCGCCTATGGCTCTTATCCTTTACTGAACTGCCCAACCCAAGGAGCATGCAGAACAAGAAGAGACGTAACAGGCAACCACAGAATCCCAACATGATGGAGGTTAGAAGGGACCTGTGGGGATCATCCAGTCCAACCCCCTTGCCAAAAGTAGGCCACCCACCGCAGATTGTCCAGGATGACAATGTCCATATGGATTTGGAATTCCTCCAGAGAAGAGTACTCCACAACTTCTTGGGGCAGCCTACTCCAAGGCTCTGGAACTCTCAAAATAAAGAATCTTTTCCTCATGTTTAGGTGGAATTTCCTGGGTTCCACTTTGTGTCTTTTGCCCCTTGTCTTGTTACTGGGTGCCACTGAAAAGAGTATGTCCCCATCCTCTTGCCCACCTCCATCCCCAACCTTTCAGCTCTTGCTGAAAATTGATTAGATCCCCTTTTGGGCTGCATTTCTTCATACTCCAGGTCTCTCACCCTTTCCTCCTCACAGAAATGCTCCAGGCCTTTCATCATCTCCCTAGCCTTTGCTGGCCTTTGTGCAGTAGTTCCCATTCTGTCTTGGACTGTGGAGCCCAGAACTGGACCCAGTACTCCAGAGGTGGCCTCACTAGTGTTGAGCGAAGGAAAAAGGAGCCTCCCTCAACCTGCTGGGTACGCTCTTCTTAATGTACCCCAGGAGACCACTGGCCTTCTTAGCCACAAGTGATGGCTGTGCATGTCTGATGGAGCCCTTTGAGGCTTCACTGGCTTTTAATATTTTTACAATGGAGTTACCAGAGTGAGGCAAGGTGAAAACAACCTGTGTGTCAAATATCACTGCAGGCTTCCAGTCAATGATGGAAGAAACACATCAAAAATAATCAAGGGTGAAAACTCTGCAGGTGTTGCTGGGAACATTTACAATCACACCTGCCTTCACTTGCATCCTGTGCTGCTGAGGATAATGCTGTGCGTTCAATTATCCTAACTCCTCAAATTGGCTTGGGGTAAAAAAGCAACAGCCTAATTTTGGCTTCAATGTGGCAGCAATGTCTCCCCGCCACCTCCTCCTCCCCTCTCAAGATTTCATTACTGGACTAGCACAGGACATAAGTGACAGACCATTGCCTTTTATACCAAATCACTACAAAAGTATTTAGCTGCAGAGGATTAATTTTTTTCACATTCATAGTCAGGGAATGTGAGACTGACTTACATTAAATTTCCCATGCCATTTGGCTTCCTGAGGCCTGTGCAATTGAAATAATAATAATAATAATAAAAAAGGTTCCCTGGCCTGCATGAATTTCTGATGAATAGATAAGGCTGGGTGCAGAGCAGAGATCTGTGACCCTCTGCAGCTTGCAGCCAGCCACTTTGTGGCTCCTTTGACATCAAAGGTTGCAGATTGTTGTGAGTGAATAGAGCCCTTGCAAATCATGCCTGCTCAACACAGAAGAGCTGTGTAGCTGTCATCTTAAAAATCTAAGAGTTTGTGAATTGGGGAAGGTTATTAAGACCTTCTTAAGGTACCTCAGCAGCCTAAATCCATGGAAATTCAGGAGAATGTTAGCTCCTCTCTTACAGACATCTTGTCTTCCCACAAGCATCTCATGGATGCAGATGGACACTTCATTAAAAGGGAAAACAATGAGGTCACCTCATAATTAAAACCATTGAGCTTTGCAATGTACCACATTTTGGAGAAATGGCCAAATTTTCTGTAGTAGCCACAAAATCTTAACATGACAACCACACCTCCAGAGATTTGTATTTTCATAAGTAGTTTTAGAGGGCTAGCATCTTTTGTGGGTGGAAGAGAGTAGGAGGCTCCAAAGCTGTCTTCTTCAAGGGAATTTTTTTTTTCCTTCTATACAATCTGATTACTTCAAAAGCTTGTTTGTCAAAAATTTCCTTCTAGGTTGTTACAGGGCTACTATCGAGATGCTTGTAATCTCTAGCAAGATTTTGAAGTGTTTTGAGCATTTTGGTGGCCTGCCTGTGCTTTTCCTTTTCTGACTATTACATTGTGGATTTATACCACACACTCTACCCATCACCAGGTGAATAAAGGAATTCCCAAAGTTAAAAACCCTCAGACAGGTATATTTTCAATAATGGACTGTCATGAAGCTATTTCTTCTATTCCTAGTTTATGCAGAATCACATAGAAAAAAAAAATAACAGTCATACAATCATAGAATAAACCAGGTTGGAAGAGACCTCCACCATCACCTAGTCCAACCGATCACCCAGCCCTGTCCAGTCAACTAGACCATGGCACTAAGTGCCGCATCCAGTTCTTCCAAAGTTTTAAAANCCCCCCCCCCCCGTTCATATACAAATTGCTTTTGGTTTCCGGTGCCAGTTTGCAGTTCTCCCAGGCTTTGCTGTTGTTGTTGTTGTTTTTCCAGTGGAAGTCTTTGTCCCAAGCAGCACTGTCACGCTGTCCTTGCTTTTTTTTCCGAGGAGAAAATACCGCGGTGGCAAGATCGTCTGCATTTGACGAGAGCACCGAGAGCTCTTCCAGTCCTGGACGCTGGATGTCACTGCAGGACCGAGGGAGGACGCGACGGGAGCAGAGTGGGGCTGGAGCATCCTCCTCTGGATCCTTCCTTACCTCCTGCGGGAAGGAAAAAAAAAAAAAAAAGTGACAGAGGCTGGGATGCCTGCACTGTCTACAAGGAACATGAAAGTGTCGTGTATTTTTCTATCTTGGAATTGATGAATTCCAGAGCATGGCAAATGCAACAACATCAACAGTTCAAAAATCAGCTTTTCTGTAGGAAAAACAACAGCAACAACAACCAAACCACAAAATCAACCAGCTTTCACAGGACTTGTTTAGGTAAATGAAAAATGACCAATTTTTAATGTTACTGTGTTTTATTTACTACTGTGCTCCATACATTCAAATGCAAGTCTTGGGGCTTTGATGATTTATAAAAGGCTTCCACGATTTATTTATTTGCTTACATATATATTTTAACCAGAAGTGAAACAAGCTGATCTAAACTGGTAACATTCATATTATGCCATGTATGTTATAGTTCGCATTACCTGAAAAAAAGTATTATTTTGCTTCATTTAATATTTTTTTTCATATATTCTCCACTTTCACTTTCTATGCCTTCACCTATATTCCCTGCCAATATCTTGCATCATCAAAACTAACTTTCACTTTTCATGCACTTTTTAAATACTTTATTAAAAAAATAAAACCAAACAAACCCATAAAAAAAAAACAACAAACCCCAACAACTAATCCACAACCCCCCTTTCACTCTTTCCTACTTTTCTTTCTAACACTTCTCTTTTATCTCCGTGTTCCATTTCTGGATACAACATGACCTTTAGAATTTATTTATTTCAGGCAGATTCTCTTTTCTGTCATGTTCCTCTTCATTCTGTTATGTTAAACATTTTACTCTGCCCACCTTTTTTTCATGGTTCATCCAACTACAATCTCCCTTCCTCTTACTCCCTCCTTCGCTTTTCTTTTCCTGTCTTACTCTTGTGTTATCTTTGAGTATCATCTTTTCTCATTGTTTTTTCTTACTTGCTGTGTCCCTATTTTTTTCTGTCTTGGTCAGCTGAACTCTCCCCATCCTTACTGTGCATCACTTTGAAAAAGTACCTGTGTGCTTCTGGACTCTTTAATTTTCTCATCTTTTCAGTGACAAAGGGGGAAAGGGTGATGACAGACCACTGCCTGGCCAACAATTTTTGCCACTGTAGGTACTGCAAAGCTGTGGTTTCCAATACAACTGGTAGAACAACATCATAGAAACAGAACTGTGAACTCACTGGCTTGCTTTAAAAGTTCATGCTGTTTTTCCCCCAAAGACTTTTATTATTCCTTGTTGTTAATTATGGAGACTATATAGATACATATAGGTACATCAGGTATGCACCAAACATCTTTATTCAAGTTAATTAGTTGAAACTGAATAATCAGTAGACATCAGAGTGTACATATGATGCATGAGAGACAAAAGCAGAAACACCCAGATGTGAGTGAAAAAGTGCTTTGTTGGAATGTTTTGCATCACTCTGGCAGAACTGATTGCTCAGTTGTGAGCCTCATTTAAGATCTGTAAAATATTTTCAGAGAACCTGTTGTAGAGGTCCATAGGCCCCAAAATAGGCTTATTCATGCCTTGCCCTGCCTGGACATGTTTTTCTCCTCACAACCAGAGGTAAACACATAACCAAGCACAAAGAAACACAATTAGCCTGGTGCCATAAAGTCTGGCCTGCCCAGGGCCTTGGTTGTGTAACATGGTTGTGTAGGATACACACACTTGGCTTGTGCCTGCCTAGTGTAAGGCCCATGTGATCCCCATATTTGGAAGGTCCAGGCCTCTGGCTTTTGCCTATTATGGTAAGGTTTGGCTAACTGCCAAGCTGATTGGTCATTTTGGTGGCCAAGGGGCCATTAATCTCAGCCCACATTTGATAAATAGGGGTACACAGGTAAACAAGGTGCTTAGGCTCACCCGCACTGCCTTTTGCCTTTTGTTTGCCTACCTAACTACCTGCCTGCTCATGAGCAGAATCTCTCATGGGTTCCCAGCCAGCTGTGCACACCTGCATGCCGCTGCGGTGAGTTACAAGGACTAGATCCTGTATTGCCTGTCTTTAT